>VZTZ01048564.1:0-337643 GCA_013400955.1 Drymodes brunneopygia
AGCGTCTCACTAATTCGCTTTTCAAACCACAACAATATAGTATAAAAAATCAACTTGAAATTATAGAATGGCTTATGAAATGCAGCTACTGTCTGTTCTACATTTTTTATTTTTAAGTAAACTTGTGCCAAAAGGAAAGCTCACATAGAGCCAGAAAGTCTGTATGAAATCATTCACTACCCCCCAAAAATGCACTAAAGACAAATTAAGTTCTGAACTTTCACTGATCTCTAATAGGGCCCCCTACAAGAAATTGTTTCTTGTTCATGGGCCAACACTAAAAATATGATTAATTTCAATTTGTGAAATACGCTTTGATCATAATTATTACATATTTGAATGAATCATTAGAAAACCCCACCCTTGTCTGAGACGGGATTGCAAGTACACTGTTCTACAGTAAGGTGTAAATCAGGTGGAGTGGTTGGAGGGAAGAGAGAGGCAGTAGGTAACTTTTAAAACAGGGTGGCGTGACTTTGTGCACACTAACATTGATTGCAATAAATCTTTTCTGCATCAAATCCGACATTCCAGGGCTCTATCACTGATGAAATTCAGATTTCAAAGGCTGCAGCCAGAAAGCCTGGTTTCAATCCACCATTGGAATGGGGGCATGGGTGAAGGAAGAGAAAAATGAGCTAAACTGAAGATGATGAGGTCAGCTTTTTAAGTGCAACATAACGTGTTTTAATTGTGGTTTAACATATATAAATATATCATTTCAGGATGTCAACTGTCATGTTCAGAGAGACAATATGAGGTTATTCAAATCCGTAGTGCAAGCAAAAAGCTAGCTCAGCAATATATAGGAAAAATAGAGGTTTGAAATCAAATTACATTGAAAAAAACAGAGGTGATTGATCCAAATTATATCCTGAGAAAACTCAGAAAATAACAAAAAAATCCAGTTTTCAGGCTGTTCACCTCAGAGTCCATAAAAAGTACAAAAATGCAGCGAAGCTGCAGCAAATTTTGATTCCCTCAGTGTTGGCATGTTGACAGGGTTTAAATGTAGAATCATGTGGCATGTTTTTGTACATAGGGCATTCAGAGGAACTGCAGAATTATAGTCCTCTCTTGGGACTTGTGGGCCAGTACTGATTGTCCAAGCACATAATCAATTGCAATAAGACACAAATTATGCAAATATTATTACATTATCCATTCTATGTCTGAGTGTAATGTCATGTGCTTTAAGGAGACTAGATAACAGAACTAATGTAAATTAAGGTGGTCCAAAATAACACACTTTTGATGATTTCAGTGCTAATGGAGTTGAGGCTAGCATTCAGATTGTAAATTAGCTGGGAACTGAAAGAGCTGACAAAGGTTTAACCAATACCTCCTGCCTGTGCATTAGCCTCCATTAAACAATTCAAACGGCAAGGACTTGACAAAAGAAAAAGGATCTCCAAAAGCCTCTCTACTAGCCCAAGAAAACTTTGCTCTGAGACCAGTATCAGCATAATCAGCAGACTCCAACAAACGTAGTAACTATTACCCTCTTAAAACAAAAATTGCAAAACTATTAAAAAGCGATGAGATGTTATTTAACTTATTTTATTTGGAGATGTTTAAGCTCCTGTGAGTGAAAATAATGACAGCTTTATACAGTGACAGATCAAGGCCAAGACCCAGTTAGTAGACACAAATGCTCCATAGTAACATATCCTAAATAACTGCTGTCAGAGCACCAAGTTTACTGTTATTTACTCCTCTCCTTTGAGTGGGCACTTCCCAGTCCAGGCTTTGTTGTAATGAGCAAGCAAACTTCACAACTGCTTTTTGGTCTCCTTCCTGTCCTGGCTCCTGAGTCTGGAAGATGGATGCTCTCCCTGTCAGCATGTTTAAGAGTAATGGACAACAACAGGGCTAAGGAGAGCAGGACTGGAGTCTTCAGGTTTTAAGAAAAAGAAAGGCCATTTCCCTAATAAAAGGCACTAAGAAGGGAAGGGGGCAAAAGAGGGAAATGGAGAGGGAAAAACTAATTCCTGAGGTTTGGGCTTTGCACTCAAAAGGATGTTTGCCTCGATGGCCAGGGCAGGTATTTTGCAAGACCCTGACATTTTGTTCAAAGTCTCATTTGGTTTTAGTTTATGAATGAGTCTTTATCACGCACAAAAGTCTTCATGATGCTAAACCACAGACTAAATCAGGAGAGATGTAAGAAAACATTTAGAAAGTGTGGTAAAGAAGGCAGAGTATAGGATAGAAACAAAACTTAGAATAAACCAGTAAGTACTGTTCACTACTCACAAAACTACAAAAAGTTTACAAAGACTGAAGTCACTGCCATACATGCAGTGTTTGAAGGGGTTGTACTGCTATGATCAATACAGCTTTGAGTCTCAAGTAGAAATGAGCTTGGTTTCAGCATTATATAGGAAAAATAAGGCGTCCAGCAGATGCTGAATCTTGCAAATACTAGAGCAGTCCATCATAACTGGCAGATACTTTGGAGGACATTGAGTGGAAAGAAGTTTAAAATATAACACTTGAATGCCTTTTCTACCTGAATATAGCCAATTTATTTTTTTTTTAGTAAAACTGCTTTTCAATGTATATGTCTTCGATATCAAATTAAACATATCTTTTAGACATTTACACTCATAGTGTCACCACCAGATATAACAATCTTTTCATAGATCTACAGCGACTACAGCCCTGTCCAGAACATTACTAAATCAAAGGATATTACTCTAAAAGTAGCCAACTAGATTTGAGGTGCCTAATTGTTATAAAAGGGTAATTTTATTAGCTCATTTATATTTAGTATGTAACACAGTTACATCAAAGCAATTAGCTCCATTAACATCCCCCTTCTGACAGATCTGATTTGTGACAGGCTTCCCATACACACAATGCTAAATAATATAAGTAATCCATGAAAGTCATCTAAACTGTTGCATATTGTGGCATCCCCCTGAAACCAAATGGATGTCTTAGACATAGATAAGAATAAGTACAACTGGAGATTACTTCTGCCCCAGAAATATTAAAATAGTTCTAAGGAACAAATCTGGGATTGGAACAGATCAGCCTGCACCCTTTAATGAAGCAAAGGACCCAAGACCACTTTCATCCCAACTATGTAGGCTGACTATCAAAAAACAAGGAGCAGAGCATAAATATTTCCAGAAAATGCACTTAGGCCAAATGTGCTTCCTAATGATGCTTAGGTCTTCCTGTTTATGAAAGCACTGTCTATTTATGTAGGAGGACAAATTAAGATAATTCCACTGATTTCCTCTTTTTGGAGTACCTGGTCTTGGCAATGAATTTTAAACAGAAGACATGGTGGGATATTTCTTTGGTAATTCTTTGTTAGGGAGTGGGTGGAAAGAAGGAAAATCTAGTCTGCAGCTACTGGGACTACAATACTGGGCTTGCAGCAGCCATATGTTCACGAGGAGCTGACCTCACTATACAAAGAAATTGATAATTACTGAAAAATCCAATGAAATATCTTTTATTCCTATGTGATAGCAATCACATTTTATAGCAAAATAAAAGTCTGGCCTTGAAACTGATTCAACAGGGAGATGAGGGCATAGAACCAGACAAAGATCCATCCTGGTAACAAGACCTCTGACCTACCCATGTGCGATAACCAGAAGGACATTTTCAGCATAACTCAACCTTCACTGCACTGACAACTACTGAGCCTGCTCACCAAACCAACCTCTGCCTGCCTACAAAGCTGGTGGCCTGTGATTAAATTATCATATGGACAGACACACTGAACCTCTGCTGTGTCTGAAGTTCTGCCATAGGTTCTATGGCAGACTTAAGAGACAATCACTGATTGTAATCAGTAACTCAATGATTATTTATTACACACAATATGGTATGGAGTAAATACAAGCAGGACCAACTGGCACAAAATGGCTAATTTAATTTAAAAAGCCAGACCAAACCAAACTAAAGAAAAGAAACCAAAGAAAGAAAGACACCTGTTCAACTCTTCAGGACAGCATTAGTAAGCCACTCCAAAAGCTGATTTCAAGCTCAGTATCTTGATAGTTTGAAACAGTTCTTTACAAGCCAGTCATAGATTGGCTCAGATTGGAAGGGTCCCTAAAGGTCACCTCTTTCTAATTCCCCCCAACACTTTCTACTAGACCACGTTGCCCAAAGCCCCAAACTTTGCAAACTTGCCTTGAACACTGCCAGGGATGGGGCATCTAAAACTTCTTTGGGCAACCTGTTCCAGTGCTTCACCACTCCCCCAGTGAAGAATTTCTTCCTAGCATAGAATCCAAATTTATCCTCTTCTAGTTTAAAACCCTTCCCCTTACCCTAACACTACATGCTCTCATGAAATGTCCCCCTCCTTACATTAATAAACATCCTTTAGCTACTGGAAGGCCACAACGAGGTGTCCCTGGACCCTTCTCTTCTTCAGATTGAACAATCCCAGCTCTTTCAGCCTGTCTTCATAGGAGAGGTGCTCAAGCCCTCTGATCATCCTCGTGACCCACGTCTGGAACTGTTCTAAAAGGTCTACATCTTTCTTGAGCTTAGGATTTGAGGCCTGGACACACAGAACTCCAGGTGGGGTCTCATGAGAGCAGAGTAGAGGGGCAGAATCACCTTCCTCAGTCTGCTGGCTGCTCCTTTTCTGATGCAGCCCAAGATGAAGCTCACTTTTTGGGCTAACAAGCTCACACTGTTAGCTCATGTCCAGCTTTTCACCTACCAGAACCTCCAGGATGCTCTCAATGAATTCCTCTTCCAATCCAATCCAATCTTCCCAGTCCAAACAGTGAGTGCAGAGCCAAGCTTATTGCTTTTTTCCTAACGTTCTAACCACTTTTTGTAGCTTTCTGCATCATTTTCTAAATGTGCTGTCAAACAGATTTTTCTTGCTCAGTGAAAACACACGGTAGGAGGTTAGCGGTACAAAATAAAGCAGAAAGATGACCATTCAAGCATCTGTTTTTTCTACTAGGGCCAGTTCCTGATTTTTAAACAGAAAACAGAATGTTCTAAACAAAATTTAGAAACTTGATCAGCTCGTTCAAGGAGGCACAGAGAAAGGAAGAAGGGCCAAGAGCTACCAGTGAGAAACTTAATTGTTGGAATTATTTACAGAATCTTCCTGCATATGCACAGTCTTTTCCAAAAGATCAGATGCAAAAGTGAGAGGCCATGAACTCACTCAAGCATGTGTCATCTCAACTAGAGTACTATTCTGACATGGCTCTTTGGTAGAGCAGTTCCACATTTCAGTATTTAAAAGCCTGGAGCAAAAAAAAAACAACCCAAAAAACCCAAGCAAACAAAAAAAAAAAAACCACCAAAAACAAAAGAGGGGTTCTGGGTTCTATATCTTGCTGCCTAGAGCACTCAAGAGGTTGGAACATCCTACCCAAACCCTTGTTCTGATTCCAGAAGGGCAAGCCCATGCTGCTGGCTTTCTGTGGGCAGGACCCTAAACACCAGAGTGCACTACAGAGTGAAGATTTCTCCACCTTTTTTAAGGCCAAGACTTGTGCTCAGTGAGGACCAGTACGATTTGTGAATTTGCAGCCTTTTAAAGGACAGGATGGTTGCTTTTCTGCTGAGGATCTTGCTGTATTTAGAACCTACCTGTGCTAAAATATATTCATTGGTTTTCTGCCTGAAAAGATTCAGGACATTTAGGATTAGTTGATAACTAGAGCTGTTAAAATTTGAGATTTATGTGCATTCAATACAGTGGGGTCTGTTTGATTCATTCAGTATTTTTTGGATATGAAAATGAGACTTTGTTAGTTCGGAGATAATCTATACGTGCATTTAGTGACATCTCCATTAAATGAATCATGCATTCTTTGATATTCATTGCTTCAGTGTCCATGTGTAGTCAGAAACTCACCTAGCAGTTTTTATTCCATTTTGCCTGAAAAGACAGGAATGTAAAAAATGACAACCAAAACAGAACACTGAGTGGGTTTCTCTAAACTGTGGGGTTGTGGGAAATAGTACATGAAAATCTTCTTGTAAAAAGTTTGATCCCACATCCAGATCTCTTATTGTTCTCAGTGGATGTAGGAATATTACTGTAGAGATTTTAAAGACAAAAGATGAAACTTGATATTAGCATAGCTTAAATAAGGGCAATAATTTTGCTGTGATCACTACAATTTCACTTGGCAAATGCTAGTATTCATGTCAAAATTGAGAAATAGCAGTTTCAATGCTGGTTTGTGTTTCTAGTGTTCTAGTTTTGATAAAATGCCTGTGTTCCATACAGAAAAGTGTCTGAACTAATAAACTTTACTATTTCATGATACCGGATAAGTATGAATGAGGGTGCTTGCAGAGCCTATTTAACCAATGTCCACACCAAACGTGAGACAAACCTTTTTTAATTAGCTGTCAAGTTGGTATAGATAGAGTTTTGACGTTTTTATAAGCAAAGGTCATTAAAAGTCTACTATGATCTCTGTGGGATTTTACTGATAATGGGTAGGAAAAGAAGTAGTGTTGTAATCCAGCCAGGTTTCATGGGAAATTCAATAACATAGTATTCTAAAGTATTTCATAGAGTGATTCACAATCTAGCTATTTTCCATATCTTCTAGATGAACAGTAACAGAGAGGCCACAAACTCTATGTTGGCTTAGCTAAAGAATAACAGTTTTTCCAATTCTATGTCCATTATTCAAACACTGTTATTTAATAAAAGGTTAAATCACTAAATAGTTTAACATTAACCATGTGAGGCATGGCATACTCTATATAGTCTACATATCCTCTTTAAAAACAAGCAGGAATGCACAAAGGCCTTGCTGTGAAGCTGGTTGCCACCATCTGCATATTTTATGTTCACACTGTGAATAGAAAAGCATATTTGAAAACAGATCTCATTTAGGTCACAAATATTTTAGAATTTTGACATTTGAATGGACTGATTTGTCACTATTAAAATGCTGATTTAATGTAACCACAAGTGTATAGTAAACTAATTGCAAGTGTCATCTTTTGGATAGGTTACAAAAATACAGTCTAGTTTAGTTTCGGGTTATCCTGCATGCCCCAAGGACACTGTAATCAAATGGAGGGAGCTATAAAATTAGGCAGACTAAAACTAGGAACTATTCAGCATTCTTTAAATCTCATGGCAATCATCTAGAGGTTATCCTCTTGGAATAAGATAGTGTCTCCTGAGCCAATAGCACTTATCATATTGGCTGATTTGACCAGTCAAAAATTTTGAAATTGATACAAAAAAACTATATTAAAATCTAATCATCATCTCTAAGAGAATTTAATTCAGCATTTTCACATTCATACTTAACTGGAGTAAGATAGTAAGATGAAGCTTTTTGAAATACTATTACCCTTAGCATGGAAATGTTTTTAAATGTTAATTTCAATTTACATTTTTAAAATGTCTATAAAAGTTCACATTCCAGCATGCATTTATGTGTGCTTTTAGCAGTGCACAAATGCAAAAGGGATTTTTTATGACTGATAGAGAAAGAAGCCAATGGATGAAGCTACTATGAATTGCAACAGTACATCCAACTGAGATCCCACCTTAATTATTACTGAAGCCATGCCACATTCCATATTTGATTTGATTCTACTTTGCAGGGTTCAGCCATCCAAAGGCAAAGAGTTTCTAATATAAATATGAGGGAGACACTACAAGGGGTACCTATCAGAGCTGCTAAAACCAGATTTCAATAGCAGGTACCTTTCCAGTGCTGTACCCTAAAATCGCAGCAGATTAGCCGAGTGCTGTACTCACGTGGAACCAAAAGGCCATGTAATGAAATACAGTTACAATCTCAGCTGCTGAGGTAAAGGGTAAGTGAAATTTGGTAGAGACGTTCTTCAAACATGCTTATGACAAGAAACTACTATTGACACTGTATATCTTAGATAATCTCCATTCAATGTTACAATGTTCTGCTCATTTGCAGTGTCAATCAATCAGCATATACACATCAAAACAAAGGAACACATCCATCGGGGTAAATAATGTTAATACTGGGTCCCTGATAAAAAGTAACCTTATCCCAAAAATGGGTGATTATTTTTCTTTTCATGCACATTTTTTTTTATCCCTTCATGTATTACTATCCAGCCCATCACCTGAGCACTCTTGTGTGGAACTTGGATGTGTGTCCCTCCACTCATAAGGCTATTTCTGGAACTGCACCATGAACCAGAGCACTGTGAAAACACACTCTGCTTTATGTTGTGTTTTTCTCCATCTTGGAAAAAAGTTCTTTGGTTCCAACCCAGCTCATACTGCAACCACTGCAAACAGCTTTGCCAGCACAAGTGGGAGGGCAGCACACATCATTAAAGGCAAACCTGTCAGGAGGGGATGAAGGGCACTAATACTTCAACCAGGATTGCTATAAGCAATTTTCAATCTCAAACCAAACTGACTGTCAAGA
Source organism: Drymodes brunneopygia (assembly GCA_013400955.1). Taxonomy (NCBI): domain Eukaryota; kingdom Metazoa; phylum Chordata; class Aves; order Passeriformes; family Petroicidae; genus Drymodes; species Drymodes brunneopygia. The sequence continues at coordinate 8,400 of VZTZ01048564.1, forward strand.
AAAACCACATCTGATTCTTGTGATAGCTGGAGTGTCCTACAGAAAACTTGTGGCTGAAACTGTGTCCAGTCCACATTATCTTTATATTACAGGGCTCCTTGCTCCCATGCAAGGAAGCTACACTAACTGCAGCCAGTTTTGAATGGAATAACCAGGCTGTAGTCTTCTGCCTTATTTCTATCTCTGTTCTTTCCAAGCACACGGTCAACTCTGAAACTTAAAGTTCTTGGACCTCAGTCTGAGCTCCCACGGGCACCAGTGGAAATCCTCTAAAGCAGAAGTGTTCTGCCTGTTCATCTGAAAGGATTCTGAGGCAGAACATTTGAAAGCCAGGCATGTCAATATGAGTGGAGAATGAGCAAAAATGTGACTGAGGATTTTGTGTTAAGGTACAACATCTCTTAGATGTGTGATGTATCTGAATATTTTTAAGATTCATTCTGGGAAATGAGTTCACAAGACCTGAGGGATTACTACAAAGCACGGGACACAAAGCACTTAGGAACTTAGAGCTTTCACATACAAGCAAAGTATGTTCTAAGTGTATCTGATAACAGTAGGGCACAGCAGATTTATCATGCCAAAATCTGAATTCTCTTTGATTTCAGTCTGACTGTAGGCATGAGCAAGGAAAGTATCTCTCCTTGAACAGGGACATTAAATGGCACTTGGCAAACTAATAAGGAAGAGTAATAAGAGCTGAAAAAGCACAAAAGCTTGCATGTAGTAGTATTACAGGTCACAGCAGTGAAAGTGGACCCAAAGGTATGACAGTGAATGTAATCACAACATATACTTTGTGGAGAAAGGAAATAACTCAAACAACTGACTTCTTCTTTGCCTTATTTTTTGCATCATTTCAACCACAAACAGCATATTAAGAATTAATTTTGGCAACAGTGAATTCCTATTCTACCGTCACAACTCATAAAATAAGGGGAAGCCCTTTTCATTTAACATGAGATATCCCTCCATCAAGTCACTCAGAAAAGCTCTTATTTACAACCTCCTCTAGTAATAGCAAACTGGTGGCTGAAAGGGATCAGGAACTGCATCACATGAGGGAAGGACAATTAACCTGCCTGTTAATTGTACAGAAGATAGTGCCATGTCAACATTCATTAAAATAGATGGAATTAGTTAAAAAAGAAAAGGCCTGGCAATTTTCCAGAGACCCTTTTAGTTCATCTTCCAATGCACTGAGCAGCTTTACAACTGAGAGGGCCAGGTTACTCAGCTCATTGGCAGTAGGTAAAGTAACTCCTCTCTTCTTTTCTGGATAAAGGGTCAAACAATTTTGGGAAGTCTGTAAATGTTCAGGAAAATATGCAATCTATCTAACATCAGATGTTCAACTTAAAGTTGTTTTCAAATAAAGAAGAACCAGACTTCTTAATCTGTTAAAAAGAGACATCAGAATGCTGTTGGTATCATTTTAATTGCCACCGCATATTAGGTATGAGGGGTGATCAACTCTCCTGGCATCTAAGAGAAGCCTCTCCCTTTTCATTTAGTCCCAGACCACTAATAAAATCTGAAAGCAAAAGGTGTGAAATCCCACTGATGGAAAATCAATATCAAAGCTCTTAAAGTTTTACTGGTATTGGTAACAGCCTATAGTTTGAAGTTTCTCATCACTTCAGTCTAAGAACCATGCTTCTCTAAACAGTCAAGTTCTTTGTACTCTATTTTCATCAAACGCAGTAAAAAGTGGACCTACCTGATTGGATGGCAAAAAACTAGAATTAAAAACCAAGTTCCTCTGTTTGTTCACTTTTATTGCAGTATTGTTTGTTTTGGCAGCCAGTAAATACTGATGTTTAATATAGAGGAAGTCAGTATATATTACATTTATATAGACATACTTGGGTAAAACTTAAGATTCTTTTTCCAAAACTAAATTATTTTTTTTCTGAAAAAGCCCATGTCAGGCAAGAATAATGAATTCCCATTGGAATTCTGCTAAAGAAACATTATATTCAGTATTATCATCATTAGCAGCAGCAGCATTTTTTTCCTCCATGCAAATCAGATTGAGAAACCTATAAAAGTTAAGGGCTTGCCAGTGATAAACCTTTTGTAGCTACACTGACTTCTACCAAATGTGGCTCTTATTTTTTATGTAAAGACTCGAGAAATGCACATATAATCCAACCTCCCAAAATGTGGGCAGAACTCTTTAGAAGTCTGTTACCGTTTGTATTAATATGAAACAAAACATGAGTAACACTTTAAACACTACACATTTACAAGCCAGATATTTAGGGCCTAAGGATATTGACAAGTCCATGACAGGTGTGAGATATTTATAATGAAAATGGTCTATTCTTATAAATTTACTAAAAGTTTACAACTGCAGATAATACTACAGAAAATCATTGTGGCTTCACGTGGCTAAAGCGAGTATGCAAACCATGGGGTGTGTCTAAAGAAAGTACCTCATTTTGTTAAAAAAAGATAAAGAAAAAAAGAAGAAATGCCATCAAGAGGGTTAATTTGTGGAAGTTGGACACATAAGTGTTCTGGAGACTTATGGAGCAGGGAGATGTTCCTCTCATGACGGTTTGGTCAGCAGTCACAAGTGTGTTCCCTCTGTGACAGCTGGCAGGGACATTCAGCAGGTTTTGGTAAGACCCGACATGAAGGGTAGTTAGCCAAACCCAAATGCTGGCTCCTTGTATGTACATTGGTGTGCAGGACTTGCAAACAACTGAATGTCTGAAAGGATAGAGTGAGTGTCACTGAGAACTAAGTGGTGTCCAGCCAATCTTTATTAGCATTCTTGGGGCAAAAGGAGTTGGACACAATAATTTCTTTCTATCAGGTTATTTTTCTCCTTGACTACAAAAATTACCACTCTTGTCTTTCCCAGAACTCACTTTTACTCTATCATCACAGCAATTCATTCTCACCACAGATACAGTAAATGTGTTTTGAGCTCTCTCTCTCTTATCACATAATTCCATTGTCCATTATAAAAGCAATTATGGTATCAGAAAGCACCTGAGAGAACTCCTAGTATAGTCAATAGTTCATAATTGATTGCAAAAGGATCTGGGACCAGATGAGAGGTTGTAATGGTAGATAATGCATACTGATCATGTTTTTCCACATGTGGTTTTATTGTTTATTTATATCCACTGTCTGTTTATAGTGGATCAGCATTTCACCCTCCCAGCCCTCACCTCCCACTCTCCAACCCCACCTCCATTTGCCTATAGTACAATCATATTGTCTCCTGGATCTACTGCTATTTGCATTTGAACTGTTTCTGTAAACCTCAGCTCTATCTTTGACCCAAGATACAGTTTTAGTCTTTAGGCTAAGTATTTCAGTGCCTTGGGAAACAATCTGGCTGACAGTGATTGACAAAAGAAAGGGGTTCATTTTCAGGTCATCCCACAGCCAGCAACACAGACGCCCTGGCACAAGGGGAGGGCAAGTTTCTCAGCAGTAACTGCTGTAGACCCAGTATGAAGAGAACAGGCTCTCATGGCTTGAGGAGGCACATACTGGCCATTAGGCAGTCCAGCTACAGAGCCAGATGTTATCCAGCCTCAGTGAAATCGTCATGTCTAGCTCACAAAGCTTTAGGTATTCAATAAATCATCCAGTATCAGTCAGCTGAAGGGCAGAGCTGTACACACACCTTTGGCAAAACAAGCTGCCAAATGGGAACAAGTATCTTGAGTAGCAAGCCCTACCTAATGATGTTTGGCATGTCTGGTGGCACTGTCACTAGACGGACCAAAGTTCCCTTTCTAACTTGTCACACACAACCAGTGTATAAATAATGTGGGTACAGTGAGGTACCAAGCTGAGTTCACTTCACCTGCACCAACAGCACCCTCCTAGAGTCCTCCTACAGGCATGTCAGCCAAGTCACCGCCATCAGAGAATTCCAATAATGGACATTTCCACAGGTAATAACAAAAAATTTTTTCCTCTCCAAATATAGGTTAAGTGTTCCTGCATCCAGTTTTGTTCCAGTATGCAGAGAAACAATTAGAACTGTAAAAATAAACTGCTAGGAGGAAAAATTTCATTGTGAAAGATCTGGGATGTTCTCATCCTTTCAGTACCTGAAGGGAGCCTACAAGAAAGATGGAGAGGGACTATTTACTAGAGCATGTAGTGACAGGAGAAGGAGAAATGGAATCAAACAGAAAGACTGTAGGTTTAGATTAGATACAGCAAGAAATTCTTTACTGTGAGGGTGTTGAGGCACAGGTTGCCCATAGAAGCTGTGGATGGCCAATCCCTGGAAATGTTCAAGTCTAGACCAGAAGGGGCTCTGAGCAACCTGGTCTAGTGAAAGGTGTCTCTGCCCGTGGCAGGTGGATTAGAACTAGATGAGCTTTAAGGTCCCTTCCAACCCAAACCATTCTATGCTTCTATGAAGATGCAAGCTACAGAGTCAAGTATTCCCAATAATATCCTCCCTCTCCATTTCTTGCATTAAAACTATCTATTAATATAGGAATGCAGATTATATTAAATAAATTAGTTCCATGACACCTTTTTGTCATAATATGTTTCAAATCTACAATCTGAAAACAAGCTGGCACACTTGATAATTCAAGTGCCAAAATAATGCAATAAGGTTCAAAAGCTTGCCACATGTTTTCAATGTATTAAGAGATATCTAATTATGACTAGTTTGTGCTATCAATCAATATGCTGCAATGCAGCATCCTCTGTCTTAGTCACATTTCCTGGGGATAAGGTTCATTGCTTTGTGTGCTACTGACACAGGTCCTGCACAATGTAGGTGGTGAAAATTGCCATATGGTCAGTATTAAGTGAAAGTTGTTCTGCTATAAATCAAAGAGTGGTGCTGCCTGTCATCACTGCAAATACACAATCACTTTCCAAAAGGGTCAAACCCCGCTATTTGTTTCGGTTTTGCACTGGGCTACAGCTCAGAAATGAATTTTCTAACCCTCACACGGAAAAGACACTTAATTGTATACTGGTATATTAAACTTTGTGTCTATCTGCTTACTCTACCTGTCTCCTGTAAGTTAGCCCTAACTAAATCTCATTCCTCTGAAATATGCCAGTAGAATAGTCACTCAAAATTATTCTGTAAAGAAGAAAACTTCATAATGGTATGTAAAGAACAGGTATATTTTATTACATGATCGATTTCAACTTCAAGGCAATACAAGCAATAAAAAAGTCTCAATTTTCAAATATTTCACTATAGGAACCTTAAATCTTATCAAAAAGGAATCTTTTTGAATACAAAAATTGAATGCATATAATAAATTTAGAAACCTGTATAATGTATTGGAGAATGTTCCTCCTCTCTGTGACATAAATATTGCTTTCTATTGCCATCAATAAAATGATTTTCTCATTCTGTAAAGTTATGGGATCTATCACCATATGAATAACTGTTCCTTCCCTCATGAAAGGGAAAATTGGTATCTCTGTGTACAGAATGCACAAAGCAAAGGGCAGATTTGAAAGCCCTGTAGGTCAAAACTGGATTGCAGTAAATATTGTCTGTAAGTCAGGTTCTGGGACTGAGAGAAGCACTTTCTGGAGTGTTTCAGCACAGCAGCATCAAATAGAGGGCTTGCAGAAAGCATTTTAAAATGCTCTCTTACAGCCCTGTCCAGAGGGCTGATACTTGCTTGGCAGAGCCAGATACTTGCTTGGCAGCAGAACAAGGAACATTAAATTGTATCATTTTAAGGATAAGAAGTGCACCATTTACTTGTGGATCTGAGCTTATTCCCAAACCTGAGACAGGACCATTCATCTCAGGACAGCAGCAGGACACCTTCCTGGAACATCAGTGTCAGATGACCACAGAAGTGTCAACGTGCTGACAAAAGGGCACAGGAACTATGGGAGGACAAAGGATTTGGGGTGGATCAAAGGGTGCCCACAAGGACCTCTGTTTCCCAAACTGATCTTGCAATCACTTGAGGGCTTCAGCTCCAAGTGATGAGGTAGCCCAGCAGTAGCGGTGTGAGCCCTTTGGAAATGTGCGACCAAGCACTTGAGAAAGAGCAACTTGGAGCAGAGGTGCCCATCCAGCTCCACTCGTTCACACAGACAGCAGTAGAGACGTACAGAAATGTCCACACACTCACACAGCACAAGTAGTAGCACAGAAACACCTGTGTGCAAGCTCCCTTTACTTCCCAACACATACAAAATTTTCTCCACCTGTGGAGACACATCCAAGGCCATTCCAATGCTCTGCCAAGGAGAGCTACAATGAAAACAGAGCACTCCAGCCTACAAGCAAAAGGAAGAACTTCATGTGGAAAGCCACGTACTGAGGACAGAAGATGAAGAGGATAAAAAATGTGCTGCAAAAATGCTCTTAGAGCAGCTTTGGAGGAGAGGAATTCAAAGAGCTTGATGCACTGGAAGAAAGTGGAACCTTGTGGAGCTCAGGGCACATTTCACCGCATTTCAGTACACTTGGCAAATGTCCTTTTGCCTCTGCCTGAAGGCACTCAGACTGTCAAAATGTCAGCTGACACTCAGCTACATATTCTGGGTGACTAAATGCCACCCCGTTTGCCCAACTAATAAAAAAAAGCAAAGAAATTATACAAACAAAACCCCTGAATATTCCTCTTGTCTAGTGGCATGTATTTTTCTACTGAGAAATACAAACTAACACAAGCTAAAACGTAAGCCAAAACTACTAATTTTTTATTGAAGAATAGAGAACAGTCTCTAGAAATTCACAAGAGCCTGTGAGAACCATAAATGTTAGTTTGCTATGAGGTTAGTTAGTTTGCTCAATTGAACTATGACCAAACTTCTTCAATAGTGAAGAAGCATGAAGGCCATAAAACAGAACACTACAGTATTTCTATGACATCATAGAGTATGAAATCAAAATGTGGACCAATTACTAGCCTGCTAAATAAAAAAATGAGAGATTTTTTTACAGGTAGATCTTATGAATGTGTTTCACATAGAAAAATTCAGCTTTTACAAGCAATACAAAATAAAAAATATTAAAATTCAAAGATGCTACAGAGTCCAACATGCTAAAAGCAGTTTGATAAACCCAAAAATCCCACAGTAGTGGTAAATTACAATTAATAGGAGGAAAAATTATCATTGTTTCTCAGAATCACTCAAAAATACTATATTTGGATTAGAGTAGCTACCTCAATGAAGAACTTAAAAAAACAATGGAAGCAATGGAAAGGAGGAGAAAAGATATCCCTAATGGAAAAATTGTAGCCCTGTAATTAGTCTGTCAAAGTCCACCTATACTCAAAAGAAATAGTTTAGAATGATTAAAACCTTCAGATGATATTTTAAAAATGTCCAGTAATGAAACTGGATGACTTCCAAGCTCATAAAACATGAGGACTACAAGAGCTGGAACTTCACTGTACAGTACAGAATCTGCTGGAAACACCATCAAGGATGCAAATGATCCTTCAGGGTGCCAAGAAGATGCAGCTGCTGAGAGGCTGCTTTCTGCTAGGACAATGCTGCCCAGCAAAGAGAATACAAGAGGTTAAAAACGCAACAGGGCAATTTGGACATGATGTTTTTCACTGTTCAAAAATCAGTGTAGATTTTTGAACACAGAACTGATTAATGCTGTTTATAACAGAAGACCATTCTAATGGATGTAGCACAACACAGATGTAATAACCTTATACACAAATGTTAATAGCAATATTTCCTCTGTATTAGTAAGTACAGGATAAAACTTTATCTCAGTGTCTCTATTCTTGCATATCAGTGTATAGCATTTCATAACTACATTAGGCACAGAGCTGTAAGCATCATGGTTCAGGCAAGCAGTTGAGACAAAAGCATGACACCACATGACCATCACAGGTCAAAGTCAAGCAAAAATCATGTCAACATTCTCTGTAGATATTATTTCTCAGTATTGGTAATGTCTCGTTGCACCACTCTGAAGAGATAAGGACCCCTATGCAAGATACTTGTCAATGTTCTCAAATTTCTGAATCACTAGTGAAGACAGAAGTTATATAAAAGGTATTATGAAGGATTGTTGAAGTTTATCTTATGTACTTGGATGTTGTTCCAGTGGAATGGAAGAGAGAAGGATATACTGTATGTTTTTTACCTCAAGCTAGACAAATAAAGCATTCTGAATACAGATACTTAATCTGGATACTGGAATAAAAATTCCTACATTCTTGGATTAATTCTCTTACCCTTTTAAAATCTACAGGGTATAAAATTTTCCTTTTCCTAAATAAGCCAACCTTCTTCTGACATGTTGGAATGCTGAAAAATCAGTGTTCCACTATTTGAACACAGCATTACTCTCTAAAAACATTTTGTGTGCAGAAAAAGTGATAGAAGATAACATTAATTCACACTTTGAATTAATTGCTTTAAAGAGAGATAGTGAATGTACATCTGTCTGTGGAGTTTTGGCTATTCTTGCATCAGGAACTTTAGTTCTATCTTTTAAATAGGTTCATGTCTTTGCATAAAGCAGACACAGAATTACAGATGAGGTTGATGCTACAGTCTCTCCCAGAAGGCCTATGCATCACAATACCCCAGGCAAGCCCATCAGATGTTTTCAGCACATCCTCATAGGAAAAATATTTTAAATTCTGCAAGATCTGTGTCCAGATGAAAAGTCAATAACAGATAATGTATTCTGGACACAGACATATGGCTTCACCTGGGGGGATAGGAAGTGTAAGTTCCTTTGGAATCTCAGCTAAAGTGCCCCAGACTTTATTAAACCTGGAGTTGCGAGTGTGTAGGTGTTGGATTACACACATCAATAGGAAGAGAATGATTTCTGGGGGCACTTAGGAGATATTTTGAATTATGCTACTTATCAGGCTCCAGGGAGCATTTTGGCAAGTTTTTGAAATGCACTCATGAATTCCTCAAGCACTTTTGGAGACAGACTGAAGCATGGAGGCTCAAAGGACTCTTTGCTGTTTCATCTCATGTCACTTTTAGTGCAAAAGCAGGGCTTCTCAGAGCAGCAGCATGTCCACCCCCTAGAGCACAAGTCCTTGCTGTGGGCTGCTGACAAATCTGTGGGGCTGTAAAAATGCTTCTTCAGCACTGTCTGTAACTTGGAATGAAATCCTGGCCACATTTGCATCACTGCAAAAATTTGAAAGGGTTTACAGGAAAAATATGTAACAAATAATATGTAACAAATGTAAATTTGTTGCTTTGGGTGGCATCTCAATTCATTGTTATGTGAATTGAAGCAAGATGAAGACAATTAAGACATAAAGAATGTATTCAAGGGGAAAATATCTCATTCTGAGAAAGAACTGTCAAGCAAAATACTTGATTTTCTAGAGATAAGGAGAGGGGTTCTCTATCTCCAGACATTTTCAGAGCACATTAGACAAACATCTGCCAGAAAAGGTCTAGCTGCAGTTATACTGCCTCAGGGTTAGCAACTTACCCTGGAGACCCTTCCCTGCCCCATTTCCTATTACAGTCCCTCTCTAGGCAAACACCTGTACATTTCTGGGAGAGGAGGTCCCTGGTGAGCATCAGCAGCTCAGCATTCAAGTAAGTCAGAAGAGGAACCATGTATGTTCACTCTCCTGTGGAGTCTCTTCAGAGCTGTGCTGTAGCTGTTTTTAGTGGGTGAAAAGGTTTCTTCTGCCTCTCAGTTTAGAACAATATTCCATCATTAAGCTCTCATAAGGAGGTCTAGGAATCTAGAGAAGACATTGGTTCAGTGATTCTACCTAAACATTTTAAGCATTCTTCATGACTGGCTAATGGTAAGTAAAGAAAAACAATGTGAGGTTCTAATACAGGTACTCTTCATACAAAAAAGATATATGAGTTGGAGAGAGCATCAAATTCTACAGCAGAACTTCTGGAATAGCAGCTGGCGTATTGTTAGTCACTAAAGCACTACCATCTTCCACCAACAAAGACCTACATGGAGCTTCATAGATTAAATTTCAGTTCTTGATAAAGAGAAATTTCTACCTTTGTACTGTGTTTCTGTAAGTGAAAACACCACTAGACTACTTTGCTGACTGAACTGAATTTATGGTCCAGAGCAGTGCTTTCATGTGATGATGCACCTTGACAGGTTTAAAGCTGATGTAGAGGAAACTTCTACAGACAGTACATATTAGATTTGCTGCACATCTAGGGCAGACAAGCTATAGAAAATAGCAACTGACTGTAATATCCAAAGGGGGAAAAAGTGTCATCAAACTAGGTTCTACTTGATTATGCTTTAGATTTATATAACATGACAAGAAACAAAACAGCAACCAAAGTCATAAGGAACAGTTGTGTCAGAAATCTAACTAAAAAATATGTCTTCTTTTGACCAGCAGCTTGATAATTAAAAGTAATAAAAACTCATTTGACTAATATTTCAGCAATATAGCAATAAGTAAGCTAATGCTGTCAAACCAGTGGTCTGTTTAAACTTTTTTTGATTAATCCCAAACATTTGCAATTTCAGCTAAAACTGTAAAGCACAAAAATATCTACAAAACTAATTGCATTGCCCAACTATTTGCTCTCTAATACAAACAAAGTAGAAACCAGGGTGAAGACTGAATGGGCACAAAATTCTCTGAACATGTATTTTTGTACATCGTTTTTTCTCAGGAAGCTGCCTGGAGCTGGTAACATAGAGTTAGTAAAAGCATAGTAACTTCACGGTTAGCATGCTTACTGCAGAGCAGTCCAGGCTGCTGTAATCTAACCCAGGGAGCTCTCCTGTATTTAACATGAATAGTTCATTGGATTAAATGTGAAGCATATCCATGTATAACCAGAGTAATGAAATGATAGCATCATATTCATGCATGTGAGTTGGCTTTCAGCAAGTTCATGTATTTCTCTGAATTTAGTTGTTGGATTATAGGACTTCCCCTGCACTTATCTAGCTACCTCTGTAAGTGAAATGTAGATATACCTGAAGCAATACTCCAGGAAGCAGGAAACAATTTTCCTCCCTCTTTTGTAAGTACTGACTCAGAAGAAAGACACCTGAACTGTGAATAAGGTCATATTTTTAGGAAACATATTCCCAGAGGGCCAGAAGGTTTTGTTAATACACAGTACCACTGATTGTTGTGTGTCTTTAAATTATTGCTGAAGTTTCCAAAATAAGGATTTGCTCAGAGAAATCTTCCACTGGATAATATTGCAAAAGAAATTGTTTCATTAAAATAGCTTTATGCAAGTAAAACTTCTTCCCCTTTTCTCCCTCAGTCACTCCTACAAATCCTAGAGCTAGATACTGGGCTAGCAAGAAGGAACTCTTTAAAATCTGTCTAATGATGAAGTTACTTGTTATGAGCAGTACAGAAGGAAACCTATTAGTATTATTGTGTCATTGAAATGAATACAGATATATTAAGGTTGTTTTTAAAATTAGACAGATAAAGTATTGAGGGTATGAAGGTCTTAAAAGGAAGCAGAAGTAACTCATATGGCAACAAAGCCTATTTTATTATAAATTGGTCTTTGAAAGAAAAACAGCTGCTTTTTAGACTAACGACATGCATTTTTATATACTGAGACATGTTTGGTTTTTTTCATTAACAAGTACTATTTAGAATCCTGAATCCCTACATCACTGCATTCATAAAGGCTTAAAAAATTAAGATGCAAACATATGGCTAGGAAAAATTTATCTGTTTCTCATGACTCTTTTTCCAACAAAATGCAGTAACTGAATAGCACCAGCAATGAACCATAAAGTATCTTTTTGAAAAGTGCTAAATCTATTCTGTTCCACACAACTAGACAGCAGCACATTTCTATGCAGCTTTACAATAGCTTTTTGGATGACTTTGAAGTGCCTGGTGCAGAGTCAAAAACAAACAAAAAAATCCCCTCCACCTTACCATTCTTGCCAAACTAACTAGAGCTGCATCAAGAGCATCCACAGCTGACTCTGAATTCAATTAGGCACCATGTAAGCACAGTTTATTCCATAAGCAATTGAGAAACTGCTTCCTGAAGCCAAAAAGGTCACACAGAAAATGAGTAAGGCTTCCTGCAGCTTGGAGGTGAAAACGAGTTTATCACACATGCCTTCTGCATGGTCTGCCCAGCTGCTGTTTATGCTCCCTGGCCCCCTAAGCCCAGCTGCTTGTTGCCTATTAAGCGCATCTCAGCTCCTTCTTGGAGTTCTCCTGACTTGCTATGCTTCACTGCCAGCTTGTTTGCAGTCAGGGCACCAGGTGGCTGCTTCTCCTCTGCAGTGCCAGCTCTGGTTGCTGGGCTGAGCACTATTATCAGCCAAAATTGTCTGCCATATGCTTTAGAGGGAGTAGTGCCAGCTACGAGTGTTAAGAAATCATGACATCACATCAAAATTATGAGACCTGAAACAAACAAAAAAATCACATGGGATTTTCTGTATGTTTCAGTGTGAAAATAAAATCATATTTTCCATGGTTTTATCCTCTGCCCTTCAGCTTAGAAAGTGCCCCAGGAAAATACCATTGTTCTGGCAGTCCCAAGAATAGCCATATCTTAGGAGTTCAGGGCTTCACAGCTTTTACAATTGAGACCACCCAAGCCACCCTACCACACCTTGAGACACTTGTGTACAATTAGTACGTGCTAAATTCTTAATCACTCTAACAACTCTTGATGCACTCACTACATCTGTAACTGAAAAGCCTTTTTTCCCCTCTGAATACCAGTGATATGATTGATATTCTGCCTTTCTGAATAAAGCCTGTCTTGTATTTCCTCACATGTAACCAAAATTTCAAACCAGACACCTCCCTGACCAAATAGCTCTGCCCTACCGGGCCAAAACTGTCTGCAAGTTCTCATATGTGCAAGAACTTCTATAATTAAGATGTTGCCAAATTCCAATTTCTTTCTCAACTTGTTGCAAGTAATCTCCTGAAGTCAATGAGATTTTTCCCAAGGATTAAATGTAGTCATAATTTCACCCAGTAATGACATAAGCAGAAAGCATGCAGCTTAGCAGATGTTTAGTGAAGCAACTGAAAGAAGAAAAGGCAATCGTAGTTTATATTTTTCAGTAATGTCAATGTAAAATGCGAAATGAGGGCCACTCTCAAACAATAAAACTCATGAGAAGGAGATATTAGTTTCACAAGAATGCTTTTCTGAGCACAACTGACTAAATACAGCATATTGATAATATACCCTCCTATATCCAACGAGTCTTCAAGTATATTGCAAATGCACACAGCATTACAGATTTTCTTTACTGATGACAAATTAACAAAGTACCTTCCTGAAATGGACTTCAAGGAACTACCCCAGTGGGTTTCAGTATGCTAAACATTTTACATGTAGGATCTGTACACTATGATGGCACATATAGCAAGTACTTGCTCATCACAATGTTAACTTCCATTTAACTTGCTCATGACTGACACAGACCACACAGTTTCTGTCTATTTAGCACTTTATATTTGTGAGACAGCATAAAAAAGTTCACACTATGAAACACTTATGACAGACAACTCATTTTTATTTCTTAAACAAATAGATGCTTTGTAATACTGTATTTTTTAATAGTTGCAAGCAATTTCATTATATAATTCTGTCAAAGATACAGGACCCGAGCATACATAATTGAAGACAAAGGAAACTGAGAACACACTTGACGAAATAACAGGTAAATGAAATCAGTAAATGCAACTGCCACATCCCTTCATTTGATGTCTGTGCTAAAGCATCTTCTAAAGTTCCAAGCACACAGCACACACTGGATAGCATATTTTAAACAGCAAGTTTGTTTCAGTAATCCATATGGGTAACTAACACTTCATCATAATATGAAACTCCTTTAGGTGCTTTATTTTTGCATGCATGCACCACTCCTTATTATATTCCCCTTTGTAACAGAGTCTTTATTTGTTTTAAAGATCAAAGTAGATAAATTCAATACAAAGCTATGCAGCACGAGCAGCACCTGTTTCTGCTACCCACACACACTCTTTCACTCATTCCCCCAACTGACCTCTCTCTGCAGGTGACTATGAGTGAACAGCTAACTGTCCGTGAGACCTGAACGGGACATACACATGGGCAGATGCAGCAAATACTTTAATGTTTATTAATCTAAAAAAGAGCAAAGATTACAAAAATATAAGGAGTAGAAAACCTTAGACAAGTTAAAATACATACAATCTTTAGGCAAAGTTTGTTTTGGTCAGGCAGAATTTAGGTTATCAAATGTCAATCCAAAACAACAGGGATATAAACTAAACAAAATATTATAGTAAATTTATACTAAAAGGTGACAGCTACCCTTCTTTCCTAAGGCCACTGTACCACAGTAAATACTCTCATTCAGTGCATTACAGCATCCACATACCAGAGCAGTTCCACTCATGTGCTGCTGATACTAGAAAAATAACATTATTTAAATTTTTAATGTATAAACTAATGCGAATTTTCAGGTGCAGTTTTGATCACCATAATTTTGTTTTTTATTAAATTGTTCTTCAATAATCCCACTGATTTCACAAACCTGTGAAATCAAACAGAAAAACACAGAAATTAGGGCTAAAATGTAATGTACACAAAAATAGAAGAAAAGGAAAAATTAATCCTTCACTGTGTTTGCATTTTGTAAAAGTTTTCCATTATGCTGAATTCACAGTTCAATAAGCAACATGGATCAGTATGTTGATGAATCTCAATTCTTTTTTAGTTTCTAAAATATTCAGAAGCAAATAACAGAGTCATTATTTATACTATTTGTTCCAATTATTCAGTGTTTTGGAGGGGTTTTTTGGCTACTTCTTTTTAATAGTGGTAACAGATTGCAAAAAATAGCCTGTGTTCCAAAAAACATTGAACACAATATGCAACTGTGATGAATCAGATAAGCTGAGATAGCGATGTTTTAATAGCTGGTTGTGTTCAGGTTGAAAACCTTCCCCAAAGCAAATGGAAATTTAGCTTTTACAAATGTTTACAGATGCATATTGCAATGGACTGTTTTGCAAATGTTGCTGACTGCAACAACCTGCCCTCTCCAGTGTTTGTATAAAATGTAATGCTGTAATTGGACCCATTACATAGATCCAGTTAGAGAATCAAGGTTATAAACTGGAAATAAACGCCACAACCATATTTAATTGCACAGGTGAATGAATAAAGGTCTCTATGTTACCTGAGAAGCCTTCACCTCGCCATTTTTAAACACTGAAGGAAATCAGGCACAGGAGCTTCACTTTTATTCACTCCTTTTGAACATTTAAATATGCAAGCCCTTTCTGGGAGATTTAAGAAACTTGGCAGGTACAAACTCTTCCCATTATCTCCAGCTAGTTAATTAAACACAATTGGAATAATTTTCACTTTGTCAGGTGATGAGCCTGGACTTAGTATGTGATTCTGTATTGATAACCAATGAAACAAGGTACAAACCATGAAAACCTCTTCAACAACAACAACAACAACAACGAACCAACCAACCAAAGAAACAAAAACCAAGACATAAAGCCTAGGAAACCTTAGCAACAGTTCTTATCCTTTATTACCATTATATGGTTGGGGGCTTTCTGTCATTTATACCTAATGTTTAACTGTTTTCCTTGGAGGTGCTTCATTTAGCAGATACTCAAGCTCTGTCACAGTCTGAGTTTTAAGTAACAAACTTGTTTTATGGTGGGATAAAGAAAAGCAAAGATGTGCAAGCCTGTTTCATTTGCAGACTCGTCTTGTGACTGTTACCCACAGAAAACTCAGGGACTGGTCTTCTTAACTGTAAAAGTTAAGATGAAGTTAAGAAGTTAACCACATGTTAATGGCTTTGAGTTCACTGCATCCCTTAGTTTTTGCTCATAAGACTTGAAGCTCCTGGTTGCTAGGACAGAGCTTTTAATTTCCTTTGTCACAGCTTCATGAGTTGAATCTTTTTTCCTTAAATGTCTACCTACAGATATCAAATTATCTCTGAAGTTCCTGGTTGAATGCCTGTATGTGAGTGAGGCAAATTCCTAACAGGGTTTTCCAAACCCTGGGTCATTTTTAATCATCCTCTGAAATCCCTCAAGTAATCCCAATCTGTTTTAATGGCAAAACACCTCACCCACAGGTTTTTTTGCTTGATATGATGTGGAATAATTACTTTGCTACTTAACTTTTAAGGTATTCAAGAAACGGCCTACCCTTCTTTGTGACAGCATTATGCTGAGAGCTCACACTGAGATGATCTTCTGTGACCATCCTAAATCCATTAGGTCACTGCTTTCCAGGACAAAGCCTCATTATTCTGCAGCAGAGACAGATATGTTTCTCTGGTGCCAGATATATTTCATTTGGTTCAAATATACTTCATCTGGTTATAATAAAGTGCATTTTACTGGAATGTGGCCATTATACCAGGGGATTCATATCATTTAATAACTTCAACTTGTCCTTCCCACCCATTATCCAAACCTATCAGACACTAATGAGCCCCATTCATCTACATCTTCCCATCAGAAATTCTAGTTTTTGATTCTTCATTGAGCCAGCTTTTAATTTACCTAATGTGTGTCCTGATAATTCTCTATGTCATTTTTTAAATTACAGTGTCATTTTTTATTGCATTAAATATCTTGGGGAATCCAAGTTTAGCATAATAAGGCAAGCTGTAGAAAAAGATATCTGTAGGTTTGGAAGCTGTACTGAAAAGAGCTTTCTGCACTAAAACAGGTTTGAAAATTTTTTTTTTTACTCACTGCAATGGAAAATTCCCTTCTCATACTAAATATTTAGTCCAATGTCAATTTTACCAAAATGAAACCAAATATTAGTCAGTATAAATAAAGCAACATGCATTAGAGCCTTAATGATATAAGAGGATAACAGCAACTTTGGATTTAAGCACATCCATTCAAAAAATAGGAGACTTGAGTCTAACTCAAACTTTCTCTAACTGTATTTTGAACTCACCACTCACTGCCCAACAGTCATCTGACTTCTCCTAGAAATAATGTCAATCTCTACTTTTGTTTCACCATCTATAAATAATTAAATACCAGTGGGCAGGTTTCCATGCTAGAAAACTGTTTCCATCTACTTCCAGACTGAAAAAACAGTTACATGAAGTGGTGCAGCTTCAGCTATGAGTGCCACAAGACATCCAGCCAAGACCATCGAATAGGCCTAGAGAAATTCTGTTTACAGGAGCACAATCCTTTCTGGTATCCCATTTCTGAAGCGGGCATAGAACTGTCTCAAGCTAAATACGTAGCCAAGTCAATGGCAGGCAGAATGAGAGACAACATAGTTTCTTTAATATATATATAAGTGCATACTGGCGAAATTTACAAAATAACTCATACCCGAAGCAGACAAAAGCTTTGAGACACCTTTGCAGAGGTTACATGGAATGGGGAGATACAACTTTTTACTGCAGTTTGTATTACCACTCTTGAAATATCAAATGAAAGAAAGACACCAGTAAGTTTCTCCAGAAGATTCATGAATTGGGATAAAAGTCTCCCAGAAGTTCACTTTTGGGACAGATTCACTTGTGAGGCAAAAAAAAAAAAAAAAAAGGTGTGTATTTATAGTGAATTTATTATCCACTGAGAAATCTGCTAACTACAATAATTAATGTTCTTACTAACCAGACATAAAATTGACTAATGTTTGAGTGATGCCTCATAAGCACCTTACTCTCTAGAGAAACATCTAGCCCTGCCCTAAACTCATACCCACTGAAAGAGACGTTTCCAATACACCTATGCTCCATCAGAGCAGAACACAAATACAAACAGCTGAATTTGAATGACAGACATGGAATGTGTTTGTGTAAATGTCACAAAGTTCGCAATCAACAGGTGCTGCTCTATCCCCGATTCTGTCATTCTTACTCATACTGAGTAGCACCTGGCTCTAGCAAAAGCAAACTTCCACAGCAAAAAATATTCCAGCAGAAGACTCCTCCTTATTGTTAACTCTGACCAAACAATTTTCCAAATTTTAGGAACACTTATTTGCATAATTAGGAAAAATTGACTGTTTTGGCATGTGAATTTACTGTGTAAGGAAATTTACTCATGGACAAATACTGCGTGGTTTGGAATTTTACTAGAAAAAAGTCCAAGTTTCTCAGGTCTACAAAAAACCCCATATTTCATTCTTCTGGGTTTTTTTTCTAGGCAGATATGTGTGCTAATGGAAAAATGAAAGTTTCCTTCAACACCTGTTGAAGTCATCAGCAGATTGTCTTTGACTGCAGAGATTCAAGACCAGTTCAAGAACAAATGGAGTAGAAATCCCTCTTCTTCCCAACAATAATTTGATTTATCAGCAGTAGACCTTCTACTGTCAACCTTAGCAAACAGTGTGCAGATGAAGAGTGGTAGAACATTTACATTTCTTGCCGCAGGTCAGGGGGCGAGAGTTCAAGACTTGCCCCAGATCAACTGAGACAGAAATGAGCATCTAGTGCTCCTTTTGGCAAGTTGGAATGGAGTGATAATAGACACTATTATCTGTGTCTGTGTGCCATTGACTACAGAAACTGACATTCCTTAAGCAGATTAGCACAACAGAATGTTTTTACACAGATGATCCTTAAGGTGCCTTCCAGCCCTTAATGTTCTGTGCGTGTATTTAATATGGATTAACCAAGTAGTAAGCTTTTCAAAAGCATACTTCATTCACCTGTCACGTACATCTGCTAGGTGGACTGACTGGAGGTAGGATCCTTTCCATCCAAGGCTGTGTGACCTGAGGAAATCTGCTATGTGGGTTACTTCTTGAGTTCAGCACCCAAGAAAGCAGACTCAGGCTTTTGGGCAGCAAATCCTTGCCAAGACTGCAGATGGTAGGCCAACTTACACCAAAATCTTGTCTTTTCAAGGTTCTTGGAAGCTAGTGATACCCACAATCTTGGAGGACTTGTTCTCAGGGGAAAATTCAAGCAGACTCTTGTCAGTCCCCTGGAAGGATGAATTTCTTCTCATAAAAGCTGACTAAAAAATGTTCTGATGGCAGTAGATGCAGTTCTTTGGTTTCCGTGCATCAGTACCCCATAAAGAAGAAAATCAAACTGAATGATTATGCAAGTGATAAATATTTGCTCCAGATCCCTCCTTTTTCCAAGAATGATTTCTATGCATTCTCTGAAAACTCATTGCAGATAATCAGCACACAAGCAAACTACTGCAGATAAGAATGGGGAACTGTCTCCAGAATGACAGCTGAGGAAGAACACCCATGAGGCTCTGTCTACAGACATTTTTAATGACTCTAAAAGAACTCCACAGGTCCTTGACTTTGGATCACATTGCCTTGACAATTTTCATCTCTCATTGTGGAGAGAGTTTCAAAGGAGAACACCTTTAACAAGCAGAAGAGATTTAGTTCCAAAATTATTATAGCTCTTAAAATGCATGTGTTACTTCCTATTTTTAATAACAAAATGTACATTACAAGAGCAAATAATTATACACTATCTCTTTCTCTGACCTATGACCACAAACTTAAATAAGTGCACAAAGAGAAAAAGGAAAGCATATGCTAAAAAAACAACAAAGCTTCTTAAAAATATTTTTCTTTCCCTCTATAATGTAACAAATCTTTTAAGCTAGAATAATTTATACTCTTTTATATGAATAGCTATTTGATTTAAAATGTTGTCATAATTAGTATGAAGGTTTAAAAATTATTGACTTCCAGTTATCATTGAAACTTGCTGCTAAGGACAAATTTTTAAAATGCTGTCAGAGAGCCTGGAGAATTTAAAATGTAAAGTCTGATTTACAAGAACTGAGAACCAAGATCTCATTTCCATAGGACAAGATATGCACTGTTGTATCTGTTTTGCAAATGATGTTTGTCAAGAGATGTTGAGATCCCAAAGTGACCCAGTTCTGTTCAGTTATCACTTGCTTTGAAAATAGCCTCTCTGAACTCTTACATCTGAATACATTTGAAACTGTTCCCCCCTTATTTTTTCATTCTTTTTCTTGTAAAATTCTAACCAGAAGGTATTAATTTGAAAGAACTCAAGGTGACTCACAGTTTCTCTTTTTGCATTGTTTTCCCAGTACCAAATACTAGCTTTACACCTGGCTGCTATTATCTCAAAATAGTCAAAGAATGTGGTAAATATTATCCACATGTAATTTATTAAAAGCTGAGTCAAAGAACAGGTGTTGCTGTTGTAAAGATTAATTTTGCAGCTCTTCTGCTCAAACTCACAAATTATGAACTCCTGGGCCTTCTCAATAGTAAATCACACTCAAAATATCCACAGAGATTTATTACCTTGGGATGAAAAATGATGTGTAATCTTGTCAACGGTTCTACCTACAAGCACTGGCATCAGAAAGTGTGCCAAAGCCCCTTGCTGACTCCACTTTACAACCAGGAATTGGCAGCTTCTTTTTGTCAGCAGTGGCAGTTCTGCACATTCTTGACAATGTCACTAGCATAAAAACTCAGACAGGAATGTTACCACCATTAGTTATTTTTAATAAAAGATTTCAGTATTAGATTTCAGTTACATGAAGTATTACTTTGATAAAACATTTCTGTTTCATCCCTTTAATTACAGTAATAGAAACAGTGACCTATTATAGAGGGTGCACCAGCTAACTGCACTGCAGTCAACATAGATTCACAAAGGGAAAGTCCTGTTTAACTAATCTGATAGCTTTCTATGATAAGGTCACCCACCCAATGGATGAAGGGAATCTGGTGGATGCAGTTCTTCAGGATTTTAGTAATGCTTTTGATACAGCATTCTTAAGGACAGCTTGTCCAGCTGTGGGATGAGTGGCTGCAGGCTGTGCTGGCTGAAGAACTGGCTGAAGAGCAGAGCTCAAAGGGTTGTAGTGAATGGAGCTACACCTGGCTGGCAACTGGTCACCAGTGGTGCTCCCCAGGGGTCAATTCTAGGGCCAGATCTGTTCAATACATTTACCAAAAACCTGCAGGGGAGTTGAGTCCACCATTAGCACATTTGCTGATGATCTCAAACTGGGAAGTGCTGCTGACTCTTTGGAGGGACAAGAGGCCTTGCAGAGGGATCTACCCAGACTGGGGCACTAGATAGAGATTAATGACATGAAGTTTAACAAGTCGAAATACCAGATTCTGCAGCTGGAATAGACTAATATCAAGCACAAGTACAAACTGGGAGAGGAGGGGCTGGAGAGCCTCTCTGCAGAAAGGGATCTGGGGCTGCTGGTTGGCAGCAGGCACAGCAAGAGTCAGTAGCATGTCCTGGAAGCCAACAGGGGAAACTCCATCCTGGGGTGCAACAAATACAGCATCACCAGCTTCACAAGAAAGGTGATTATCCCACTGTGTTCAGCACTGGTGCAGCCTCACCTGGAGCACTGTGCGCAGTTCTGGGCACCATAATTTAAGAAGGATGTGAAGGTCCTTGAATGTGTCCAGAAAAGGCTAACAAAGCTGGTGAAAGGGCTGGAAGGAATGAGGGGTAGCTAAGGACTTTGGGTTTGTCTAGTTTGAAAAGAAATGAAGCTGAGGAGTGACCTTGCAGTCCACAGCTTCCTGAGGAGGGCATGTGGAGAGAGAGGCACTGATCTCTTCTCCCTGGTATTCAGTGACAGAACACATGGCAATGGCTCAAAGCTGTGCCAGGACAGATTTAGACCAGACTTCAGCAAGCATTCCTTTACTGAGAGGGTGAAAGACAGAACAGGCTCCTGAGAGAGATGGTCAATATCTCAAGTCTGGCCCTGTTCAAGAGGCATTTGAATATTGACCTTAACAACATGCTTAACTTACCACTTTGTTTTTTGGGCAGTGACAATGACCTACCAGGATTCTTGAAATATTACAGCACAGGATTTTGGGTGCTCACAAGTCCTCACACTCACGCAATTCAAGTGCAGCAGTTATAAAAAACCATGCTATGAATCTGATACGTCCTGGAGCATCAGTCTCCCTGGTCACATCATTGGCACAGTCTATGAGTATACAGACAGACCTACCATTGTCTGTGGGACTCCAAATTCACTACAGAAAATACTGAGGAACAATTGCATGCACATAAAAGGCAGGTGCCAGAGTCTCTCTTGAGCCACCTAAGGTGAGCTTCAGCTCAAACATAACTGAAATGCTCTGGTGTAAGTCAAATTGGACTTACTGGCCTTGGACCAAAATCAGCTGGATGCACAGAATCTCATTTTAACATTTTAATAGTGTTCAAAAAGACCTGTGTCACTATGTAAATTTAAATTTCAGTCAAACTCTGGGCTATGCATGAATTTGAAACTGACGTATGAGTAAAAACCAATTTTTTAAAGTGGTATACTTTAAAAAAAATTCTGTTTATCTGGCATGTTTCTTATGAATCCTTAATCCCTTACAGAACTGTTCCCTTCTGTAAAGAAGATGTCTTTTTCATATGTTAACTCTTCATGTTTAAACCAGTATTGAGTTTTCTAAACATGCTGATTAAATCATCTGTTCTTTTCCAGTATATCACCTAAAATATGTTAGGAAACAGTTTGCATATTCATTCGTGCAGAACAAAAAACTACTGTGAATTAAAAAAAACCCTGTAGGCCGGGAGAACTTGCTACAATTTGAAAATATTGCAATTTATATTGCCTATTACTTGTTACTTGTCATTTAGGCTCTGATCCTGCTGACCTTCACTTCCACGATTATACAAATACTTCAAAGAGTGTAGGCTATTAAGGATTACTTGTATGATTAAGAACTTTTTTATTATTACACATGAATTAAAAAGAATGCAAGCAAAACAGAGAAAATGGAGTGACAGACCTAAGGAGAGAGGCTCTACTTTTCAGACCTGGAATTTTTTAGGGTTTTTTTTTTACTGGTGAATATGTATTTATTAAACAGAGGATCTATTTCAAGTTCATGTTACTTCTCTGGAAGAGCTACTTTAACACATCAGGACAAATTATTTCACTTAGCTTAAGTAAACTGTGATCTGTGATCATTTTGTGATTGTTCAGTGACTACAGGAAAGCTTCTGCAAATCAATCATCTAACGTTCAGCCCTTGAACAAATAAGTAATTAGTACTTGTAAGAAAAGCTCCTGTGAGCAGGCATGACATCTCCACAATATTTGAAGATATGGAAAATACAAAGAAAGTTGAGGGGTTTTGACAAATTATCTGGTCCTTACACAAATACTTACATTTATCTTGGTCAGCTTCCACTCCTTCACTTTCTGTGTCACTTGGTAATATCCAAGGTTGATGGGCAAGTTGAAGCTGCTGTAAGAATTCATCCTGCCACAAACAGATCTATTTTAGATAAAGTGACAAACAATTGTTCTGTATAAATGAAGACTGCAGCAAACACTAGCCTCATTTAACTAGAGAGGAGAAAGCCGTTAAAAAAACCAAACAAAACCAAACCAAACAAACAAAAAAATCAAACCCAAAGCCACTAAAATGAAGGGGTGCATCTAGCTATGTCTCAGCTATAGTCACAGATATGACAGACACATACACACTCATCTTGGAAATGCAGTGATAGAACAAAATTGCAGACACTACATCTGACCCTGCAGTTTTTGGACTGCATAGGCATTTCAAATGCAATTTGCTTAAGTGAGGCTTTGATTTGTCAAAATTTTCACTGCTTCTAGTCTAATATGAACAAGAACCTGAAACCTGATTTAGAACCTATGGTTTTCTAGTAGAAAGGAAGGAAAAATGTTATGGAAACTTTTGTCTCCAAAATAGCATCAAAATATAAAAAACATCAAAACATCAAAATTAAAACATCAAAATATAAATGTTTTACATGGTTAAAAATCCATATGCAGCTGAAAACATACTTTTGAAAATATTTTAAAATTGCCTACTTTTTTATATTATGTATATTTCTGTGTATAAAAGTATTTTCCATGCAGACACACACATATGTATGTGAACATGTATACACACAGATTTATAAAATATTTTGACACATTGCTTTGCAATATGCAGGGGGAGAGATGAGACTGGAATGCAGTTTTATTTTCAAAAGCAGTTCAAACATGCAAGTCTAGTCTCTAAAAGAAAACTTTAACATTGGCCAGATATCGTAAAAAAAAAAGGGGGAGGGAGTAATAACCCTATTTTGTCTTACATCAGCTGAAACCAGAATCTACATATTTAAATTGTACTACAACATAAATTTTATTCTTAGACCATCTGATTTAAATACAGAATCTAGGCTTGTTTAAATTGGTTTTGGGAGACTGAAGCCTGCTGAATCAATATCTAACTCATTGGGACTAAATTATTAATCCTGACAGTAATGTGTTAAAAAAATGCACAAAGACTGCTGCCATGGCCCAGCAGTAAACTCAGGCAGGAGCTCCAGGCCTCACTCATTAATTGCCATTTCCAATGTGCTGTGCTTGAGAAGGTTGCTGATGACAACACTGAATGCCTTTTGGTTCACAGAACAGGATTCTTCAAGCAGGGATGAGTGACTCTCACACTGATCCACACACTTTTTAATCTTCCAAAAACACAGAGCAGAGGCCTGAGCCAGGCAGTGGAACAGAATGAGAGTATCTGACCAAAAAGAGTCCCCATCACAAGTTATGCTACATACTCCAGTAAACAGAAGTAAAAATGTTGTTAATCAACTCTATATTCAAGCAAGATGAAGTTTCCCGCTCTTAACAATGACAGACTAATAAGGATTGTGGAATGCCACTTTAAACTATCTGAATAAATAAAAAGATTGTAAAATTTCATGTGTTCAGAAAATGATATGGCAAACAAGGGAGTCAGTAGAATTTTCATTTTAACAGCTATTGACAAGTATCACAGAATTGTGTGACTTTAATGGAATCCATCCTAAAGAGATAAGCAGGGTTCAACATTCCTTTGCCAATTTATACAAAACACCAAAGGATTAGGAACATGCATAAAAGTATCTCTGCCAAAGGACTTGGAACCCTGATTTATTACCTTTACAGAGATAATAAAACTATTTCTCTAGGTAGCATTTCTTTGCTATAATTCAATTCAGCCTTGAACAGAGCTGATAATAAAACACACCTGTTAGTAATATTATGTGTGCCAGGAGGCAAAAACTTGTCCACAAAATCTCAGATCATTGTAAGTCTTGAGCATTAAAAAACCCCAAAACATTCTTAACAGCTGATATGTTAAGTATTTGCCAAATTATTTAAGATTTGTGCAATAACAAGATTAAACCACCCATGCTGCAGCAGGAACTTTACTAAAGCTTAAGAACTTTGAATTGTATTTATTATTAATATTTTTCTATTTAGACTTATTATGTTACTCTGAAACACATTACAAACTACGAAGCATACATAAGGCATTGAGAGATATGTTAAAATTCCCTACAAATAAACAAGTAAATAAATAAACAAATCAAGCTCCTTAGGGTAGAACATGCTCCTGACACCCAGTAGTCACTTTCTTCTCAACTGACTTACTCTCATCAAATATGTATCAATGTTGTACTGATTGATTCCATTAACATCACCTAAAAGTAAGGAAGCAGAACTATTTGCAAAATTTTATCATACTATCTTCTGTAGGACTGGCAATATAACCACAGTGTAGAAATTCCCAGTTGACACCATAAGGCTAGTAAGAATAAAGGCAATTTCCCTTCTTTTATTTTACTGGTTTTATACAGGAAGAGCATAAAAAACCTACAATGAAAAGTCACAAAATAAATTACAGTATCAGCCTTGAGTTTTATATGTTTGTGATCTGTTAAGTACAAAGACAGACAGGACTCTTGTTCTCCTACCCCAAACCACTTCTGCCTTTTTAAAATATGTCTCCATGGTCAGAGGGAAGCTGTAACACAAGAAAATGAAATTTCATGGCCACAAATAGGAGGAAACATCTAACATGGCAAAAAAGTCACAGAACAGATGTATTTCCTGGGTATGTTCTGTCTAAATCCACTTCTCTAAGTGACCAGAAACTTTAGTGGGCAAAGACAGCTTAAAAGGGCTTCCAAAGTTTCAAGCACAACACTCCAAAAATGAGGCTGTGAGTGGCAGATTGGTCAGACCTCCATCAGCTGCTTTCTGATATCCATGAGCCTTTACAACCTGGCAGAGGCAGGTCTTCAGTATGAATGTGTCATACCAGCAGCTTTCCCTTTGGAGGCAGAGCTAGTCCCAAGTTGAGTTTCCATTATGTCAAAGGTTATTTGTGCATGTCAGAAAAGATAAATAGGGTCTGAGCTGGGTCACTAGCAGCCAAGGTACTATTGTACCCAGTGAGCAAAGAGAAAGAAAAGAATTTGTCACTTCTAGAAGGGATTTTAAAAGAGGATAAGATCCTGCATAGAAATGCTTTACAGTGGATTGCTGGCTGAATCTGGACATGCTATTCTAACTGGAAAATAGAATAATAATACTGCTCACTTCCTAAAATTCTTGAGACAAATATATCCATATATTAAAAGTATAACAGGACACTTACTGTGGGAGCTATCAGCAAACAGAAGTAACAAGATACAGTAAATTAAATGGGACTCTTGCTTATTATTACTATAACTACAGAAAGGCTGTGAAAGGAAGCATTTTTAATTGCCTGCCTTTTTACAGGAAAGATCAAAAGTAACGGGCAAACTGGATATCCCTTGGTGGAGATGTAGTGCTCATTACATATACATACTTTCAGGAGTATATACAATAATTTTACTTGGCATCACATGACTATGTATCAGTTAAGAACAAGACCATCCACAAAGGAAGAAAGAGAGAGGTGAAGAATTTAGTGGGAGATAACTAAACCCTTCATTTCTTCTAAACATCTTTTAGTTAAAAATTAATTTCAATTCTCATTTTCTGGTACGTGAGAAAATTCTAATACACAAACACATCCCATACTTCAAAAGAGGACAAAGAGTGATTTTTTTTGTTAAAAAAAGAAGTGGTAAAATTACTAATTTTTTTTCCATGGAAAACTTGTTTGAAAATATAAGTGGCAGTAAAGACACTTTCAGGAGAACTATAGTCACCTTCAGTCCTCATGTCTTTAATCTGGATATTCAAATCTAAGTGAAGAAGCATCTTGAGTGATGGGATTAGTGCACTGCCATTCAAACACTAAAATAATGAGGATTTATTTCACCACCAAATTTAAGTAAGATTTCCTCCCCAAATTCTTTAGTTTTATAGTAATCTGTGCCTCATTTCCTTTCCTTCATAACAAATAATGGATGTCATATAGCCAATTGCAGAGTTATACTAAGTATTTAATCTCTAATTTTCCTGCAAGCAACCCTAAGCAACACTATCATAAACAACATTTTAAATTTTCTTTAGAAGTCATTAGACTGATAATACATTTTGTCAAGTGTCACACCCAACAGATTCTTAAAACAGATAATACTTCTCAGAAACAATCTGAAGGTATACTACTTTCAGTCTTGGAAAAAGGGTCCCCAGGCTTTGACAAATGGATTACAAAGAGATCGGTAATAATGGTGGGAACCAACATATTCCACCACCCAAAAATTAGCAGTCTAGACATTATAGTTCCTTCTCAAGTCAGTATAGAAGGACTGGCATATCCTGAGAGAAGATTCACCTTTGTAAGGCATGTATAGAGATAGACAGCAGGGGTTTTCTTTCACAGGTGCTTTATTTTCCACTGCCCACACACTGAAGTCATCTTTAAGGCAGCTAAGGTTAGCAGAGGAGAATCCTACTCAGAATTTACAAGGTACTTTAACTGTTTGTTCTGTTTTGTTTTAAACAAAGATTAGTCCTATAGAAGCCATTAATATGGGACAGGAACTTTTTATGCTGTAAATAGTATTAGACAATGATTCATCAATGTTGGACATTTTCTCTTGAAATTCAGTTTGGTGCTTTGGAAAAACCTGTACTTTCAGTAATGCCTAACTAATCATTCCAATTGCCCCAAAAATGAAATAAAAAGTAGATCAAGATAATATCATGCACTGCCAGTGTGGCTGGAAAAAAAATACCATGAAACATAAAGATTAGATAAAGTTTTGTTTAATATTCCAGAGGTATGCACCTGTTAGAAACTGTAAGGCTAATAAAACTGCTATGCATCATACAGGCAAAGCCCTACCAAGCTCACGGTAAATTTGGGGGCACGAGTGTTTCAGTATGATTTCTGTAATAATACTGACATTCTCTAATGAGTACCTCTCAAAGCTGAGCAGTATTTCCTTGCTAATTTTCTCATAATTATATTTCAAGTTCTTTTCAGCACAGTAGGTTACATTAGGTATATTGATGTTACTTGAACATAAAATGAAATCAAGTCTTCGCGTTATTAAACATAGCAAAAACATTAAATTGAAAATCTTACTTCTGATAAACTGTTTCTCTGAGTAGTGACAGTTCCAACAACATCTCCACTCACTTGCACAGAAAGCCCTGAAGCAGCACTGAGGGTCCTCCCCATCTGGCTCTTAGATGACAAAGATCTGCTTCTTTGCATGCTAATAATGCCTTCCCTAGTTCCTTGGTTGCTAGGGGTAAGAGGCCGTGACAACAAGCTATTTGGGGTCATAGGTCTGCTCCCTGGAGTTGATGGCCTGTTGGTTTGTGCACCGGGTGTTGAAGATCTGCTGTTTGTGACACTGGAGACCTGTGTTCTGCTGTTAGTGGGCAGCGGTGGTGATTTGTTTCCTTGGAGCTGAATGTTCTTCCCTGTCAGAGTTGGCACCTGAGGCCTCGGGGTTTGGCCCTGTGCAGCTTGAAGATTGCCTTGATGGTCAGCTGTAACTACACTGGGATGCTGGACACCAGGGCTTCTTGAGAGCCTTGCTTCTTCCCACAGAGCGAGGTCCTTCTCAATGTCTGTGCACACAAACGTGAACAAATGGAAAAGAAAGAAACTCAGTCTGTTTCTCTGGTTTAAAACTCGTAATGATTTTCTCCAATGTAAGTGAAAACCTGAAGCTGTGCAGAGAAAATATATTCATGCTTAAAATAAAAGGCGTAAGAATTAATAAGGCAGATGTTTGGCAAGCATTTCCCTAAAGTTTTTTTACATTTGATTCATTGCAAACGCTGCTATCCTGCAGGAATGAAATATTACCTCTTCATTGAATGTCAACATAACCTATAAAAATTCCTCTTGTTTCATCAAAATTATATCTCTGTGGCTTTTGCACAGTTACTGCAAAATCAAGATTAGTATCAAACCAAGATGGGGCACTGCTGTAAACTTGCCATCCTCAGCTGCACTGAAGAGCAATCCAAAACCGGCTCAAGGCAAAACTTTTGCTTCTGGCCCTGCTGTCTACTGCCCAACAAAACTCTGAGGGAAGTAACTACTGAACTCTGGCATGTCTGGATTAGTGATCCTGTTTGAACCTGAATTTTGTGCTCTGGCCTGCCATCAGTGCAGCAGCAGGTGATGGGGTCACCAATATCCAGAGCCCAAGGAGAAAAGGTGGCAGCCATTGGGTGGTCCAATTGCTACCTCTCACATAGCCGTAAGAAATAAGATCTGTTTTAAAAACACAACAGATTAAGGAAAGTGAATGAAAAGTGTCTCCTGAAATAATTTAAATCATATTAATGCTTTTAATGCATTAAATCAGAATATAGCCATCAAAGTCAGGTGAGAACAGCTGGAATTTAGGTTAGCATTGATAACATACTGAAAATCCTTGCAAGTACAAATGTAGAGCTTAAGAAACAGTTTAATCAAGTTTATTTTATCTTACACTACTGTTATGAATTCTCACTTTCACTGGCATGCACTCTACTGTACTTGATTCTGATAGAGACAGCTGATTATCTTTAAAATAGCAATGCCATTTCCCCTTCACAAGTGATACCTGCACAAGTCACAGTCCCAGAAACTGTAAATTAGCAAGGCTTTACTGATTTAAGCATCTATTAAGTCAACTTGTCTAAAATAGGCATTTAATTTTTAAATTTTGATAACAATTATGTCAGGTTCTAAAAGTCCTAAAAGAAGATTCTAAACTGCATACTGGAAAATGAGATTTTCTTTCACTTGTGCTTACCAGTAGTTTAAAAGGAATGTTGTATGTTAAATAATTAAAGATGTGCTGCCTTTAACATCAACATATTTTATAAGATCTTGAAAACAGGAAAATAAGCCATGCCAATTTCATGTTACTAGTCTACTACAACATATTGCACACAATTCAAATGCTATTACTAGAAAAGCTAGTAAAACTAAAATAGCTGTGATAGCCTCAGATAAAAATGTCTCTCAACTTTTTAAAGATTCAATACTTTGCTGTTAGCAAATTTCAAAGCATAGTCAATATTTCTAGCACACAATTAAGAATATTTCTCATTGACCCCTTAAAATTGGATTTTTCCATTTTGAAATTATTACATCTTGAACTACTCTTCTACTATGTTTTCACTTTGGAGCCTCATAGATTCAGAGAATGGTTTGGGCTGGAAGAAACCTTAAAGGTCACCTGGTTCTAATTCACCTGGTAAGGAGCAGGAATGCCTTTCACTAAATCATGTTGCTCAGAGACCCTTCCCACCTGGCCTGGAGCACTGTCAGGGACAGGACACACACAACTTCTCTGGGCAACCTGTTCCAGTGCCTCACCACACACACAGTTAAGAATTTCTTCACGATATCTTATCAAAATCTCTCCTCTTTTAGTTTAAAGCCTTTATTTCTTGTCCTATCACTAGATACCCATGTAAAAAGTGCCTCTCCAGCTCTCTTGTAGGCCCCTTTAGGCACTAGAAGGCCACAATTAGCTCTCCCTGTAGCCTTCACTTCTCCAGGCCAAACAACCCCAAGTCTCTCAGGCTGTGAGAGGTGCTCCAGCCCTCTGAGCATCTTTGTAGCCTCCTCTGGACCTGCTCAAACAGGTCCACATGCTTCTTATGCTGGGAGTCCCAGAACTGAATGCAGCACTCAGGTGGGGTCTCATGAGTGTAGAGTAGTGAATCAAAGAATCTTCTGAATTGGAAGCAAGCCACAAGGATCATAGAGTAAACTTCTTCAATTTGGCCTGTACAGGGATCGAACCCACGACCTTGGCATTACTAGCACCAGGCTCTGACCAACTGAGCTGATCTTAGATGGGGGAGAACCAGCTCCCTTATCTGCTGCCTGCTCCTCTTTTGGTGCAGAACATGTAAGGTGCTTGGCAAAATAAAATTCTTAAAAACAGGGGCCAATAAATGATACTATGGGCTACTTGATTTAAACGAAGTGAAGAATATAGTCTTCTAAAGATCCAGCTTTAATCTCTGCAAAATTACAGATCTGCCTGTAGTGAATTCAGTATGCTAAGAAATAGCATGAATATTGAATGATTTAATAAGAGTTAAATAAACATTATATGCTGGCTCATGTTTCCTTAATTTCATATAGCAATCAAGCCTGCAGATAAACCAATTAGTATAATCATTTCTCTACATATAATTAACATGTTTCCATGGCATAATTATTCAGTTTTATTTACACATCTTCTGTTTGATTTTGCTTTAATATAAGCTTTTCAACCAGAAAGAAAAAAAATCACACTTCCCCAGCTTTGCAGCATTATCTGATCTGTATTAATTAACACAATTGAATTATGATTTAGGATTTTTTAAAATCCTTGTTGATGCCTTTTAAAGGAAAATAAAATGCAACAAAGCAATACAAAGGCATTTTGCTTTCATATAAAAAATAGCAGAATAAGGATATGATTCATTTGCACTTACAAACTGTTTCTTTTTTAACAGCTCTTCCCGTGATAAAATATTTTCCAGAAGTATAAAAATACCACAAAATCAGTGTAACAAACCAAATTGGCAAGATACCGGAATTGACTACCAAAAAAAATATTCTGCATTTGCATTTGATATAGAGCAGCCATAGTAACAAAAGCGCCTGGATTTTAGACAGAAAAAAAATATGAGCCATATGTAGAGAAGGAACAGAAAACTGATTGCTCCAGTATCTGATTTTGTAAAACTGCTGCTTTCAAATATCAAGGCACTGAGGCAGTTGCTGTCAGTTGGTGCTAGTCCCTTATTTAGGCACCGGCACCAAATTATGCCTTATGTTTGGAGGGATTTTTAACCAGCACACAGTCCATAAGGGAAGGCCAGGCCCCTTAAGAAGGTGTGTCTGAGACAGGGGACAATATTTCATCATTACACAGGTAATCCAAGTCATAGCTCAGGCATCTAAATTACTGCCTAGATAGGCAGCCATTTCGTAGAATTAATAGGTCCCATTGCGCTTGCTGAGAGAACTGAAACGAGATTTGCTGATATCAGAGACACTTGAACTTTTGCAAATGTGTAAGACAAATGAGGCTAAAGAAAATCACAGCATTATTATCTGAGGTACTCTGAATGGATTATTCATGGAAATTACGTTGTTCTTGTCTTTGAGGGATGTAATTGTCTCAAGCACCATTGGTGTTATAATAGGACATGAATTATTAGGAATACAATAGTCCAATGTCTAATAATTGGGCTGTTTTCATGTGAAGTTCTCAGTCAGACAAAAATTACTGAATTGTAGAATGGCTGAACCTCACGTTACAGCTTTAAGGAAATAAGAGGCCCAAAGTCAAATGGCAGGAACAGCACCAATGTGAGAGAGAAAACCTTGTGGGTCACACAACTACAGAAGGAATCTCAGAGATTAAAGTGAATGTAGCTAGTTTATAGTCAATTAAGTATTTAAAATTCCATATTCTATTGAATATTGTAGTTATTACTGTCAGCTTTGCCAAGGGACTGCATTTTTCATAGTATAATGCTTAAAAGAATAGCTTGTATGACCATGGAAGTGAGACCTGTTAGGACACAAATCAAAGTAGGGAGATCTACATGAGACTCCTCCTGAGTGACGACATAGGGGAAACAAGTGGTACCTCAGCAGCAGAGGCCCCTGGGGTACACAGGTCCCTGCTATGCTACAGAAACCACATATTGGTTTGCTGCTCTCCTCATTCCTACTAGATGTTCCTGGGAGTTTCACTTTAGAGAAAGGGTTCATGGATTTGTCAGTCTAGTTTAGCAGTGGCTGCAGCTCTAATAGATGTAGGTTTTATGAACCTATAAAAAAGAAACTTGAATTACAGCGTCTCTACTGTCACACTCAAAACCCACCTAAAAAGGCGCCATTTGCCTATATCATAATTTTTAGCTCTTGCTCCATTATGAGCAAAAACCTATTCCTAAAAAGCTTCCCTCACTGTCCTCATAACTTTGTCATCTGTCTTGACCTCAGCTGCAACACCCCATTTCTGAAGAGGATGCAGCCTTCACACCAGTGTTACTGGACAGACAAATATTCAAAGTCTTTTAAAAAATGACACCAAAAGTGTTCTCCAAAAGTGCCTCACTCTCTAACTAACTTAAATAAATGATCAGATGAATTTCATTTCTACCTTCATTTTTCATATACAGTCTTTACATTCCAGTGAAGCATTACTTTTCATAAAATTAGCTTATGAAGCTTTCACCATATGACAAATAGCACGCATAACATAGGACTACCACACTATAGGTCTGTGCCATACCTTATAATGAAAGCTGAAGATAGAAAACATTGGTTACAAAGAAGAAAAAATTGCAAGCTACATTTTAGAATATCCCTCATTAATTTTTATAAAACTCTGAAGCATCTTTTTACCAAAAACCCCACACTTCTTTTGTTTGACTATTCAGAAACGGTTACCCCATCAAAGATGTTCCAGATACTCCAAGACACACAAATTAAGAGACTTTACTCAACCAAAATACTCAGGAACAAGGTGAGTTTTTCCTGCAAAGCAATCTATTCTCCAATTAAAGACCCACTGCAGCCTGCTTTAAAAGACTACTTAACAGTAAGTAAAACATCAGTACTTCCTAATTGCATAAGTCTGGGTGAAACATGAAAACAAAAAAAAAAGGTGCATTACTATGCTTTCAGACCACAGTATATTTAACACAGTTCAATCACTGTTTAAGTACTGTACTTATTGTAATTACAGTGAAGTTCATTACATCTACAAATAAAACAGTGTTTTCTTCAATGAGGAAAAAAAATTTGAAGTTTTCATCTGTTTTCATTGGCATGTGAGTCAGATAATTTTTTCCTTCATCTGAAATGTTGGCAGAGCAAGCTGGTTGAGTACTTCTAGGCATTTTATGGTTCCTTGATCCCATACATACCAGCTAGGTGTTTTTCCATGGTCTGAAGTTCTTTTGCTGCTAAGGAGTCCTTTAGGAGCTTCTGCCTTGGGGAACCTCCAGGTCTGACAGTCACAGCATCCAAGGTCCAAACTGTCTGAGACTTACACAGATAAAAAGAAAATTTAATACTTTAGATCTGTTTTCATATTTCTATATGAAACAATAAAAAGTGTGGTGCCCCCATCTAGGATCACGAATCTGGTGCTTATTATGTAGAATATATAAAATTTTATGAAAAATACAGCAAAATATAATTTCTTAACATAAATAAATAGCAGGAATTAGTTAAAAGAAGCAGTTCTAAAATAACTCAATATTCACCTTCACACAAGCTCTTGCTCTATGCTGAAAATCTTAACAGGACAAATTCCTCAATGATTTACGTCCTCTGCAGTTCCAATTACTTAGAAGGGTTGCACTTACTTTAAATTACCATAACATTTGGCTCAGTATCTCTGAAAAACAGCACTTCTGGGAATATCATAGAATTTCCTAATCAAAATTGCCAGTACTGTTTTATCACTGCAAAAAGTATTCCTTTCAGAAATGGCAACTAAATCATCAGGGCAACGTAGCAGTCATCGCTCCAGTCTCTTCTTTATTGAACACTGTGATATTCAAAATTATTTGCATTCTCTGGAACCCACTCAAAATTGTTTCAGGAAATTTTTGTAAAATATATTATGAGGTAAACTTGATAGACGTGTATTTGAAACGCACAATTAAACATACGACCAAGAGTGCAAGACTTATTCATAAAAAAAACCTAAATAAAAACAGCAAACAAAACCAGCAATTAAATAATTCTTGACAACATATCTGAAATAAATTTTACATTATTACCTTACCAAAATATTTTATCTGTAGCCTAGGAAGTTTTTTGGTTTCCTTAAGAAGAAAGGCTTACGCAGTGGTCTCATTGTCATTCCCCTCTTACTAATTTTTAAATCTTTCATTAAATGCCAAGCAAATTTAGAGAGAGGCCACTGTTCCAAAGACATTGAGCTGAAGTAATTTCAGAGAGAAGAATGATTGATCAGAGGAGGGAGACCCAAACTGGTGGCCCCATTCACAGAGGGCACAGGGGGCTCCACAGTCCGTCAGGCTGGAGCTGCATCAAGGCTGACACCGGGCTGCTGCGGATCGCTGCCGTGAGTGATGGCACTTCCCTGGCCAGACTCATCCCACAGGGAGAGGTGCAGCACAGCTCAAAAGATGAACATGAAAATACAGGTTTGATATCATCTCTATTCACAAAAAAACTGCCTTAAACAGTGTATCTGCCTTCCCTTTTAGAAAAGCAGGCATAATTCTACAGAAGCAAAATGTTATATTGGATATATTTTACATCATTCTTAATCCATTCCAAATAAACACTACCTTGAATGCAAGTGATCATTGTGAACCATGCACCTTTAAAATATGAAAGCACAGATTTATATTTATAAAGCAACAGCTATATTGTAATGCTGTTCATGTGTATGCAAAAAAGCCCAGTCATATTTACCAGCATACAAAATACTTTGAAGCTGAAGATAACTCTGTCCTCATTAACTCATTTTTAGAACATGAACAACTTTTTTATTTTTGCCAAATGTTTTTTTACATTAGTTCTCCTCTGGTGAAGGTTACCTGTATTTAATCCCACGTAAATACAAAGGAATGGTGGAATAAAACAGTAATATACTCAGAAGTGAACTCATCTTCAAACACTTTTATCTCAGACATATCACTAGACCTGATTCACTTGTTCCCCTAAGAGATTTTGCGCATCTGTCACTTTGGTCCTCGTTGTGAATTCTCCATCCAAATCATAATTAAAATTGTTGAGCTCAGTACAGAGTATTATTCTCTATTATTGCTCACATTCCTAAATGCTTATTTCAAATGGATATTAATTATCCAATATCTATCTTTAAATGGAAGAATATATTATTCTGTGATCAGTTCCCATGAAATAAATGAAACTATATAAGAGATGGGAAGGGGAGAAAGGGATGTAAGAAAACTCCAATTTTTCAATTTTCAACCTATTTTTAGATATTCTCTGTCCCCAGATTTTTATAGTGGAAAAAGGACACTTTTATTTGCATTTTATAGGGTATATTTTCATATCTGGGAAAAAGCATAAGGAAAAAAAAAAACCAGGGATATAATGATTGATCCTTTCTTCAATATACAATTTCATTAATAAATACAACCCTGATGAGATATGGAATAAAAACTAGTCAGTGGTCTGTGGCAATACTTGAAAACCAAACTGCTCTTCTAATATTCTTACACTGGACTATTCAAGTTTATTATAGCAAATTATTATCAGCTTCCAGTAACTCCTTGACCTCCTTAAAACATACTTCCAAAGGTTAGTCTGATGAAAAGATTTCACTTTCCATGTCCTGAAAATGCTTCTGGAAATGCAGTGGGCTTATCTTTCTCTTCTACAAATCTCTGCTGGCTTTTAGTACGTTTTGCCTTTACTGTACTACTTGCCTTTACTGTACAGTAGTCATGTAAGACTCATACAAAACAAAAGTGACTGAGTAAAGGAAGATCCCTACTATTATTCCCTTTCAGATACACAGATCCAACAC
The DNA here is from genome assembly GCA_013400955.1 of Drymodes brunneopygia. Classification (NCBI taxonomy): domain Eukaryota; kingdom Metazoa; phylum Chordata; class Aves; order Passeriformes; family Petroicidae; genus Drymodes; species Drymodes brunneopygia. Next base: position 45,070 of record VZTZ01048564.1, read on the forward strand.
ACAGTGAAACTGAGATAACACTGGATGAATTTTCCCCCAAATTTTGTTACTCTTCCCATGCATTTTCTATTTTATGTAATATTGTAAGCTTATGACATTTTTTCAGGCAATAGCATCACAAAAGATCAGAACAGTATTCCTACAGTATCTATGGAAGATGAGATATTTAATATTAGCAATTTCATTTCATAACAAATTATGTGCTTATAATAGTACCTTCCAATTAAATTGATAGAGAATCAAAATGATCTGGGAAAAAAGGGCATAAGATTTCATTCAAACTGTACTGTAACAATTTTTTCTTTCTATGAAGCTAAATATTCCATGGCTATAACCAACAACATTTTTGGAGGCAGGCCCAGGTAATTTTTTATATATTTCTAAATAACACTGAGCATTAAAAAATACTTTTTAACATTTTGAGACTATGAGTTCATCTAGGTGAATAATGCATAAACACAGACAGAAGTCCTCAGTGTCTCCAGCAAACAATTTATGCAACAGCCTTACTCCTAAAAGATAAACACAAGCTGAAAGTAGGGGATGTTATCAAGAAGGCTTTGGAAGCATGTCAATTCAAATGCAAGGATAAATGAATTTGTTTAGCTCTAGCAGAATTCCCTGGTGCCCCTTCTCTCCACTGGATACAGAGCAGCAGTTCAGATATGTCACTTAAGAAAGAGATTCGGGCTTGCAAGCCATTTATTTAAACATTCTTACTGCACTTCACCAAAACTCATCCTTTGTCTCCTGGTCAGGAACTGCAGAGATAAAACTAATGTCAGTTAACTTAGACTTTAATGATAGACTGAAAGCAGTTGAAAAATACAGCATGTATGTATGAAGTATGTGCATAGAATCCTTCCAATTATTTCAGCAGCTTCCAAACTATCACTGCCCTTGCTCATTCACTACACTTTATAAATATTAGCACAAAATTTATAAATGGCCCATTTGCATTAACAAGATTAATGAGATCTAAGTATGAGGATGTTCCTGAAAGACATCTTGTCTTTCTAAATTGTAGAAACAACTCTGTGTCCTGTTCATCACCTTCTAACTTTGAAGGTGAGGCAGTGAGCACTGCACCAGAAATATGTTCAAACAAAGCACTTGGGATATATTTGTCAGCTTTGAAGGTCAACTGTGTGTCCATTTCTTAAGTGACTTTCATTCTATATCATCATCATTTCTTCACATACAATACACTCATTATCGCTATTTTCTTCCTTATATCCCTTAGCCAAATTACTGATAAAATAAAAAACTATACACAATAAGGCCAGAGATAATCCCTCTCATCACCGATTGCTCAAACTTCTGGAAAATACCGTAACTTACTGGGCATGCCACAGTGGAACAGAAATAAAATTAAGGAGGTCATGAATAAGAGTAAGAAAGTTTTTTCAAGCTCACTCTCTGTGCTTCAGTCTGTAGCACAATGCTACACAGCATGAATCAGTACAGCTTTTGTCCCTAAAAAAACACCAGTGCAGATGTGAATGTCTTGATCTTGCTGTCAAGCTGAATTGGGGCTATGCAATACCCACTGACACTTGGGGAGTTCTACAGAGTTACAACTTTTCAGAATAGCTGAGAACAAGAGTAAAGGCTCCAACTTATTTACAACATCACCTGAAAATCAAGTATTTGTCAGAAAAATAATTACTCTTCCTTAGTGGCCACAAAAAATGTTAATAAATTATCCAGCATGCATTTCTATGCCATTTTGGCCTGTTTCAGAGTAAAACCCAGGTATTCCCGTGCATGCCCATGTGGATGTGGAAGACTACCTAAACTGAATGATAACAATGAAATGAGAAAAAGGTGAAAACAAACTAGTTAGTTCCTGGCAAGCTGTAAATATATGAAAAGTGTTTTTATTGTACTTTTGATTCTACACGGTTTTGCTAATCAAGTGGAAATTTTATTGGGAGCTTCAGGAGGTAGAAGTGTAAGGAATAGATCCAGGCTTAGCTTTTGTATGCATGACATAGCATTTCTTTGCTGAATAACTTAAGTATCTTAAATAGGCACATTTGACAGAGATCCCTCTAACTTAAAAAAAAAACAAAACAAAACAAACAACAAAAAAGACACCCAAAACCTCTTCATTGAACAATTTGTTTACAAGTGTCCCTTCCACTCTGGCCAAGCAGGTGGCAAGTACAGATGTTCTGCATGCAGCGGAATTTTTTGGTGCAGTATTTCGTTTAAGGATTCTTCACTCAACATGTTTTCTCTGTAAAGAAGTCACCTAATATTTAATCTTTCAGCTTCCATAAACTGTTCAAAGACATGAGGTGAGCAAGCCATCTGATACTGTAAAAATACAAGGCTTCTTGGAGCTCTGTTACAATATCAGCTGCCACCTCTAATCCCCCCTTCCACATTAGGGCTTGTTCTACTTGAAATGCCGTGTAATTGAAATTACAAGCTTTTGGCTTCCCGTGGCAGTCAGCCAGCAGCACATTTTACGCTAAACCTTACACTAAAAAAATGGTTGTTTGACTTAACTTACGCATCGTTTTTCTGTTTATAGGAAAGCAGGAAACAGGGAATATGTGGACACCTGGGAATCACATTTGTTTCTGTTTTTGAAACGCAACCAGAATAATTTTTTTCTAAACTTCAGTCCTGTTTTATTTACTGTTGTTTGGACTAATATTTCTGAATTTGTCATGCCCAAGAACACAAAAATTTAGACAGGTAAAAACAAGGCATTCATTGATTTCTTTTTTTTTTTTACATGTATTTTTCTAAAGTTCAGAATATTCATTCAATTTATAATTATATTTTTGAGGATTAAATATTTTCTAATAAGAATATTTTCACCCAAGAAAAAATCTTTTTTTTTTTTTTTTTCAGCTGTATATAGAAAATCTGTGTCTACTTTATGGATTTTGTTTGACAAAAGGGAGGTCTCAGCCAAACAGGTTCAAGGTATGCAATTCAAACTACTTTCTTAACTACTTGCAGGAATTATCACTTATTTCCCAAGAACATTATATTATGTTTTTCTAACCATCTTGTATTGTTAATTTACCTAACAGTGGTAAAACTTACACATTTGCCTGAGGTTTTTTTACTACCTGTGGAAGTGTTGCATTAATCTAATATTATCTGTTATTATTTTCACACAAGATTTAAAATTTGAAGTTAAAATTTGGAATTTCACCTTCAAGTACCTGAATTTCCACATAATTACAAAATTCAGCTTAGATTTAAAAACTTTCGTATCAGAACACACAATGTGAACATAAATATGACCTTCATCATTCATACTACCTCAAAGGTGCACTGCTGTTATTTCTGAAGTGGCAGTATGATCTTAAAACAACTATTTGAATCACTAACCTGCTAAATGCTAAACAGTGACCCCAACCCAGTAAATAATTTATAGATTTAGTTAAATGCAGAAGTTCGGATGATTTCTGTTGATTATACTTGAACTTCTACAAGTAATTAAGTTCATATTCTTGTTCTAAGGGAAAATAGTGGGAAAAGCTATGAAAATTTCTAACAATGGAAATGAAATCATGTATCATTCTAATATTATTGTCTTCAACATATATTGACAGCAAGAATAAAAACTTAATTTTTCCTTGCGTATGAAGCCTCAAGTAATTTCATAAACTGAATTAAGGAATATATTCATTTATCACAGAAAATTCATGTCTGTATTTCTTCTATGAAAGCAAATGAAAAGTTCCAAAGCAGTAGGGAATACAGGAAGAAATTTATTTAAAACAAAACGCTTCTATAAAACACTTCATTATTGTATTTTTCCCACAGTAATAAAGAGCAAAAATCCAAGGCAAATTCATGCAGAAAAGGTTTTGCAGTTGGAAAACTTTTTTTTTCCCCATTTCTGCTACATTTGGATTCGTTTGCCTTACATGGATAATTTACAAAGAAAAATATACCTTTTTATGTGCATGTGCAAGGCAAGATTCATATCAAAAACCCCAAAAACTAAGCATAAGTCCTGTTAGATCCAGGTGGTAAAAGAAACAGAGAGAAGGCAAAGGCAACTTGATATGATCTGCTCAGTGCATGTGCCCTGTTTCTATCTGTTAGTCACTGTAAAGTTAGCAGCTTCCTCTGATACCCTGGCTTTTCCATTTCTGCTAGGATACCAGGCCACTTAATTTTTTCCTATTATCTCTTTTGTATTTTCTTAAGAGTCTTATTTCACTTTATGTTTCTGGAATTGTACTAAATATTTGGCTAGCATTCACCACAGTGAAAAAAACCTCAAGAAATAGCTTTTGCATTTTGCCTGGCACATTTTGTTACACAAAATATTTGCCAGGCAGTAAACTAGGATCTCCAAGGATGTTTTGAATGCTTGCTTCCACTTTGAATTCTTGCAAAACACTTGGGGAAAGTTCTGATTCCTGTAAATACTTCAACCAGCTTTTTCCCAGTTTTACTCACTTACTCATCCAGAATGCCTTGTTTGGGACTGTGCAGCACTGAAAAGCTACATTCTCCATTTTTCAAACATTAACTCTTTTTATGAAAATTACAGCATAGCAAAAGATTCTATTTTAAAAAGTATAAAGAAAAAGGTGTAACTACAAATACTGCTGGTTTTTTTAGACCAGTAAATATATAAAAAGCTGCAAGAAAATCATAATGTAACCATAGTGTAAATTACACGAACCAAGTTATAGACATAGATGCTGCCTATCTCTTTTGAGTACTAGTATCCAGATTGCTTTAGTATTCACATTAAAGGTCTTACACGGGACATGACAAAAAGAACCCAAAGTTCTTTTCTGAAGATCCTTATGCAGAATTCTTGCTATTTTTCCTACAATTTTTCTCAAAACATTTATCCTCTAAAGGCCAAAGAACCTTTGAGGAAAATTTGTCAAATATACATTAGCAGAGAAAGATTTTAAATAATCATCCATTTAACTAGCAACAAACTCAAATTACCCTATTGGAATGCAGGACCAATATTAAACATTGCACACCTTGAACCATGTCAGGAATTTTTATATGTAATATGCACGTTTGAGTGAATGCCATGAACCAATTTGTCCAATTTATGAGAAATGTCTGATCAACATCTTATTCTATTTTTCCCTCATCTTGTATCTCATATAATACCTAAAAATCATTCAAGACATGAGAATGCATTTTGGTATCAATTCTGAAGTAATTTTACTGGCATATTTCTTACTGCTTTGAAGGATTCGTGGAAATCCATTGCAAGATTGCATCTATCTACACAGCCTTCCTGTGAGGCATCTCAGTTTTATCTCTGTATTTTGTATGTCAAGATTGTCAAAGAATAAGTCTTACTGAAAATTATTAGGGGAGCATGGAACAGATCTCTCCTTCAGAGCCCTGAAAGGCAATGAGAACATTTGGATCATTTCTTTATTTCTGAGGAGATACAGTTACAGATGAAGTGTTGGATAGCTGAATCTTATTTTGAATATAAGATTCAGCTATATAATANATAAGTCATTATAAAGAGACAAAAGTCCACAATCAGCTAGCTACACACTATCTAAGCAAGAACGCTAAGACACAACACACACACAAAAAAACCCCCCAAAGCATATGAACTAACAGTAACTGGCTCCTTAGAAACTTAGGCAAAGTAGTTTTACAAGAGCTTGGAGATGTGAAATGACCTGCCTTTGCCCTGAGGTGAGGATGGATGGGCAGAGCAAGAGCTGCAACTGCTCTTGTCTTCTCTTTGCAGCACTGGTAATTACAGCATCAGCCAGCTTGGCTTTCAGGGATTCAGCCCAGGTAACCTTACTGCCTCTGGCAGTCCCATCCTCCAGGCAATCTTAAATAAGCCTGGAACTACCAGAGCATGAAATGAACACTGGTACGTATTGTTTGTTTGCTCCTAAGCATGCGCACACAGAGCATACATGTAAAACAGTTCAGCTGAAGGCTGTACCTTTCTGTAACAAGATTTTGCTAATAAGCATAAGGAACTTTTGTTTTCTTTGTATTTTTTTTCTACGTAATTCATTTAGTTTTTCTCTGCCTATGTTACATGTCTGCAGAATTACTAAACCAAAGTTAGTAGCTACGGGTTCAAATCATTAAGAAAATGTGGGTTCAGAAACTGCTGCAAAATTTATTTTACCCCTCTGTTTGCTGGTGGGAAGCAGAAAGGAGGTTTGAAAAAGAAGGTCCAAGCAATGACAGCTGAAGTTCTGTTCTTTATACTTTTTTCCCAATATCAGCAAATGTTCTGTGAGGTTCTTGCAATCCAAGTTCTCAAAGAGCTTTAGGAATTGATCTGGAACTCCATATCCCTTCAACTGCTTTGATAAATAATCTGGTTGTAAATACTTTATGTTCAGTATTATCTAGCTTTATTCATACTGCTTAATCAGCTGCCTGAAAGACTGCAAGACCAATTTGCATTGCCATTTTTCTTCTTTCTTTATATTGCCCTTTTTTTCCTTAGCTAGCAAATACTGAGCCTTTCTTTCATTTCCTATACCAACACTAAAGTGTTCTATAAACCAGTATTGTTGAATGGACTGAACAGGAATTAATGTGTCCCCTTATACCTGTCTAAAATTTGGCAAAAATGAACAACTATTGTCAAGTTATCTGCCTTAGAGGAAAAAAATGCAATACCTTCTTTAACCTATATACAAACTCCTAATGCAATACAACCAGTGTCAAAATTAGGATTATGTAACTCCTTAAAGTTTATTTTATTGCTGGTCATATATTCTACAAACTGCATATCTGCAATGATTTTCTTAAGTTTCAAAATAAATGAACTGATGGAGATATTACAAAGCATAATATTGCATTCTTTCAAAATATACATCTAAACTAGCCATACATTTTAACTAAACTGCTCTTATTAGTTTTCAAGCAAATGGTAACAGAAATCTAAATTGTAGTTGAGATATTACAATTTCATATTTCAGAATAAAATTTAGAGTTTGAATTATTTTGTTCTCTTCAATTTGTAAAATTGAATATTATCTGGTAAAATTGATATTTGACTAGCATTTGAAAACATACAGAATAGGTATAAAACTACTGCACTTTCAATGGGAGCTATGTGGGCAAGACCAACAACATGTGGTTTTGTAGATTATAATAATGTATTTCAAAATATCACCTTTCCTAGAATGAAAAAATGAAAACAAATAGAGAACTGAAAATTCAGAAGGATTACATAAATTTAGTTTTCTTCTCTCCAAGATGACAGTGCTGGCAATCACAACTTTTATCTCTATGCACAATCTCTTTTTTATGAAACTACTTTTAAAAATTACAGGATTACCCATAAGGGAAGGTACTTACAGATGCTGCCACTTGAGAGGCACTCTGAAATTCATCAATATCTTCTGTGAGTGTTTCAACCCCAGGTACCTGAGCTGTTCCAAAGAGGTACAAGAGACATGTCAATCACTCTAATTAAGTAAGCATTAGTCACTATGAAAATTTAATGCCTATAAATTTACTGATGAGAAGGTAAATGTGGCTACTGTAAATGTACTACTTTTCAGTTACACTTCAATGGATTATAATTTATATCTGATTTTATGTCTGATTTTAATTTATAAGCTTCATGCAACATGGAACAATGTCTCTAACATGACTAGAGTGATAAGCAAGCTTCGTTCAGCTGCCAAGGTATCTTGTAGTTTCTTTATTACCATTACTATTTAAACTAAATACTGTTTAATCTTTACAGAAGTGAGTAATAGATCTCCATCTTTAATAAAATGAATAAAATTATATTAAATTAAATCTGTTAAAATTCTTGAAGTAAAAGGATTTAGTCAATTTAGACAATATTTAAAAGCCTTGCAAGTATAATTTTTGCCCATATTGCCACACATGTAAAATGACTGAATTTCATGAAGAGTCTAAAATGTCTCTTTGATGCATGTGTAATGACTTAAAACAGATTTTATGTGTCCATGTCAGAGAAAGCAATTTCCAAGCAATATTCTATGCATTTTCACTCTTTACCAAACAATCTGCTAAGGCACTTAGATGCTGCATCAGCAGCCTAACAAAACAAGATATCCTGATCTTCCCTACGTTCTGCTGTTATTCAGACACTTAGCAGGGAGGTCCTTATGTTTCCAGAACCCAATTTGTTAAACATCTCATTTGCTAAATTTACTATGAAAGCAGAACTATATTGAAGTGTGGCAACTGTGGTTACCAATTCATTGCAAACACAAATGAATGTGGAGGGCAAAGAAGTGATAATAATGCAAAGCTGTGGTCAGGGAATTGTGTGGGAATTAAGAGATGATACCAGATTTTTGCCATTGCCTCATCTAGTTGTCAATCCTAATTCTCACATAATTGCATCCTTAATTTTTTACCGTGGCCATGCAATTCCACCTAGAACACTATATGTGTTTCATATGTTCACGTTTTAATCGAACATCCCCAATTTCAAACTCTTCCTCTACATCCTAATGCCTCTTTTGAACTTTCTACTATACTGACATTTTAAAGGGGAATAAAAAAAAAACCCAAACAAAAATAAACAAACAAACCAGAACCAAAACACCCAACTATGTAGAAACAATACATTTTAGTTTTTTCTTGTTTCTACTAGCTAACTGCAAATAATAAAAAACAGTGACTCCTGTTTGATAGGGAATGAATTACTGATGTGAGCTTTGCTTTAGTAAAATCTACTTAGCAAACTGCGTAATATATACCACAATATAGTCTGTAGAGCTGTAGATGTAATAGCACAATAAACTAGGAAATACCACATTTACACAGTAGCAGAGTACCACAGAACCTAACATTTTTGGTCCAATTATATTATTCCAAGTAGAATCACAAAAGAAACAAGTCTTTGCCCATACCTCAGAAATATGTGGAGTTGCACAATACACTGCAAAGAAACTCACATAACAAACAGCTTTTCTCAGATAATCTGAGGAGTGGTTTAGAAGTCTTACACTTTTCATTTATCCTATATTAAGATATTACTCCCTAATAAGTTACTGCATTTTCAACTTCCTTCTACAAGAATGCATAGACTGTAAAAATTTTATTTGCAAGAATGTCTTCTTTTCCTGCCTTATATCATGGCTTCACTCAAAGGATAAGGTACATTTCAGCAAAAGAGAAGGAAACAAGTGAAACAAGGTTGTATGGTACTTATAGGAAACTGGGAGTAAATGAACAATTATCCTTGAGTGACACTATATTACATATCTAAAACCCCCAAAAAATACAGAAGTAGATTGCTTCTACAATCCCTCCAACCTGAAAAACACATTGGGGGCTGACAGATATAGATTTTTCTGGATCAATTCTGTTGTAGTGTGTATCTTTCAAAGCCCCAGCCATTGCCCCCATCTACCTCTACAGAACAAAAGCAAGGCTCAGTGGAGAACTGATCCAAGAGACAAACCAGATAGCCTTGGCATCTACAGGGGAAGTCTGCTGTGCAGTCATCTAGGCTGCTGCTTCTAATCAGAATCAAGAACCTATTAAATTATTCCCTTAGTTCTTTCCTATGAAGTGGTCCAACGGAAAAGAGAAACATTTTCAAGAATTTAGGACAGTGAAAAGAAACTGCAGCTTTAAAGAGTCTTATGTTCTTCGATCTTGAGACCTGATTCCTACCTCTCATTTTTACTACTTAGATCAAATTCAAGTCTGTCCAATTCAGCAGGATTATACTAGAGGGAAATCAGTGTAGTGGTTAATTAGAACCAGATCCAGATTGCAAGTGGAGTCAGTATAGTGTCTGATGCTGCATGTGATCTTTTCACATAAGTTACTGCATTTGACTTTATTAGGTGGAATTGCTTAAAATGAGGCTTATTTATAAGGGCTGTTAGATCAGATGTTCTGCCAATTGCTTCTGAAAAGTTAGTTCATCTGAAATCCACGTGAGAGATGTTCCAGCTCTAACAACAGAAACAGATCATTATCTAAAGAAAGCTACTCTCAACTTTGCTGTGCATCAGCACCTTGCTTGCTTATTCTTGAATGAATGGTTTGCATCAGCACTTCCCAATGCACAGCTTTCCCTCATTAAGGTCACTGGTACTGAAAAATAACAGCAGAACATAAATTCAAATAAACCTGCTAAGTGAAGCCTGCTAGTCGCTATTTCATGACATAATACATCTTTAAGAGGACATAACTAAAAATTCAGTGCAACAATGCCTTCATTTTTTTGACAATATCTTTATGAGTTTCTTTTACCATCCTCTCATACATAATATTTATTGGAAATAAATATCAGATGCACAGAGAGCAAATAATGTCCTGCATTTATAGGGAAGATTGATAGAATGGATAGCTGCCTGAGTTCTGTGTCTGTTTATAGTCTGTACCTACTTGTGAAATCCAGCTGTGTTTTTTTTCAAATCAAAATGCAGCACTGGCCAACATTTTAGGAAAAAAAGGCCCAACCATATGTTTTGAAACACTGAACATTTCTGAGGGCACCTCTTGACAGAAATTTGGCATTACCTTACTATTGACCTCAGCCTTTTTGCCTGAGAGGCCTTGCTATTTTCTAGCTATAAGACTAACAGGTCCATGTATATTCATAGACATGAGATAGATGTGTTTATAACAACATGAATGTCATTGCCCCACCTACCTATCTAAATTTTACTCCCTATATTTTATTGAATGTGGTGTTTCTTAAACAAAGCATTTTCCATCTTCTCTATAGCCATATTGACTGCACAGTATTCACAAGCACATGAAGTGGCTGAAGATAGAACAGCTACAGCACTTTTGTGCTCCATAGCCTGTGAACATGATTATTACACAGCATCCAGTACTTTCTGATAATTTCACTTTCTTTAATCCTGGTGTCTCTGCCACTTAGCAACAGCTAACTATTTAATTGAAGCCTGTAGTTTCAGAAGGTGGCATGGAAAAGTGGGCATTTTTTTCACTTCAAGAAAAAAGGTATGCAGGAAGGAAATGGAAGGATGAGATCTGGTCAAAAATTATTTCGTGAACTGTAGAACTTTTTCTTTCATGTCTGCCTTACCCATCTATGTGCTTTTGCTGCAATAATCTCATGCATGCATATTCCCTTACCTATCCCAAGCAAGCCATCACCACCTCCCTTTCTGGGAATCACTCTCACAACAATAGAATTTTGCCTTCTTTTCACAGGACTTGATTGAAGTCACCAGTCTGAACACCTCTTGCTGACAATCTTCATGAATATTGCAAAGACATCATGTTTTGAGATTCTGAGTCCCCTATTACATTGTTCAATTAAGTGATCAATGGTAGATAAAAGGAAAAGCCAATGTCTTGACTGCATGAAACCACACATTCTCACAAAATCAGTTCAAAAAAATTATCTTTAAAGATGTATTAGCTACTAATGGTTGGTTTACAAATGAAAGAGAAATGAGTGAAATCTCAGGTTATTGTGATACCTAATAGTACCTATAATAGCATTAGATAGCAGACAGAGAGTAGGATAATTAAAAAGAGAAGTTCATTCTGGCTTTTTTGTGTTAATTGATCACCATAGCTAACTTGTCCATGACTGCTGAAGACTACACTGCAAATCAAAATACACAATTTGTAGACTTGGCTGGTTCTGCCCAACAGTAAGGGAATGGACTGAAAAATTTATCTTTGTAGATTCTCTGTCAAAACCTGTATTTCTTTCTCTCCACATTGCAGTGGCAGCTAAGATAAAGTTAACCTTCATCAGCTGTATCTTTCACAGGAAAGCTGGGCATTCTCTGGAAAGATATCCCTTATGAAGTGCCTTTTCCAACATTTCAGGTGTTATTCTGTTCAAAAACCTGAGAAGAAATTGAAATAAATCTGACTGTCCTGACTGCAGATTAACCCAACATGTTTGTATGAGGAGAAAAAGTGTTTTTCAGAGTTATTTTATAAACTCTCTATTTTTGCTGTAAATCGTTTGAATCATCTGAATGCATGTGTACTAGTAAATTAAATATTTCAAAGACCATTCTTTGGCATAAAAGCCAACTAGTAATGAACAGCCCATGTCTGTGCTATTAAGCTGTTTTAAATGTTGGTGTGCTAGCATAAAATCTGTCTACTAAGAACAAATTCTGGCCCAATGCACCTCTCAAAATATGCCTAGGAATTATTCTGGAGTGTTAATTGGCCATGACAAAAAATATGTTAGTGGCTCCTTTGAACAGATTTGAAGTGTAAATGATTGAGTTCAAATGCCCAGGAACACTCTCCTGGAAGTGTTTAATCTTTTACAGATATAACCCCTACTCTCAAATTTAAGATGTTGACGTTTGGGGTTTTTTTATGAGCAGCAAATATTTATATAACTTACCATCAGCATCTGACACTGCTGGCTCAGATGTCTGAGATACCATCGAGACATCTTCTGGCCTTTCTGCCAGATTATCCCCTTGCAACCTAAATTGTGGAAAAATGCAATGAAAACATTTGCAATCACATCCCATGGATAAAACACAGAAGAACGTTATCCCTGGCTACATACCCTGCTCATAACATTGCCCTAATTAAAAGAGTAGCTTTGCTGGAAAGCCCACATCCATGGTTCAATCAAAACCAGCTTCCAAAGAACAGCCCACTGAATCCCACCTTATGCATTTTTGTAAGCTTTATTTTACAAAAGTGGGGGTTTGGTGTGCGTGTAAAACTGCAAGCTTCCTTCCCTACCAGGGCAGGTAAATATGTCTGGGATGGACTGTAGCCAATGGAGAACTCACAATGGAGCAAATTTTTTTTCTGAAGGACTGCAGCTGGTGGGGAGATCCTACACTGGAGCAGTTGAAAGCTGTGGTGAGGAAGGAAGGGCAGAGAGGAGTTGTAATGGACTGACAACAACCCCCCACTCCCTGCCTCCCCTGCACTGCTCACGGGGGTGGCAGAGAGGAGTCTGAAGTGAAGGAGTGAAGTTGGGCTCAGGAAAGGAAGGAGGAAAAGTGTGGTTTTAATGTTTGTCTTTTAGTTTCTCATGACCTAAACCTATTTTATTTGGCAATAAATTAAAATAATTTTCCCCAAGTCTGCTTTGCCCACTACAGTAACTGGTAAACAATTTCCCTGTCTTCATCTTAACCAACAAGCTTTTACTTCCTGTTTTCTCCTATCATCCTAATGGCTGGGAACTGGCTCTTAGCCAAAGTTAACCCATCATAAGGAAATAGATACAAGAATATTTCCCCCTCCTCCTCTGTTACTTGTTAAAAGGAAAATACAATAATTATGGCAGACTTTGTCTTCAGGCTTTTCCACTGCACCAGCTGACTGCAATGCCTTGACAGCAATTTATACAAATAATGCTCGTATCTGTTCTTTCCAATGAGCATCCCAGGAGTCCCACCATCCTTCTCCAGGCTCTTATGAATCCTGAGTACAAATTCTTCTCTGAAGAAATGCTTTGTAGCTCTAAATGCAATATAACTGCCATTTACATAAAGGTTATCTTACCTTGGATTTATTCAGACATGAAAAGAGCAAGAAAAATGCAATTCAATTTTGCAAAGTCCAGGAATCATAAAAATGCATTGAAGTAAAACCTTGGGGAAAGAAATAACTTATCTCTTGGAAGAAAAAAAAGGTTCTTTTCACTCTGTATTCTTATTCTCTGCAGCTGTTTTACACTAAGCTTGAAATTAACCTTTGAAACCAAGTAGAATCCCCTTATCGGCCCTATCTAAATGTCACATTTTATGACTCTCACAGTTATCTAATATAAATGGATCCTAAGTCATCTAATTGTTTGTACTCCTCAAAACCATTTCCACAACAACTCCCTCCCCCAATTACTTTATCTCTTTTATTGCCCCTAGAATGATTTATTTATGATGGAAATCTCAATGTAAATTCATAATATTTCTTACCAAAGGAGACAGTTCCATAGAACACAAAACTCCACAAGACAATCAAATGTAAAACTTAGAAGCCATAAAGTTATTTTTGAAAATTACTTCTATGAATCCTTTATAGTTCTGTACATGGCTTCTAATGCTCTAGTATGATAGAGGCTGTACTTAAGGAAATTTCTGAGCCAAATAAAATTCAGAGGGCAATTGTCACTTACAGACAGAGAAATTTAGATTATATTTAGGTTAATGCTACTTTGACCTAGTCTTCCAGTAATATGACACTTAAATAACCAAAATCCCATTCTATTCCTTCCTAAAATGAACCAGCAGAAGGGTTATCACTTTTAGACAAAATCTCCTTTAATCCCAAATAAGCAACTACAGGCAAGAGTTTTGTAATTACTGTGCATGTGGCTGGCCTTCAAATTCTCATACACAACTAAGGACTTATTTTTATTTTTAAACATAGCAAACTAGAGCTGGATAACTGTGCTCAAACTCTGATGTTCCCTAGAGGTGAACAACAACAGAAACTGAAACTCCACTTGAGAAGAAATTCTGCAAACCTCTTATTTCAAGAAAATTCAAATGCTTCTGCTGACTTTTTAGTAGTGAAGGAGAATACCTCCAGGGGCTCCAGGACAGTAAAGAGCACTCTCCAAGGAGGAGAGTCTAAGCACGTGTCTTTCAGGAAAAAGAGCAGTAAAGTTGTTTTCTTGATCAACTAAAATGGGTGTATATTACTAAGGTTACAACAACAAAGTTCTCTGAAAAACAGAGGTAATGTCATGTTTGTATTAGAATATTAATTAAGGAGATATTGAACCTGTTGAATCACTTCTTTTCCTTAAATTATTTCAAAGTAGGTTACCTATTCTCTTGAAAAAATCCTACCAAATACTTCCATAATTTATAGTTAGTTTCTTTATGAAGTAGTTATTATTATGGATCAAAAACTCTAATATACATTTTGTAAGATTAATGAGTATCATGAACTTATTAACAAAAGAAACTGACACACATAGCATGATGATGTTCCTTTGGCAGCCAAAGGGAATTTTAGTCAGAGATGAGAAAAAGGATAAATTTGACTTATTGGACTTTCTTTTTTTTTTCTCCTTTCAAATTACCTGCTTCCTTTCTGTAATTTAAAACTTCACATCTACATTTAATATTTCTCTCTGATAGCGGTGTAATACTGAATTATAATTTCCCTAGGACAAATACGTAAATCCAGGGAAGTTATGGCAACAGAGATCCGACAACAAAAGTCCTGAAAGGCCCCACATGCTTTTACATTACATTGAATCTTTTCTTGCACCCTTCCCTAGCAACCTCAACACCAGTAAGAGTATTTCAAGCTTCATAATCATCTGTCCTGACTTGCCTATAATATGGTGAGTTTACTTCATTCTTGGTTCCCAAACATACTGATCCAAATTCTGATCTCATGTACCTTGACTTACTGACTCCACAAGTTCTGCACTCCTTTATACTGCTGTAAAATCCAAAGCTTTTTCAGCACCTAAATATAAAGCCAAGAATTTCTGACTTATTCCATTTGTTTTACTAATGTCTTTTACAAATATAAAAATATCAAAAATCTGCCAGAAAAATTCCTATTGTATTCACAGGTACAGAGACACAAAGATGTCAGTTTTCCAGTACAGACTGTACCAGTTGATATAACAGTAAAATTATATTTAATTAATATCTTTATCTAGTAAAACTCCTCATTGGCTTTAGCCACACACACTACCTTTCTAATGAAGATTAGATTTTAAAAAAAGTTTATAGGATTTTTAGATCAATGAACTGTAGAAGAAAAATGCCTTGGATCTATAGGAGGAGGATCCTCTAACAGAGGATTGTGAATTTGGTGAGCAATGAGAATGGCTGCCACCTCTGAAGCAACAGCAGCTCTGCAGCACCTTGTTGTATTAAGAAATCAGTGTCATAGTTTCTGTTTCCACCATACACTAAAATGCAGGAAGCATCTGTATTGAAGGGAAATGAAGTATGAGGATGACTGGATTATCCTGCAGAACATTACCTAGGAAGGCAGATATTTCCAATATTAAACTATAAGACTACATGAATAAATATAGATATTTAATACAATTTCTGAATAAAATGTAGGAATATATACTTAATATATTATATATATTTATTTATATTATATATTTTTATTATATTATATATATATATTTATTTATACTTAATGACACAACCTGCATGCTTCCCAACAGAGATTTATGATTCCTTTAAATCCACTTTAAAGAAGTGATGCAAGGCTATCAGGAAGGAGTATGTTGTTACTAACAGCAATTCTGTTCATGTGAGATATACAGAATTTATATTACTTGAGTTTCACCCTGATCTAAGATACAGTTAATCTAAATAACTTCATTTCCACCAATACTATTCAAACCACAGTCTGTTTCTTGCTTTTGCACTCACTTTCTTAAGGACACTATGTCTCAGTGCTTAAACACTAGAACACAGCAAATTATTTGAAAATTCATAAAACCAGTAGTTAAAAATGGATTTTGATTAACATCTATTCTCCTTCTGCAAATTAAGCACACTGTTTTCCAGTCACTCCTGGAGATTTTTGTGTAAAGTTTCCATGTCTCCAATAGATAATGCACATAACGTTTTCAGCTGCTGATACGAGAATATACACTTGCTGAGCAAAACTTACACATTGACACAGCCAGCAAAATCATCTTTTTTGTGTGCTGTTTGCCATTTCAAAATGTCTGAAAGCAGGTCTTTGTGCCTTTAAATAAGTACACTCTGCAGCTATTTCTGAGGAGAACCAAAAGTGGAAATATATTTCCCAGAGTAAGGAATCCATAAAGAGACTGAATTATCTAATCCTTTTACAAGATGGGGAATTAGGCCATTCTTACGGCAATCTTTTATCTGCTGTTGGCTTCAAACCATTATCTCACAGGAGAAAAATTACAGTCTTTGTCAGCCTTTTCAGACTTAACACTCTTTCTTCTCCTGTGAACCATTTTTTCTAGGACTTGTGAAAGAGTTTTGTGTGTGAGTGTGCATTTGTGTCTTTAAGAGCTATATTAAACTGCTATCCAGAGCCTCAAATTATGACCAAAAAGCTTCCTCCAGCTCATGATCTCCTGGCTTCCTCCCTGTATCTTTTTCATCCAGAAGAAACTGCTTTGGCTAATATACATCCCAGTGTTGCACAAAACAGAAAGAATCTATAAATATTACTATAGAGAATTAGCTTGCAAAGCACACATCAAAGAGAGCAAAGGAAAAGAAGGGAGAAAAGCTTGGTAAAGCACTTGTCTTTTTAAATTATTGAGGAGGTTAAATGGGTTTTGTAGGGGAAAAGAGAAAGAGATGTCTTGACAAGATCTGCAGATGAAGGACAGAATGAAGCAGATGTTGCCCTCCATTAAATTGAGAGACAGCAGAATAATTTTCAGGATCAGGAAAATAATATTGATTTCATTTTCAAATATGCCCTTATTGCTTTCATTTTTACAAATCAAGACTAATATATTCAAAAGGCCTAGAAAATACTTTACATCTACTGTTCTTAGAATTTCTCCACAGCACTTTTAAATGCTCACAAGTGCACCAACCTGCTCAAATAATTTCTCTCTTTTTAAAACCAGCCTGAAATTAAAAAAAAAAAATAGGTACTGTTGAACAACAGTTCTTACAAAAGATAGTCTAGTGACACATCAGTAACTCACAGCATCTTATGCTGCATTTTTCCTGCATAACCAAAACCAGATATTAATACCCTGTCAGTTAAGTTACAGTAGAGCTATCTCCAGATAAACTTGGTGCACTGCTACATTTCCAAAACCAGACTTATCACTAGAAGATGTATATACAAGATGTAACTCACATGCACATTTTATGTACCTTGTGCTCACGTTTCAAGTCAAAGTCTATTTTCACTAACATGTAAACACTTATCTTTCTTCAAACACATGGAAGTTTTCCATTACTTTTATGCTGGTTGACAGCTATTTAGATCAAAAACAAGTCTACCCCACATGTGCAGACTATAAGGATATAAAATAGCTGTTAAATATTACACAGAGGGAAGAGACCAGGGTTTTCATCTGAAAACACTGGTCTCTTCACAGCTTACATAATTTTTGATAACATATGATATTTTTAATATCATGGTATTTTGTGGAACTTCTGATAGGACTGAAATTATTGCTTGGTTAATTTACCAAGTAGGAAATTCATGTAAAAAAAAAAGAGGGAGGAAAGAAGTCTGATCTTTCTGGGACTTCTGTCTAAGCACTTCATGTAAATCTCCTGTCTTGTATTGCTGCCTTCCCAAGACACTGTTAAGATTTTGAAAAAAAAAAAAGACATTGGCCAGTCTTCCAAAACACACATTCATTGGGAGTTTGCCATGAAAGTAATTAAGGTTTAGGACTAAAAATTATACTATCTTGTGCATTTCAGAGGTCAAAATTAGATCCATGAACTCAAAAAATAATTTGAAATATTCTCTATTTTGCATACAGTAATATGTTCTAAAGAAACATGAGACAGTGAAAGAAAAGGCAAACCAGTATGTTACTCTGACAACTTAGCAAGTCTGCCTACCAAATCTTAAAAAAATATTTATGGTCTCTGATAAGTAAGTAAGTAAATAAATAAATAAATATATATATATATACATACATACATACATACATATACTGGGACCAGTAAAAACTTTTTCTGAATGATTTTCTTTTTCAGTGTTTTTCTCTTGTTTTGAAAGAACAAGATACCAAAGTGGTATATCACTCCAGGAAAGGAAAGATAAAGTGATTTATTTTAGTTGTACTTAGCACTTACAAATTAAAAGACAATGAATACATTATTTTGGTTATTTATGCATCAAAACTGGGCAAATTAATCACTGCTCAAAAGCAACTCATTGAAAAAGCAAAGTGAAAATTTACCTTTTTTTTTCTGCCACAGCTTTTTCTTTTCCCGTAATTATTTTTGTTTTTCTACTTTATAAGAAGTTTTAACTAGCAAAGGAAAAATATGGGGTTTGTTCTCAGTTTTCCAAAGTGAAAGGAGATTTTTAAAAGTTTTAAAGCATTACCATATGGAGTTTAATTTACTTGTTTGCCACTATTAAAAGGAAAAATATGCAAATAAAACATTTTGTTTAGGACAAAGTCTGTGAAGCTGGCACAAACAAACATGAGGAAAATTCAGCTCTTTTAAATAAAAGGTCCAATAAAACTAAGGTTACAACAATATAAGGATAAAGGAAAAAAGATAAAGGAAAAAAGAATGTAAAATAGTGACATGAGTCACCTGGAATGTTTAGTACTTTCTCCTCTATAATAACAGCCACTTAGAAATAGTACACATTCAGAAAGATAATATGAAATGCATGACAGGAAAGAAAAAAAATACATGTATATAATCAAAAGTTTTGATAAGATTTGAAGACATAAACTTCTTCAAAATCTGTACAGAAACCCTAATCACAAAATTTTTCCACCAATGTTTATTCTGTACCAACCACCTAAGTTTGGAAATACTTTTTTTTCCTTTGGTACTTTGGAGTAATTTGTTCCCAGATTTCAGGGAAATTAACAAAACAGAAATTTCTGCCAGAAACTGAGTCACTAAGCTGGCCTTACCACTACTGGGCAGACATACAAAGACCATTCTTTATGCAAATACACATACCAAACCACATATATACCTGTGCCCATTCCCCAGTATTACATCACATTGTACAGAGCCAAATAAGGGATTATATGGAGTATTTGAGAGGTTATTCTTTCTGACACATCTGTGTTATTACTGATTATTGATAATAATATTAGGGTCTATAAAGAAAAGCAGGGAATTATTTTATATTCAATGTGATCAGGTTTTGTTCTAATTCCATCACCTCATAACACTGCAGTTAAAGGGATTATTATAGTTCATGTAAACATACCTGAACCTCGTTTAAATTAGCATCTGCAGATTCCTTTCACAGAGCAGTTTTGACAAGTCACGTAGCTAAGGAATATTTGCACATGCAGAACTTTTCCTGCTAGAATTCAATGCAGACATAGCCTTTTATTACATCACTCAGGCAGCACATACTGTTATATATGGTCAGGAAAAGGGGAAAACAGTCCATGGAGTTTCAGCGCCATTTAGTCCTGAATGCATTTTCAAGGTATTACTCCTTTTGAGGTGACTGATGTCAGAATGATCAGTTTGGGAAAGAAATCTCCAGTCTGACTGAACAACAGCAGTCTGCTGAAAACAGAGCAGAAGCATCACTGTGGCTTAGTCTAATTTGGCAGAACATAAACCTAGACCACCTGTCAAAAAGATGCATCAGTAGCAAAAGTTACATCCTTCCTTCTTCCGGGACCTATGGCATCTATAGGGGATGCCAGAGGTTGCCCCTATTTCACCCTGCCTGATCAGCCTCTATCCCAATGTTGCATGATGCAGTATCCATTCCCTGATACCTTTCTTTCTTCAGTTCTAGAGTTACTTTGGGATTACATGCCTGGACAAGGTAGGAGAACCCATTTCATTTCAAAACACAAGTCAGCCATACCAATGATTTCTGTTCAGGGAACAGAATGACAGTGAGAGCAGACTAATCATAAACAATAAGGAACGTATCTTTTGCAGAGTGGAAGCTGAGGAAGCTCAGTAGGCTTCCTTCCTTTTCTTGAGGGAAATCTTCCAGGAGTCCATCATCATATTTGTCTGTTTTATATGTAGTCTTTAATCAGCATTTATGATCTTCCTCATGGGGTAATTAATTTCATTAATTTTTCTCTTTGTTGCCTGAAGTTTTAGAAGTGTTGTCTGAGGACAGTGCATACAGTAAAATGGCTTTTTAACAGCAGTTTTTTCCCTATTTACCGTCATCAGCTTTTATGCTTTTGATAGTTAAACTAGATTCACTTGTCAAGCTTCAGACTATTTTCGATTTCACAGCTTATTATTAAGTTTTCCACCCAATGCTTCTTTATAACCTCAAGTCTCATTAGTATTATTAGAGCTTTGTGACACTGAGTTAAAGCACTTCCATACAAACTCCAAGATTATAAAATAGTTGAAGATAGATTAACACTATAGAATTCCCCAGCCAGCTAAATAATTCCTGTTCTTTTCTAAAGATACATGATGGCCAATTCAAACAACAGTTCCATAGTTTCCACCATCAATCTGAAGTTTATGACAAATTATAGCTGGCTCCTTCAATTCTTTTGTCTCCTCCCCTGTAGATTCCTTGTTGTCAGGGCTCTATTCATGAAGATCTGCTCGAAGTCCAGTGGTGTATTGCACCAGTGGAGAACTGACATGGGATTCTTAAATTTCACATAGCACCACATAGTTTATATGGCTATATCCCTGTTATGCATGGACGTAGTGAAGACTATACTGTAGAAAACCAAACTTAAAAAAAATCCAAATCATTAAAGAAGAGGTAACTGGTAAATAAGCTAACTTGAAGACTGTTTGAAGGACAAGACATCTTAAAGGAGTAAAAGTCATAGATGATGAGCAGGGTAAGGTTTCACAGGCAAGGCAAACTGGCATGAGAATTTTTGAGTACTTTCTTCAAACCATGTTTTCCAAAACTATCTGTAATGGCAGCATTCACAGAGCACCTCATTTATTCTACATTAACAACTCAAGGATACAAGTTACTACACTTGAACTGTACTCCACATCCCAAGGGTGATAATAAGAAAAGCCCCATTTTATTTTTTTAATGTGTAGATGTACTCTGTTTGTTTATACCTATATTTTTGATTCCTCTAATATGTTTAAAGGCCTAACTACACTGTCCTTTTGCTTTAGCTAATCTTAAAATATTAACTAAAACATTGCATCTGAAACCCACATTTGTATGCGACTAGTGCTTCTTCCCAACATTCTTGTTCAGAAGCCTTCAAGCTTGTGGCACAGTATGTTTTCTATAATCCCATTTCTTTTTTAATCACATGCAACCCCTTTTTTGTATTCTATTGATGTTAAAAAGAATGAATGCAGCCCTTGCGCTATTAAAAACAAAAAGCTTCTTACTTTCAGGAATGCATTGGCAAGACTCCACAAGAACAAGATTTAACTTTTGAGCATGGCAGTGGGCATACAAGGCTAATGGGTGGTCCTTAAAAAAAAGAAAAAAGAAAAAGAAAACCCCCTGTAATTCCTTCAACAGTACATTAATATCATCTTTTACCTTACGGTTGATTAAATTCTTGCAAAACGCTCAATGTGCAAGTCACAATACAGATGAGAAATATGGAAGTGTTGTTTGGCTTTTACAAATTGTCATTTAAATATCTATTTAACCCATACAAGTTTTGCTAATGTGTGAGGATGTCTTATGATTCATTGGGCAAACCTGAAATTAATTTGTTTTGCCTGTGTGTGAGAAAGGATTCACAAAAACATGTTACAGAATTAGTCAGTCTATTTTATAAGTCAGTCAGACCAACTGTGCCCTTAGACAAAGAAGGAGTTATTATAACAATTTTACTCAAATAATCTAAATCCAGATCCATTTTAGTAGAAGTGTTCTCACTAATTTTTAAGGCTAAATAGAAAAAAGCAAACCTCCTAAACACAGGGTGGGAGTTTTTTGCAGCCTTTTTCCGTATCTATAAACCTTGTTTTGTTCCACCTTGTGAATGATGTCACCCCTTTATTTAGATGACTTAATATGCTACTTAACTTGCCCTGTAGTCCAGGAGCAGCTATGGGAATAAAATTGTTCTGGTAGCTACTTCCCCATTTGAAAACCCTCTTAAAGCTGTTATCCATCTGCATTTCGCTCATCGTGTGTGAAACGTCTATACAGAAAACAGTAAGCTCTCTGTTTCTTACAGTTATATGCCAGGCTACAAACCAATTTATACTCCACTAGAATTAACCCTTCCTTTAATTTCTCATCTCTCTCTGGGACTTTTTTGCAGGCAGTGTTGGTTTTTTTGGGTTTTGCTTGTTCTAGGGAGATTTTTTTAGTTTTTTAATCATAAACTGTAAAAACCAACTTGGTGTGATAGCTTGAAAGAATTCCCCATTTTTATTTCATAGACGTCTGGGTGGAGAACTTTACCTGTCTAAAAAAGTACTGACCTGGTCTGTGATAACTATCTACCTGTTTATTAGCTGAAGATGATTGGTGAAATTATCATGATACAAAGGTTAAGTATCAGTTTCTAAAAACAGTAACAAGTTTGGTAACATTCTCCTTCAAATTATGTCAATTCCAAGTCTCATTTCTTCTGATTCATAAACAAGTTTGTACTTTTGTCTAAGAGACTTAGGGCAAGTGAGAATATTTTCCCAAATGCAGTGCCTCAACACCATTGCAGGTTTCCTCCACAATATAAACTGGATTTAGTTTGCCTTGTAACAAAGTTGGTTTTTATCTCCAACTATTGTCACTTCCATTTGGCATCCCTTTTTTGTAGTACAAAGGGAAAGAGCTAAACTGGCACTAAATGAAGTCTGATCACAAGTATCTCAGCATGGAGAAAACCATTGGTTCAGTCCATTCTTCTCACAAGTCACTCTGCTCTCATTGTAGGAAGCTTCAGAAGCCATAGAAATATAAGACATATAGCTGCACCTACTGCAGGTGGTTTTATGGGGCATACAAAATGAAACCAGCACTCTTCTCAGGCTAAGGTAACCTACGCATAGCCATAGACCTGTTCACTCTAATTCTCAAATAATGAGGAGGCTAATGATTTATGGCAAGAAAATGTAATCCTAGAAGCAGGAGGGCCCAAAACTTACACACTATTTTAATGAAGAATTAGGGGGGAACTTCAACAAAAATATTTGTCCTTTCCAGATAAGATACAAAATATTATGCAAAATAAATTAAAGCTTGAACTGAAAAACTCCTTCAATTGTTTAAATAAACCGCTCTCAGAAAAGCTCCAATATACCCAAGAAAGTGGAGAAATGTCTGAAGGAGATGTCATAGAAGGTAAATTGAGTGGAAAGTAATCAGAGCAAAGCATTTAAAGAAAAATACAGCAAGGTGACAGAAATCAATTATGCAAATGTATGAGTAGAATTCAACTTTTTGTCTGAGCCAAGACGCATGTTTCCTAATATTTGAAACTTTGCCAATTGAATTTCAAGTAAAAAGTCATATTTCTCCTAATGACAGCCAAAATACCTTCAGCAAACCTAATCTGGTAATCTGACTTGACAAGACCTATTATCTATACAAAACCACTGCCATTTATAGCTCAATTCATTTCAAATCACCTTATACAACTGAAAAATTAGTAACATTAAGAGGAAAGATACCTGTTTAATTGTAACCAAAAGCATGCATAACAACTTATATTGACTTCTGTTTCAATTGTATTCAAATGTCTAAAATCAATTCATACAGTATTTATATACACACTGTACAGCACACAAGACTACTTAGAAAAAGGAATATGAAAAAATAAAAATATAATTTCTAAAAGAAATTAATACACTAATAGGTTCTGTATTTTGACTTACAGTAAATATTAGCCTTTTTTATAACATTGGAAACAAATGCCAACACTGAGAAACTGAGTCAGTGAGACAATCCAAATACTCAGACTCTAATTTTATAGCACAGTATTTTCAATGACTATATCACTGAATAACAGAAAATCTAATTGCTCTTG
The DNA here is from genome assembly GCA_013400955.1 of Drymodes brunneopygia. NCBI lineage: Eukaryota > Metazoa > Chordata > Aves > Passeriformes > Petroicidae > Drymodes > Drymodes brunneopygia. Next base: position 69,572 of record VZTZ01048564.1, read on the forward strand.
AAACCAAAAGAAAACCTGTCTTCATGTCTTTGAAGCCACTTGTTTCATGCAACTGTCTACCAACTACTTCAGCTGCTGCAAGAAGGCTCCAGACAAAACCCTTGTGAAGATACTGGAGAGAACTAATTGCACCAATAACGGTGTTGAAGAGAGGAAAGGTGTCCTCAGTAAGAAGGAAGGAATGCTCCAGACAAAACCCTTGTGAAGATACTGGAGAGAACTAATTGCACCAATAACGGTGTTGAAGAGAGGAAAGGTGTCCTCAGTAAGAAGGAAGGAATGCTCCAAAAGAATGGATAGACTTTATCACCTTGAAGAAAAAATGAGTTTTCTCACTGCTGAATACAACATAAACATCCATTTGTCTCTTTTGACTTCCCTTGCTCCTGATGAGATGGTGTATTTTTTTAACTCCTCCAAAGTTTAAAGAAACCTACACTGCATTAAGAGTGAAAGGAATCATCGTCATGGTAGGTATCATCCAGTTCCTCACTGATTTCCTTAAACATGGTAGGGAAATTATTGAAGGTGTACAGGCAAAATAAAACACTGTTTTGTATTCTCTGGAAAGTGAAGTGACAAAAGGGATTTTGTGAGATCTTTTTCTCCCGCTCATATTTTAAAGGGCAGAATCAGTTATTACATGCAGTTAAAGAACAATGGCCATAGCCAAGGTTGCTAGGTTTGGCTCAAGATCTGAGCTGTTTGCTCCCTGGTGTGCAGGATTGAGAGAATATGTAGTATCTTGGCACCTGCTGTTAGCAGCTACTTTAGGGAATTCAAAATTTAATTAACCTTCATAGTAATCCATAAAAGATGTTATGTAAGTTCAGAACTTCAGAATTCAGAGAACTAAGGTTTCTATATTCCTTACCTCTCTACTTGTTAATCCATGGACAATGGATGCCAGGTGAAAGAATGTGTCACACATTCAAGTAGGTAGTCGTTTGGAAATATTTTACAACATAAGCAACTTGTTTGTATGAATTGGGAAGAATCCCATGATTTGTATGTTTGCTCTTTTCTTAAAGCATAAGGTCACACTGCTGACAAGCAAAACTCTCTAGAATTACAAGGCCATCCAGTCACTGCTGCTCTGACAGTACTGTGAGCTGAAGTTCCCCGAGGCTCCACAACCCTGCTAGAGATGCTATTGCACGAGTGATTCAGTATGCCTGTAGCTGTGCTTCCAGAGCATCAGAAAATGTCTTGAAGCCCCTCTGCCTACGTAAGTGCTTTAGAAAAGTTGTAATTTATGAGCAAAATGGGGAAAAAAGTAGAAAAAAGTAGGGTGGCATATGGCCAAACTTTTGACTTAATTTCACCACAGGTTGCTTTTTATTTACAAGCGACTAATCCACTCTCAAACTACACAATAGAGCAGCCATTGGCAAAGGCAGGCAGATAAAATTGGCATGCCTCTGTATTGTTCTTGTTAATCTGAACCATTAACAGAAGGGTGAGAAGGCTAGTTTTGTCATTTAAACAAGCTTAAATCCTTTCTCCAAATGAGCTTTTGTCTACATAGAAGAATTCATCCAGGAAATTTAAGGGGTTTCTGTTAGTGTTGCATTCTCGAGTTGACTAAACTACAGGAATACCAACCTGTTTATTTGGTCTTCATACTGTAAATCCAAAAATTATTTCCAGCTGTCAAAACCAAAAGGGGTTCAACCTGATTAAATTATTTCTCAGAGGTGAAACAGGATGAGATTATAAAGTGCTATGAAGCAACTATTTGAAATCCTGAACTGCACCTGTGCAACTAAATCTCCATTTATACAGGTGCTTTTCAAATTGGATTTGAACCCTTAAATTCCCTGATTCATCCCCTGAAAAACCACAGAAGCTCAAATAACTAATGAAATTCAGAGACAGAAGGGCTTAAAATAGTTTCAAGCTGTGAAGTATGGCCTAAGACCAACTATATTCTTTGATTCACCATTGATGCGACATATCAAGCATAAGCATAAGTTGCACAATTCAAATGCCAGAGGTCATAGGGTAGCCAGTAGCTAAGTAATAATTTTTTTTTATCACAGGAGAGGTTGTCACCTGGCCCATAAGCACAGAACACAGCCAAATACTTGGGGAAAAATGTATTGGTTAGCATGATCTGGTTTTGTTTTGATTTTACCTGGCACATCTTGCACATATATTCAATGTGACCTTTGCTTGAGGCTCAGCCATATGAGCACTTCGAGTTTGATTGAATTTGCTCCCAGAAGACACAACACTTGTTACTCCTTCCATTCTGAGATCATCAAGATCCTCTGCAACAAGACAGAACAATGGGATGAATACATGATTAAATTTTGTAGCAATAAAGGAGCCCTACCTGTAGAATCACTAAAAAATGGAACTGCTCAAAAATCAGGAAGAAAACAGTTACTTGCATACTAATAGGAAAAGACATTTGAGAGCACTTTTATTTTTATATATTATCATCCACTTACAAGGGGTTCCTTAAAAAATATTCAGTATCATTTCCACATCAAACCATGCTGCATATTTTTAAAATCATTATTTATCTGGTTCATTTCTAAAGAACTTGTCATCAAGAGATGCTGTCCAATAGCTCCATTTGACACAGGACATATTGAAGACAAAAATAATTTTTTTGAGTGTATGCTACTCCTCTGTGGTTTTTTTTTAATCATCTGTTCACTTAGCAATTAAAAAATAAAATAAAAAGAAGTCTTCTGCTAAACCAAGAAAATGTGAAATGGACATATATATCACATTAAAAGGAGCCATATCATGCTAACTTAAATCTACCATATTCCTGTAATATGGGCAAGTCATATTTTCAACTACTGTAAAATCATTCACATTTTGAAGGGAGACAGCAGAGGGTCTCAGAGAATTTTTTCCCAAGTTGACACTAGAATAGTGTAGCTCAGTTGGAATGTAAATTAATTCTCTTGGTTTACAGTCAGGCCATTCTTTAGAGATTAATCTCTATATTTTTTGCTAACACAAAACAGGCAAGTTCTCTATGCCTCATGTATCCATAAAGCCCAATTTTCAGTTGTTTATAACTTGATTAGAGTCTAGCTGAGATATAAACTGGCTAGGTTCTATTAAATGACCATATACTGACCATGTAAAAATTCTATGTACTGATTGATGCATGTGGTTTTTGGTACACAGTATGTCATCATCTAATTAAAAATCCTTCAGATATTCTATACACATGTATTTTCATATATTTACATTTATAAAAGAAACCTAATGTTCAAGGATCTGAATGAAGCAGGAAGTACAAAAAGATTTTAAATCCCAATATCAGATGGAGAAAATCCAGAGAACTTTAAAATCAGAGGAGGCATAGAATATTTTAAATTCTAATAATTCAATTAGAATTTAAAATACATAAGTAGTCATTATAGGCACACAGTGGAGAACCAAGATGCTTTTCATAGACAAAAGATTGAGATACAACCCCCCAAATCTTTACCCAAAATACCTCTGGTTGTCCTCTATAGTTCATAGACCCTACTCTTACCACTGTGCTTCAAACTCAGGGCAGTGTGGTCAGATTGTCGAGATTATGTCCTGTTAACAACACTCTTTTGGAGAGACATGCATTTTAATAAGCAACATTCAATAACAGCTAGGCTAAACTCAAATGGAAATTTTGTGACCAAAGTCCTTGAACTACATTTTCTTCTCTGTGATGTTTTATTTTACTGAAAACTCTCCTCCCCACCCCCCAGCCAATTTGTTGCCTTTATATAAATTAACAACTGCACCAAAGTTTCTGGCATCATTTTACACCATTTCAACACCTTTTCCTTTAAACTTCTTGTATGCTTAATATATAAACTAATCCAAAGGACCTGGAAGGTTATATGATAGAGAGTTATGAAATCAATCATCTATGAGTCATTTCAGAAAAGGTATTACATATTTGGAACACATTATGTATTAAAATAAATACAGTTTAATTGTGCTTTAAAGAGGTGTGAAAAGTTCCGTATTTTTTTACAGATGTAAACCACTGGATGAATTACAGCTTAAAAGAAGTTGAAGCATATGCCTCAGGTTTTTCTCCCACTAAACAGATGTGATTTCTCTAAATAAAGTTTTCAACTATTCTCTGCTTGATTAACTTTTGGCTCTGTGACTACTGTGTTTCGACAAAGCAATCATATAGGCTGCCCTCCATGATATGTTTTATATTTAAATTTGTGTATCAACCTATGCCTTTTTGAGTCAACTACCAGCCTTTTCCTCTCAAGAGAAAATGAAGAGAAACTTTGTGCAAGAAATGTGGATTCAAGAGCTGCCTGTAGTTGCAGCCAGCAGACAAGCTGGCAGAATAGTATGCAGTATTGATTCATTGTCACATGCTGTTAGACCAACAGCAGCAGTGTGCATACAAAATGAAGATTTAAAATACCAAAAACCTACAGCATATACAATTTTTAATTTTTCTCAAGGAATTTTTGTGGATCTAATTCAACATTGGATGGAATTTGTCTATGGCAAGCTACAAAAGGATGTTAATAATTCAAATAAACAGGGAAGTGTAACCCCATCTACCAAATCCAAAGAATAACTGCAGCATTTGATTTAATTTGATTACTGCAGCTCTGCACTGGCATGGAATGATTTCAGTTTCTTCTGGATACCTCAGATTTACAGTGCAGATATTGAACATTTTCTCACTAAAGCAATTGGGCTTTGAGAAGCTGCCTGGTTTGCAATACCCTTAACTTTGGGTAGAAATTTTTGAGTCTGTAAGCAAGTGTATATGCCATCTTCCAGATCAACCACATCCATTATTGAAGGCTTTTAATTTTAAAAAAACCAAAACAAACAAAACAACAAAACCCAGCTGCAATAAAACAATAAATCATACAGAAATTTTAGTACTAAACTCTGTGTGTAAATTGTTCAATAATTCATGTGTGCTTTGCAGAAAAATATTTGATCACAAATAAGAAAGTTATTAAAATAAATACAATCAGCGAATGCAATAGTGTGTTTTAAGAGTAAAAAAAAAAGCTCCAAAGGTCCAGATGCTTCTATGTAACATCAGAAAGAACCAGTCTTAGCAAAATAGGATTTCATTGAGAAGTCGATTCAGTTACAGGGTCTGGACACTGAATCTTTTCTCTTTCTTTGTATTCTTTGCTAGACCAAATAGTGATGGTGAGTGGCTCCGTGATTTCATTGAGCAGCAATGAGGTAATTCACAGAGAAAAGAGAGAAAGAAAAGCCAAGCTGGTGACTGCTTGTGTCATGAAAGACAAGAATACAGTGCAACTTCTCAAATCCTTAGAAAATTGTTATCTATCTTTGTATAATGATAGGCTGGAAGTTCACATAAATGAAACAATCTCATTTACGCCTACAAAAGTTCATAATTTTAATGTATGATTGGTTCACTGTATTTCTTTGATTTAAAGTTCACTGTCTGCTATTCTCTAAATGAATAGGGTATGTGAAGACCCAGTTGCAGTCCTACAGCATTTCCATTAAATATGTTCCATGTGGTTAAAAAAACTACATGTGAACAAAGGAAAAAGAACCTTACATTTTCCTCAAATCAGCAATTTACCAAAATAAATTCACACAGCTGCAATCTTTATGCTTTGTCACAACAACAATACACAAAAATATTTGAAAGTGAGATAAAGATCACAAAGTGTAATATAGCATAGCACAGAACCAGATGCTTTCTAGATTAATAATAATGCTCCACTAAGCTTAATTCTTTGTGATTTTTTTTTTATAGAAAACTTTCACCAAAAAGGGGAGGGGAAAAAAGTTACCTTCTTCAACTAAACAAGAATATAGCCCAATAACAAGGTCACGTTTTTAAATAGGACATTGTTCACAATTATTTACTTCCTTTTTTTTGGGGGGAGGAAGGGATAGGGAGAGGGAAAGGGGCACTCACTAGTGCCAAGTATTCCAGAAACCGTGCAAGACTGCTTATTGTCTTGGGATGACAGGGTGTGTAATCATCTTACAAACACTTACAAGACTTGCACACCATTCACTTTAAGGACAGAGCTCTTCTTATGAAAGACTCCTACAAAATACAGTGAAAGCTTAGCTGTACAGAAGGCTCATGTGTTGTATTGTTTTATATGATCCAGTCATGTGTGCACATCAGATCATGTGCTGTACTGTTTTATATGATCCAGTCACTTTTTTCTCCTTCCTTCATTATAAAACATGTAGTAATTTCCCAGGAGTACTTCAAGAAGTATAAGGTTCAAAGCTGGAAAAAGTCTATGAGAGCTCAGTTTGTCTGTTCAGTCTAATACTAAGAAAAGCACTAAATATTTTCATGTGAGAGTAAAAATTCAGATAATGAATTCCGATTTATGTTCTTGCATGCCACCAGGCAATTGCAGTGCACCAGTATAACAGTGTCTTTGAAGCAACGAATTCGCCAAGGTAGTTCTTACATTGTGGCAGATAATGATGTATTCCTTGTATATAGCATTGATTTATCAAGGCCTGTTGGCTGAAACACAGACTCTTATTTTGCTCTACTAATCTCATTTGAAAATAAACAAACCTCCCAACCAACCAAAAAAACCACCAAAACATAAACAACAACAAACCAAAGAAAGAAACAATCCAAAAAACCCAAATCAACAAAATCTTACTGCTGATAGAAGATTCTGCTTGAGGAATCTAAGCTGCTTTATAATGTCATACATTTATGTGTCTTACTACGTTAACCAATCCTCTTTGTTTTAGATAAGTTATCCTGCCAAATGCCAAGAGATCACAATAAAAAGACCACATTAATTCCTAAAGAAATACTGGGGCAAGCAGGAATTAGGCTTCCAGACAAGGAAGAATCATTAACTTAGGATATTTTTAATATTTGCTTCAACAGACACAAAACTGGAGTTATGTTCTGCAGTACACTAACTATGGGACGTCTCATTTTATTTCTTCAATGTCATGGAGCAGACAATGCTGTTAGTCTGGTACATATGTTCTAAGTTTTCCATAACATCTTCAAATTCCAGAATTTTGTCTAGTTTAGACCCATGCCTTAGACTTTCAATACAAATATTCTAAATAAATACATCAAGAGATTTACTCCTTAGATTTTTGAACACAATGCTCTGAAGACATCTTACTTAAGAAGCATCTCAAGTTGAGAACAAATTCCCTGAACGTTTGTGCTTTCACTGATGGATGCACACAAACACAGTTGAAACATTATGCTGCTGAGTCCTTGAGTTTGTACATCTACCTCTACCGGTTGTCAGAGCCAATCTAGCAGAATCTCGCTCCACAGTCTAAAACCACGAAACCAACGTGGGAGTAGGGAAAGCAGCATTGTTTGCAGGTGCTGAATATACAGTGAATACTTGACTCGAGTTCTCACTTTTAATCAGCAAGAGTGAGAGGAATCTTTCTTCAGTTTCTCCCTACTCCTATTCTCCTCCAGCTGGGACTGGAATTAACATAGGAGGTAGCCTTTTCTGATGAAGATGTTCTAGTACCATTAAAATCTTCAGTATCTTAGAAAACTACACGAAGCACTGGTCCACAGGGCTCCTGCTTATTCTCCCTTTCTCCACAAGGTGTGATACTTATTTATGACTGAAAACAAGTGACTTGCAGGCAAGACTGATGGAACACTGACTAAGGAGATGAGAGCATCTCTTAAGATGCAGTGCAGGGGCTTCAGAGCACATTATGGTCTCATTTTATTTACATGAGAAAGTCCATAACCCCAGCTGAAAAGAACTGGCATCCTGACATCTTATCATTCCCCTCCTGGTAATCCAAGGATCTGGTATCACCAAATAACCACTTCTCACCCGTGAGTTCAGCACCAATAATTAACTAAATAACTACTGTTGCTCCTTACCAGTAGGGATTTCAAACTCATTGGTCTAAGCTATCAACTAGGCAGTTTCACTCAGTGTTAATGAATTATTTTAAAAACTTTATTTTTATAAAAATAGGAATGCAGTATTGTTTGAAGCATCTTAATTACTTCTAAATTTCCAATAAAATAAAATTTAGAATATTTCACTTTCTACATCACATTCTACAGTGCATTACTGCACTTGCCATAATTGTACATCAGTCCTTGCACTGTAATAATACAGAACCTCAAAAAGGTCATAATGAGGCAATACACAAAACCACTGGAAATTCTGGAGTTCAGAAGGCATCTTAAAGGATGTCTTTTAATGTTTTCCCTTGCTAAACTTTTTCTCTCTTTTTTTTTTTTTTTGCACTTTAGCTTTAAGCAAAGAAACTTTTAAAATTAAAAGCAAATTTTAATCAATATTTCTGATCAGCTCCAATTCTGATGTCACTCATTCCTGCAACCACTATATTTATGTGCAATTTGGGCCACAGTTCAACTCTGTATTCTTAAAGAAAACCACTAAAAAAAGCTTTTTCATAGTAAGAGAAAAAACCATGTTTAAATCCCTAAGTTTTTCTTCAATCATAACAAAAATATCAAAGCATTAGAAAAGAATGTATATTTAAAAGATTTCAGTTTGTGTTTTTTATTTTTTAACAAAGAAGAGACAGTTGTAATACTTTTGAAGTGCATTTGGTTAACGTAGTACAGATGTGCCTTAAATATATATCTCTAATACTGAATTTCACATTAAATTATTGCTTGCATTTTTCTTTATTAAGTCTATTTTGAATTAAACTGATAATTTGCATGCTGTTTATATAAAGTTTTACAAAAATGAGCTAAGATGAATAATAATTCATTAGTTCAGTATACCTCACTAAACACAGAGCAACTACAATGCATTTTCAGCCAATTAGAGAAAATATGATCCTGTTTAGCATTTTATGAATCAATTTTTACACTGAGGGCCACATTCACATTTCTCTGCATCCACATAAGTTACTCTACAGTCTTGTAGCTGGATGAATCCTAGCTAAGTTGTCAAGAGGCCAGTGGAAATTCATACACCTTTTATTAAAATGAAAGTTGAGGCAAAGCATAAAAATTACAAATAATCTTATGCCAAACATTTCCAGTAACACTGAACCTTCCAAGAGGGTTTTTTTTTTTAACTGTTAGTGCAAGGATTTCTGGAGTGCCAGTAGGTATGCGCTCTTTCATAAACCTACATACATCAAGAATTCCTATGGTGCAAATATCTCTATTTCCACAACTTATTTTTTCTTTTTTTAATTAAAATTATTGAATTCCAAGTACAGTCAAACATTTTACTTGTCCTTCAGAGAATTTTCTTCATGAGGAGAGAAATACACTAAGTAAGAAGCAAGATGCTTATACAGCTTAAATTTTCTACTGATAAACTAGCACCTCTCCCATTTTAGAAGAAGGGTCTTTCAGTCAGGCACTATTGCACCTATAGTGCTAGAAAAGTTCCAGTTAATTTAAGGACTCATATATGAGTGATCTCAGACTGGACAGGTTGGGTAGGCAGGGAGAAAGCGAAGAAATCTCTAAACTCTCTGTGCGCACAGACACATTTAGCAAAGGATATTTTGTATGTTGTATGTGGAAGTTCCTCGTAAGCTCTGGGTGCGTTGAAGTCCTGACTGAGACAGCAACACATCACTAATTCTACAATGATCACCAAAGCTCTTAAAGATAAAAACCCAGAAGAAACATACTGTGGATCTTTTCTATTGCTCTTCAGCTTCTGCCTAGCTGTGAAGGGACACCTGCCCTCCTTGCTCCCTCTGCTAACTGTGAATCCAGGATGAGAACGAGTAGAGCATGGCATCCAACAACCGAGGCTCTGCCATTTCTTCCAGGCCCATCCCTCTATCAGCTCTGCTTTGTCCTGAGACAAGCCCATCTGTTTTGTATCACTATCCCTATTTTGGCCAGACACTGGGACATCTGGAAGACTGCACTGTCTACACTCTGAGAAGCAGACACTGAGCTGGATACCATCAGCATACCAATGCCATCACAGCTGACAGTACATGCTCTTCCTCACTCATCAATTAAATTCACACCATTGACATCTTTCCAAAGAGAGTACAAAAAAAAAATTATAATTTTATCTTCCCAGCTGGGTCAAGCAGATAAACTAGCAGGTATGTCAAAACCATTCCACACATCCAATAAATTAATCATGTAATAAAGTTTCAAATATACCACACAGTTTTCCAATACTTTTTCTTTACTAAAGAGAAGTGAATGCGTTTTAAAAAAAGTTTAGGTTACTGAAAAACATACGCAGTTGGAGATGTATAGGTGCTGTTTATTCTTTAGATTGCTTTGTGTAACCTATGAGTTCAGTGCACTATTGGGTTATGTTTGCTTATGCTTTTGGTTTGGAAAAGAGAAAATTGGGTTTTTGGTTCTGCTGCAATGCCTGTGCAAGCATTCTGCAATGCAAGACAGAGACTTGGCTGAAATGGAAAATGGTCTAGTGGTACATATAACACATTTGGTTGCTACACTTTCAGTGAATATTGCAGGACAAGTTATTGCCTAAAAATAAATAAGGTATTACAGCATGTTAGGTCATGCAATGTTAGTTCAAGCCTAGTATCTTAAACATCATAGAGATAAGTTTGCTTTTACTCAGCACTATCTTCTGGATATGAATGACACATTTCTACAGAATACCTCATTTTAGAAGATTAAACTAATTTTGAAAATTATTCAGAAAATTTTACCTGACAGTTCTGCTTCTCAAGGCACACTAAGGTTAATCACGACTCCATTGAACTCAAGTGGAATTTTCCATGACTCCACAGGCTGAAAATTTGTCTAAAGTATTGCAAGTTTCTCCCTTTTGGGTTTTCGCTCCTCAATATGACAGCTGTGAAACTCAGGTAGATCTGGAGACATCTTTAACCTGTTGTCCACAGCAGTGGAACAGAATGTGAACCACGTCCACTGGCAGTCGCTGTATGACCTTCTTTGTGGAGGATAAAAACTGCAGGTTAACCATTTTGTCTACTCTATCACTGACTAAGAGGGAGTCAGAGACTCTAGACTGAAAAGCCAATTCAACATCAGATATCAAATGTTCCTCTAAGAGCTGTGAAAATACAAGGGTGAAGGAAACACAAAACATTAGGAAGTACAATCATCATACGCTGGACGGAGGCAGCAGAAAAGAGTACATTATATCACAGAAGAAAAATTACTAATTCATTTTATTTTCCTTCTCAAAAAGAACCATCTGTACTAATTTCCTAGACCGCAGGCAGTTTGACTGATAGAAAACCTAAAAATGAAATAAAGACAAAGTCATAGTACAAACCATATCAACAGGAAGAACAGAAAAAATAAAGGAAAAACCCCAACAGCAGAAAAAAAATCTACTTCAAGCCAAAAGGAAACATGTAGCACTGCACCAAGAAGAACTTTAGGTCAACACAAAAAGGCAAAAAAATTCATGTTTTTCCATCTTCAGGCACACTAGCAAACCTCACTAGCCCTGAAATACTGTTAGCTCAAATGGCTGATGAATGAGTTCAAACTCCAAGGTGCTAACCTGCAATCACTAAGGATGCAGTTCTGTATTCCTACATCTTGTTTCCAGTGGTAAAGTCCCATTCATTACTGTGCTCTTACCGCTTTCTACCATTCCCAGTGGTATCAGTGCTTGATTTTTACCTGACTCTGGTACAAATGCATATGAAAAATACTGTATTTTTGGTGGAATCTTCTGCATGTGGGTTGATAGAGTTGCAGAGCTGCCCTGTCACACTGAGGGTTCAATACAAGCATTAAGATCCATCTAAAGGAAAGAACAGGAGCCTACAGCTCTGCCTGAAGGGACAGAGGAGGAAGTAGGACCACCTTCTCCAATGGAAGCAAGCTTTCATATTCAGCTAGGCTCAGCCCTTCTCCCAGAAGGGCTTTTACCCTAAGGGGCAAAAGCATCTGGCATTTAAGTAACACTAACAAGTCAGAATATGAACATGTTTATCGAAGTATCAGTAGTAAAAGCAAACAAGATATAATTTTTACATTAATAGAATGATACCCCATCTGCGACTCACTACTGCTGCTTTAACGACCTTAAAACTTAGTGTAATTTTGCTTCTTGCTTCTCTCAAGACACAGAATAAAAGTTTTGCAAAACTGAGATTCTATGAGAATATTCACATCTTCAGAAATGCATTCTTAATATATTACCAACATATGATTCTTAATACTATGTGTTACCACATTAAAGATACAATTTTCAGTTTTTTAAAAAAGTATTACTTATGCCAAGTAATCATTGCCTTTTATTTTTTTCTTATTTAACCGAGCAATGCCAAGCGGATAAAATCTAATATGATTGAACTTGGAAGTAAGCTTGAACAAGAGAGCAAGCTAAAATCAGGCTTGTTATCAACACAGTGTCTTACCTTCTTATCACCTTTTCCTCATCTGTTTTAAAATTCCTGAAATATGGAACTGTGCATAAATTAAATTATATCTGATATTATGATACAGCTTTTTAAGTGAATGCAGACTAAATGGATAAGTCTTGCTACTTTGAAAATTAACACAAATTAGAAATGCAATCCATAGGCTCAAAAAACTTTTCAAAACTTAGCAGTCTATCAATTTCCATATTACAGATATAAATATTATTCTGAAACTAGTGTACACATACATTTGATCCTTCGTAAAATTATATCATGTCAATTAAATTGCATTCCTCCAAATTTAACACCCCTTACATCCCCCAAAATACAAGAAGCAGTTTGTAACATCTGACAATGCTTCAGCTTATCCACAGAAACACTTCCCTCAGCTCCCAAATGACCTTTCCAATTATCTATGTACAATCAAAGTTCTTTCTCAGATGAGCACTTCTAAACAGTCTGGTCAAGACATTTAAGAAGCTCAGAATCATTTCAAAAGGCTGACATAACCTCCCAACACACCAGTGAATGTACCCCGCACGATTAATATTCTATTTCTTATGGAGCATTTCTCTATGTGAAGATTTAATATGATACAAATTACTGCCAAACAGCTGCTCATTTACAAATTCTAAATTATGCCTAATATAAAGGAATCAAACCCATACAATCCAAACAAATTCTAAAGAACAGGCTATCAGAAAGACAATTCCCTAGTCACTGGTGGTATAATTACAGTATTTATAGAATTTGGAAGTTTTAACAGAAGAGTTTAGGTTCCTTAAGCAAATATATTATTCAAGCTGTTTCATCAACACTTTTGAACACATCAATAGAAAATTAATATTCAAAGACAAAAAAATAACTACTGCTCTGTGAGACCTTAACAATATTTGCCCCGGTAACTAGACGTACATTTAGAACAAATTTCACCCAAAAAAGTATTGTTTTTATCATTGTGTGAATATTCCTTGAAAACTCCACAATGATTAATTCAGCCTAATTATTTGTGACTGACATAACCCAGTTGCTACCTATTTCCTGAAAAATATCAGGAAAACAAGTTCCTCTCAGAAATATTCAAATATGTCAAAAGATTTTTCTATCCCTCTAAAGACATCCAAGTAAGAACGAAAACTGTTTCATAAAATTCCCCACATGGATACATTTCCCCATACAGCCAAATGGAGAAACAGGTCTGGAAACTATTGCCAGACACCTTGACAAGACTTTTCTATCCCCAACATTACTTAGAGTACTTCTGCAGTTAGGTGATAGCGATTGAATAATTAAATCTGTGACGTTCTGAGGAACTGTCTCTCCACAGACATTAACTCATATTTGCCTTTGGTCATTTATACACTAAGTAACTGACTGAGAGTCTGAAACAGGAATTAAATTATACATAAAGTTCTTTTGTATACATAAAAATGACAATGATTCACTCAGCTTCCAAATATCCTAAATAAAAATTAGAGTAATCCATATGTCAAGAAAAAGCATTTGCCTGTGATGTGCCAAAGCAATCCTTTAGAGATGGGGCAGGTGAGCAAGAGGAAACAATTCCATTAAAGAAAGCATTAATTAGGAGTGACTGTATTCTCTATGTGTAGGAGAGGAATGAGGACTTCGGTTCACAGTTCAATGCTTGAAGAAGGAAATAATGTTTAGTCACTTCTTAGTATGATAACAGGGAAATACCACAGTGATTGGCAACCTCTCTGTAAGGTATGTGCAGGACATGCACTCACTTCTCTTGTGTCCATGAAACCAACTGATTTGCTTTCAGGTGCTCGGAAATCTACATGCCACAAGAGTATTTCTACATGAAAACTGTAATACATGTACATGGTAAGCACGGCTTATCTTCTCAATCTCAAAGGTCCATGTTTTCAGTTTAGTTAGGCAAAAGATTATATATGAAAATAAAATTAGTTAGCCTTCATTTGCATCTCACATAAACCATAAATAATGATTTGTAATAATTATTTATAAAAAAAATGCATTTTTTACATAATACAAATGTTACACTTTCTAGCCTACTGGACAATACTTTGTCTGAACAATCTTGAAAGCTGGAATTACTCATCAGAATAAACTTGAAGGAAGACTAAGAAAGGATTACATGCAACATTACTTTCATACTTCAATGTCAGCACTTATAGTTTCCAAAATAGGAAAATACTGAAGACAGTAATATTTTAAAATTTTGTAATAATGTAGGAATGTTTTGGACAAACAAAGTATGATCTTTACTTTTGCTGAAAAGGACAAATATGTGACTATCACTTATTTTATTACGAACTATGCCTTTAAGAAAAATTTTGTACTTTTATAGTTTCATTTACACCACTTTTTCAAGTTTTTATTCTTCTAATATTGAAAATAAAACAATCCCTTTATAACTTCTGGTTTTAATAAAATAAATGGAGAAACCTTTTTGAAGACACAATTGGATTTGTCTCTCTTTGCATCTGGTTAAAAATCAAAACTGACAAATCCTATTATTTGCATATTTATTTATATTTAATTATTCCCAGGACTGTAAAGTTTCTCTGAAGAGAATTAAAAACAACAGAGCAACTATAATTCTTTTCATTTCTCTTTTATTCCTTCATTATTAGATACTTCAAAGATACTTCTTTACAGAGAAGAAATTTGGGCTTCATCAATATAACCTAGAAAACCGTAAGCCAATAAATGAAACCTTTATATTCCAAACTCCTTCAGTCACAAAAGCACACTGTAACCTCCACTGTTTAGTCCAGGAATGTACAAACTTTATGCATTTACCATCACATACATACACACAAAACCTATTAAATTTTAATTTCTTTTTCAGACGCTCAATATCTCAATGTTTTGCTAACCATTTCCATCCTCACTTTTAGATATTCTTCCAAAGCTGACTCACCATCTTTCCTGCCATGATCACACTCCCTGACAGTAAAACCTTGGCTTTAAATGCATCGATGGCCAAACTCATATTTTACTGCAGTGGAGCCAGCACTTAACTCTTTTAAGTGTGCTCCCTGTGCCGCTTATTGTTCAAAGACCTCAATGACTCCAGGAGCAGTTCCACAATCAGCTTAAGCTAAACTAAGTCTGTGCTGCCACTGGGAGAGTCAGACCTGTTTGTCCCACATGGCAGCTGACTAACTTGTCCCATCCTTATGCCAGCAGCCGTGCTAGTGTGGCCCACAAGGAGCAGGGCCAAGCAGCTCCTCTCTCTGAGGGTTATCTCTTTCTAGCTGCATTGATTTTGGGCTCAGCTTAGTATCTTCTCTGATGGTTTTGGCTCATACATAGACCCTCTTAAACAGGCAATCAGAAAAACTGAATATAAAATACACTTTAATATTTTTTTTCAATTCAGTGTCTATGATATAAAACCAGTTAAATTTAAACAGGATAATGGCTTGTTATTTGTGTTAAAATACAAGATACCACCAGGAAGCATCTTTAAGTCAGCTTAAATTATCATTTTTATTTTCCTTGGAATAGGAAACTGAAATCGTATAGCCTGTAATTTGAGGAAATATTTGCTAGACATTAGAAATTCATTTTAGGATTTAATTTAAATTTAGGATTTTGATTTATTTTTTAAATTTTACTTTAACAGCTCTTGTTTTGCATTTAGTTTATGCACAAATATTGCATGTATTATCTTGGGATCATTGCAATAGTAGTTAAGTACAGAGAAACATACAGAAACTGTCAAAACTTTCACAACTCCAAAGCAAAAGGTTAGAAGAAAAATTTGCTTCAAAAATTGATATTTAGATTAAGCCAACACTCCCAACTGCAGGGGGAAAAAAAGGGAAATAAGGAATAGACTCCAAAAAAAGAACTACGTACAACAGTTTCTGGTGTCTATCTGTGCTTTTTACAAGTCCATTGACTTCAAATTATTTAGTATCAAAGGTAAGTTGGATCCTTTTATTTAAATCTAGCATATTTCCTCTTTCTTGCCTCATCTTTGCCATGGCCACGGTTTTTTTTTAATAGACTTGTTACTTAGTGTATTCTTACCATATTTGTCTCTCCCTCACACTTCTAGTCCTTACTAATTACGCACAGGGTCCGGTAGCTATTTATAACTAATGACAACCTTCAGCTGAAATGCTTCTTTAGGTAATTTTTTATTTATTTTCCAGCATTCCTATTTTGTGATTTTATAAAGGGATGATTACCCCGATTTACCTTTTCAGTAATTGTTCAGTTAGTGAATTTCTCATATCCTGAATTCTTTTTGTCTCCACAGACTTCCAGTCTACCACTTCTCTTGAAGTGTAGCCTTCACTACATTTTGTTCATAATTGATACATTAATAGGAAAAATGTCCTAGATATATTAACACCTACTGCCTGTATATTCACATACAAAGAATGATGCCTTCATCACTGCTGGGTCTTTAAAGAAAATGCAAGAACATAACCTGGTAGCAGCACTACTTTGGATGTTAGCAGGTGCAGTGCAGTTACTACAGTGAACTTGCAAACCCAAGGTATTGTGTACCACAGTGATCCTGTGAACCACAGCAAAGGCTAATGACATTTTTGTTCTGCTCAAAATGGCTTACACTTATAAAAGATGGCACTGGCAGGGGTATTTGACTTGGAGTTTTTGAAACTATCCTTTTTTTTGCAGGGCAGTCACAGCTTTTACTGCAGTACTCATAATTTTACCTGATGGAAGTTTAATCCTGTAATTTCTTAAGACAGCAATCAAAGCAGAGAAACCTAATACTTGCAATTTTAGGTGGGCTGAAGACTTATGTTGAAGTGTTGTTATTTACTTCTTTGTCTTCAATCTTACTCTCCTCTAATTTTATCAAGGCTTTTCAAATTGCATTTTGAGTTCTGAAAATATCACAGGAGTTCCCCTTCTGAAAACCTACATTTGTTCCTTTTGTACGTAGCTATAAATTACCTCCTACTTCCCTCTGTTCTTTCTTCTCCATGTTTATTCTTCCTCTGTCCTCTTTTTTGATTTTAGCAATTACAACCAGAATTCCACCCCCATTTAATTTTATAAAATAAGACACTCAGAAGTTCTTCACATTCAATATACTATAAAAAGAATGTCTGGCCAAGCAACAGCTTTTAAAAGTTTAATATCCTGTTTTCAAGTAAGAACAGGTAACTTAACAAATAAGTTTGCATTCTGCCATGTTATTCGCTGCTTTGCATACTGTTTGCTGTTTGCAGCATTTACAATTACATTTATCTTCTAAATTTTAAATTCAGGCTTGCACTCGGTATCATGTTGAATGGTAAAAGAACACACCTTGCAACATACAATAAAATTAAAATTCAGCCTGGCAGAGAAATTAAAATACACAAAAAAAGGAAGACTTAGTTACTCTAAGCTGCAAACCTAAGAAATCTTGAATTATTAGGGATTTGTGTTACATCTCAATAATTTCTTCACGCTAATATCAGCTATTTCTCTCCATATTTCTTAGAGTAACCTCTCCCTAGTAATCCTGCCCACCTTTCTTCTTTTCCTCTCCTTCATTAACTCAAACAGCTTTTCCCAAAATGCTTCAGCAAGTCAGCAGATGCTTTGCTTGTTTCAGAGCCATAATAGTGATCAATCTGCAGTGGTAACTCTTTACCTTGTACTGAAGCTTCAGGATGGTACTATTGAGACTGCCTTCTAGCCAGACACCAATTTCCAGAGAACTGAAGGAAATTTCCTGGATTAGAAAACTGTCACTTTCCATTGAAATTTTACAGTAGATTTAAAAGGGCTAGAACTCAAAGACAGAGGGGCACACCTTACAAAATCGTCTAAGTCCAACAAAACCAACCTCACTGGGATACAGAGGCTGAAAACTAACTGCGTGAAAAATGACGTACAGAGATATCACTATCGGGTTACACCACGCTAAAATCACTTCTTTTACTGTGCACATTTTCCCCACTGAAATAAACCCTGGGTAAAACAAATATTTCCTTTTTTCATCAGCTTTCAGCAGTTCATAGTAAGCTTTAGTCCTTGAAATATTGAATATATGAGGTCTCTGGCCTGCCTGATTCTGCTACCAGGAGAAAGCATCTTTCCCTCCTCTGCCAGACAGTGCCACTCTCCTAGGCAGAAACAGCTTTCCTTAACTCACTGGGCTGAAAACAACAGTGATTCACAAGCTGATTTACAAGCAGATCAGATGTCTCTGCCTTGAGGGCTTCCATATCTATTAAAGGTGCAGGGCAAGGCAGATGGCTGAGGGTGGCAACAACTCTAGCCAACGATCTCCTGTGGGCAAGTCTGTCAGAAGCCAGACAAGAACCAATTTATACCCACTAATGATTTTGCATGCCCTTTTTCATTCCTCCTCTAAATTGCTATCTATAAAACTCTTCAACTTCTGTCTGTCTTCAGTCGTTCCCCTCTCATTTTCCAATGTCCTTCCATTCTGCTATGTCTGCTCTGAGATGAGGGTGCCTAGAACATAAAAGGCTTTATACCAAACTGGGATGGGGATATCTCACTGGATACACTCAGGAACAACTGAAAGACCCTTGAAAACAGGATATCCAGTGCAGACAACGTTATTATTTTGACCTAAGAGCATGGGTCAAAGGTATCTGGCTCCTTTTATGTTCACAGTGTTGCGGGCCTGCAAACTTATCATCACAACCACACATTTTAATTTAGTTGTCTGAAGATTGTAGCAGTAGGACAAATCATTCTTTCTGATCTGTTAATGGACATTTCTCAACCACAAAAGACATATAATATTGTTAGTTTTTAGAAAATTCTTGGTTTTGGCCCTGATCATCTTGGATATTTCAGAGTAATGTTATAAATACCACTTCTCTTATCACCTACTTCCCATTAAATGATAACATTCTAATAGAGGTAATCACTGCTACTGGATTGCTAAAGTAATAAATATTAAAATGCTTAATGTATTTATTACTTTTTATTATTTTGCCACATGGGCAGCTATTAATCCATGACAGCACTTTATTTTTCACTTTATGACTACTTTACCTTCTTAGTATCCCTTTGTTTGAGGTTCTGGAAAAGCTTTTTATGGAAGTCCAAGTAAGTCGTCCTTACTAGTACCTCCAAGCCAGTATTTTGCGAACACCTTCATGAATCATAATTACACTCACTCAAAAAGGAAAAGATAGTTGTACTCAAGCCTAGTTAATAGAAATATCCTCTTTTTGTAGCTTTTTAAGGAGAAAAATAAACTTGATATTACTATGAACACACACCTTTCAAAAGTGCATACTCATATGGTCGGTTTACTAAATATTGAGAAAAAGAGAAGCAGTAAGTAAATATTTAGTGTTTAGGACCAATATTAGCCTCAGAAGCAATGTTATAGCTTACATCCTAACAATACATTTCTTATGAGAAGTTGTGAAATATTTATATGGAAATTCCTCTGATGTCTTCTTTCCCAGAACTGAACCTAGTAACCAGCTAAGTAAAAATTAATCAGATTGCAGATGTAAATTCATAAAAAAATTTAAATACCATCTTTTAAGTTAGTCATACTCCTTGAAATAAATTTTGTAATAAATGCAATTGGTTTCAGTTTTAATGCAAAATAAGCACTTATTTTAAAAAACTGTATTTTGTATTTTAACTACACAAGATGCTGGTCAATAAACAAATGCTGGGCTCCACAATTTCTCAAGCAAAGATATTTGTTCAAAAATATTCAGTGTGAATTAATGACACTGGGACATTACATACCAGCTGACACAAAACTGTTATTTTACCTATCACCAAAGTGATCCTAGTAACACTAAAGTGAACACTTTCTTGACTACTCTTTGAATGGCAGGGTGCAAAAAAAGGGTTCTGAAATACACTGGTAATTTTTTTTAATTAGGGGAGCTCAATAAGCCAACAAAATAGAATTGAACTATTCACAATGAAACACTGAACATGATTATATGCTCTTGAATTCTGCTAATCGTGATCATAACTTATATTCATAGAGAAGTTACTTGAAATGCTGCATAAATGCAACATTACCCCAACAAGGGTCAAAGTGTAACTTTTAAACTCGCAGAAATTTTATGCAGTGGTAAAAATTATAGTAAAGAAATGTGGTTTTGCCTTGCCTTCACAATTGTGTCAGAACCATTCCATGTATTAAATGTATTAAATGCTGGCAGCTTTCCCTTTCATGCAGCCTGACGGCACCAAGAAAACATTATCCATTTCACAGCCAAGAGCCGTTCATTTGGTATTGGGCAGACTGCCTTTAAGAAATTATACAATGCCTAGGGGGTACAAGCACTGTTTATTCTCTAAATTTCAGTTCATTTTGTTAGCCAAGCATGCAAAAGGACAATAGCTCAGAGCCCATCCTGTTAAAATATGTAAAACCACAGACAGAAGTATTTGCCATACTGTTAGTTAAGCAATGCCTCTCTAAAGGTGAAAAAAGTGCAAGCTTTTTCAGAATTGCACCACTATTCTGGACCACTGAAAACAGAAATGTACTTTCATGATCACCAACAATATTCCAGATGCTTATTCCTTCTTTTAGGAAAAACAATTCTGAGTTGACAAAGATGACTTTGGTGTTACCTGCTCTGTATTTCAAACATGATTCATGCCAGTTCTAGTTGAACATCACCAAATATATTTCATCAACAACTGTCTTCACACTAACAGTGGAACACTGATGTTCAGATGTAAAATCAAGATTTATATTCAAAAGTACTACACCATTAAGTTGAAGCATATTTAATTAAAAAAAAAAAATCAAGATTGCTATATTTCTGCCCAATACAGCACAGATTTACACCAGCTTTTTTACCCAGCAGCAGTGATTTTGGTTAGGCATTCCTCACAGAAGTTGTTGCTGTAACTGACCTGTTGCTATCACCCCAGCCCAAGAAAGCCTACTGGGCAGCAGCCAGCATCTGCTCTCAGAGTACAAGGGCTGGGAATTTCCAAGAAGCTGGAAGCCTGCAGTTGAAAGAAGCTGGAGCTCTAACCAAGGATCAGGTTTACACACTGCACACTGAAGTCACCATGGCATTATAACCCTGTTCCTTTACTGCAGATTTGGACATACACCATGCTTGTAAATTCTAAGCCATTCTGAGCGAGGTGGCCCAGGCCTGTCATTGCACATCCCACAGAGGGGCTGCCCCTGAGCCCCAGATCTTGCAGGTCCCAGCGGCTCCTCTGTGAAAATGACGTTGTTTTTCAGCCACTAATAGAGGCTGGGAAATTGTCAAGAATGCCATTTTCAGCAGCCTGCAGCACCGGAATCAGGCATCTTCACACAAAGAGATTTAAAAATTCCTTACTTGGAACAAAACATTTAAGAAAATAATAAAAACAATGTCTGCTATTCATTCCACCTTAATATTCACATTTTTTCTTTGAGGCATGTCTAAATAGGCATGTGATTCATAAATGTCAAAATTTCAAACCTAAATTGCAATTTAAGAACACTCTGCCAGTTTCAGTGATCCCCAGGGTACAGGGAAACAGAAGAAAGATGTAAGTGCTTCTCACAGGAAATGCCCTACCCTTTTATTGGCAACAAACTATGAGAATGCTCTGACATTCATTCTTACACTGTAATTCTTGACTTCAAATTTATAATATTACAACAATATTCACCTTCATGGCAATTAATTAATAATACCCTATTATACATAACAAAAAGAAGCAAAATCCTGTAGTCACAGAAAAAAACCCAAATATTAGGCTAAGAAAATGGGGATTGCACAGTCTGGAAAACAAAAGACTTCGAGGCGACCTAACTGCATCATTCTAGTACATGAAGGGAGCCTACAAGAAAAATGGAGAGGGACTATTTACAAGAACATGTAGTGACAGGACAAGGGAGAATAGATTTAAAATAAAAGAGGGTAGATTTAGATTAGGTATTAGGAAGAAATTCTTTACTATGTGGGTGGTGAGGCACTGGAACAGGCTGCCCAGAGAAGCTGTGAATGCCCTATCCCTGGAAGTGTTCAAGGCCAGGTTGGATACAGCTCTGAGCAACATAGTCTAGTAGAAAGTATCCCTGCCCAAGGCAGGGGGTTGGAACTAGATGATCTTTGAGGTCTCCTCAAACCCAAATAATTCTATGATTCTATGATTATATATACACACATATATATGTGCATCACAGAATTTTGCTGGAGATTACGTGAGGTCATCCACATAAATATATACTAAACTTCAGGTGGAAAAACTGACATCTATTTTCTGAAAAATAAAGAACATGATTCTGTAAATTACTTAATCTAATTCTGCAGATTTCTCTCGCCCATCATCCTGAAAAAGTTACTTAAGATAAAGATGCTTGTGAGAAGTAAACCTTCAACTCTTGAACAATAGTATAACTGTTTTTCTTTTCTTATAATAATGATGAATTTTTGCAGTTTCACCTTTTTTTACCCTTACTTCTTGTACCTCTTCAAAGATATCCAAGAAAATATTACTGAGTTAAATGGTTTTATCATTTCTAAGCATAAGGAACACAAAAGTATGTCTCCCCATGTTAAGGCTATTAAGTATCTATTTTACCAAGGAGTTCTTAGACACTGAAGCAGGAATCCAAACTTTTGTGGCAACTTCATTACTATCAGACATCTTATTGACACTTCTGTGGAAAACCTAGTCAATGTGGCATCCTTGTAAGAGCCCTAAAACATCAAATTTATCCAAAGTTAGTAAAAGCTTTTAGGGCTAGCAGCTTACTCTGCCTACCATACAGGGATACTGACAGGCGTATCCTACCTAGTGAATATCCTACCTCCACATCATACATTCTTTTCAAAAGCTCTGGTATTGGACAGCTAATCATTGTTTGTTCTGCTGGACACTTGCCAGCATTGTTTCACCAAGCATCAGAACTGATAGCATGAAGTGCAAATGGAGAGAAAAGTGAAGGATGGATGTGGTTGGAAACAGGCACAGAGAACAAGAGAAAATGTAATCATATATTAAAAATTACATTCTAAGCATATATTCTAATACGGAGCTCAAATGACATTCAATAGAACCCTAAGTCTAGTATTTCTCTAGTTGTAATTAAATATCCTGTCATTTTACATCTACTCATACTTTGAAAAAAAAATTCAGTCCTACGTTTGATAACGCACTTACTGAAGACTGCTTACAAAGGGACTGCTCCTTGAAACTCTTCTGGAGTTGTAGTTTTGTCACAAAGTAAATCCCTATAAATTCACTTTATTTTTTGCTTGCTAAGTTAAAATTATGCTATTCTTTTATCTTGCATTTTTTACATGGCCCAACAAAATAATTCACACTATTGTCCATTCTGCACTCTTATCTCCCAGGAATTATAGCTGAATTGCATCACAGATTCAGGTAAATACTCTCTAGAGTAAAGTTTAAGTTGAGTTAGCGATGGTTTTCAGTAGCAGCATCTATGCAAGCCTACATCTGTTTATAATGATCATCATAGCTAATTAGATATGATCTCTCTGAAGGGAATATGAGCAATGCCTATGCTCTAGAAATAGATATTATTTAAAAGCACGTTTTGAATAGCATTAGCTTGTTTTTCCCCTAATCTTTGGTGTGGAAGTCATCACACACACACACACACACACACACACACACACACACACACACACAAGAATCCATCAGCAGTGTTTTTTACCTTACAGACTTTTGAGCATTTCATTTTCATAGAGCAAGGATTCCCATTCATATTTTATAGCAAGAACCCCTTAAAAAGTAAGCTATTATATCTCAATGTTCTGTTTCCTTTTACAAAATAATTTGCAAAACAAACTATTTTTCCCTTATAAGACAAAGAGAAGCATTAGCATTTTTTTATTTAAACCACAAGTTCTCCCTTCTTTCAACAGACTTAACTCGGTCATTATTCAAGATGGGCTTTTGTATAAACAAATCAAATAATAAAAAAATCAAGTTGCTAAAAGTGTCACAAATTAAATGACTTGCCAGAAGAATAGTAAGGATTAGAACCATTTACAATTCAATTTTCCCACATGATTCTAACAAAGTAACAGGTGTGCTGCTAACTAAAAGTATGAATTAAAGTCTGAAAAGAGGAAGCAATACATACAGAATGAAAAATTTTCTTTGCTGGAGAGAAGGAAGCCCTTTAAACCCATTTGACCTACAACCTCTTAGAAGAAAACAAATTCTGTATTAAGTCCAGTAGGAGGGGTTTGACAGCAGCTTATTTTCTGCAGTGATCAACATATACTTAATAAATTAATTGCAAAAACTGCATGTACTTTTAATCAAAGTTTAAAACAATCAAATTGCCCCTCTTATTCCAATACAATGTCTTTTGAACACATCAACTGAGAAGAAGTTATGTTAACAGCAAAACTCATCTTAAAGAGAAAGTATCAAACTGGTTAAAATTTTTAACAACTGAAGGTGGAGATACTGGGCCCACTTTTTAAGTTCTATATTTTTACACTTTCTTTCCTAGAGTTTATTTTTCTGGTCTGTACACACAAGCTATTTTTAAATCTTATTTTGTGATAAACATTTTATAGAAAAAATATCTATGTGATACTGAGAAAAAGGATATCATAATGACTGCAACAAAACAAGGAATAATTCTATTAATTTTGCAGCAGGAGGATGAATGGAAGATGACCATTTTGATGACCACTCTGGGTTTCACATTTCTTTTGTTCCACATTAATTAGCTCTTCTAGCCTGATACAAGCAACTTTAGTTTTGTCCATATGTGCGATTAAGCAAATGTTATATCAAATACTATGTCACGCACTTGATCTGTAAATCATTTTCCAGCACTGTTTAAATGTCACCATTGGTAAGTCTAGCATTAACTACATGCTAAGTTAATTACAAATGTAATAAAATTAAATGGAGCTCAAATTCATCACAGCAACAAACTTTCTTCTTGCAAAAATATAACTCAGCAACCTTACCTGAACATGAGTAGTTCTCCTTTCTACACATTTATTCCCTCCCCATACCTAAATAACTGCTTTGCCAGCAGAATAACAAAAATTGCGATGTTACGTATACAAGAGAATAGCAGTGGCAGTCTTTATGAGCAACAATTGTTGATTGCCACATTTTGACAAGTGTTGCTGTCCGAGTTCATTTGCTTCTACATTAATCAAGATGACACAAACCAGATATTCACAATTTGTACAGTTAGATGAATCATGCGACAGGCTTATAGAACCACTGATCTATATTGGAAAATTGGGCAAAACTCCCCACATTTTGTTAAAAAGGACAAACTTGTGCAGTTTCAAATAGCCACTATAATGCAGGCTAAATGGAGGTCCATAAAGCCTAATTTTTTTCTCCACATTTCAGCATTTCTTGATTAGACAGAAGAATAAGATGTTTGCTTTCTCCTATCAAAATTTTACTTTTTAATTCAAGGAGTAAAAATGAAATCTGATTCTCACTTCTGTGTGTTATTTTTATTTGATCCATATTTCTATAACAATAGTTTTAAAATCCGTCTTCATTGCAAAAAAAAAAAAAAAAGAAAAAAGTTTATGTGAACCACAGAACATTAATTAAAAATTGCTTATCAGTTCTTGCAGTCGCTTGCAGTCTTCAGTGTGAATTTCCATACAACTCTTAGTAAAATAAAGCACCTATTTTATTTTGATAATCTTTGAATGGAAAAATAGCATTAAAGGTTTACACCGTGCCTTTCCCCCCCCCGGTTTTCTTGCCCATATGGTATTTCTCTCCCGCAACATGAAGCACTTTGTTCACCTTTTAAACAGATTAAATCTCATCTCGTTTTAGATTAATCAACCCCTAAGGAAAAGCGTCAGCGCCCCCTGGTGGCCACGACTGCCCTCTGCCAACACCGGCGTCACTCCAAAACCTCAGCTCAGCGACAGCGACGTTTAATTGCCTCCCTACAAGTTCATATTTTCTATTCATCCACTAGGCCTGTAAACTGCAGAAAAACTCTTTTGTTTGCTCAAAACATTCACTTTTGGATCTGTATATTTGCTATAAAATTCATGGAAGCAGGTTTATGAGGAATATAACCTCTAACTAAGCTCTTTTTTTCAGCTACTTCTTTTGCAGAGTAATTAGAACAAGTAAATCATATTTATTATGTTGGTTTTTTATTTTAAAATAAACTGAAAGCTGTTGTAAACTCAAAATAAAACAGAGAACACAAAAATGACAGGCCGAACCTGAGCGGTTCGATCCTAGGGCAAATGGATGTCCATTCAACGTACAGAAGTACAAATGCACTAAGGAAGAGCCTCTTCGTTTTAGTGAGGCTGCTTGCAGGGCAAAGTCTAAGTATGTTCCCAGTGCCATTCACAGTTTTACACTGTTTAACATTGCAGGTTCCTATGAAGTCTAAAGTTATCAGACAGAAGTCCCACCTGAACATAATTCCCATGATATACTGGAATTTCAGGGTAAACAGCAATCCCAGTATCCTAGTTAGAAAGTCTTCAGAGTATAAATATTTGGTGCAGAATAAAGGTATCATTGCAGCACCCTTGAGAAACAGTCCTAAATGCAGAGCAGTATCTGGAATCAGTGTGCCAAAAGCAGTTAACTCAGGAGCCTCTCAGTCCACTTCTGGAATTGTGTTCATCTCTGCAGGCAGAAAGTGTCTCACATCTCACAGTTTCCATTGAGGCATATGCCAGTTCATTGTACCTACTACTTCCAGTGTATTACAGGAAAGATTTCCTTTCTGGAAATGGAAAGAAACTCTTTCAGGCTGTCACAAGTGGCAGAGGCATTAGAGTGAGTCGGTGCTGAGGAGTACTGCAGAAGATGAAGCCTATACCAGTCATTCTCAGCAAAAACCATGACTTTTTGAGCAACTGATCTTGTGTATGCAAGTCCAAATACTTCTGCTAGAGTGATACTCAAGGTATGAAGTAACTTTGCATCCACACAAAAACTTTTAAGCAAGGTTCCATTGAATTCATTGTACTGGATGCAATTAACGGGGACCTGGTTTTGTAAGAAATCAGTATAAAGCAAGCAAAAATCTTTAGATTTGCCCAGTACTGAAATAGACGATCCCTTTATTGTCCCCTATTTGCTCATCATTGATGTAAAGGAAAATACTGCTTATCCACCAGAAGTTTCTTTTGCCTTTGGATAATTTATTTTCTTAAACACTACTAATCTCATCAAATTTGAAGAAAAAATTAAAAGTTAGCAAATTTGTTTCCATTAAAAAAAATCTAAATAAATGAATATAAGCCCTAGCAGTATTACAACAACATTAATGAATTTTGAAGACAACATAAACTGAGGCAGAGGCTCCAAAGAATCCTGACCAGGCTGTGCAGCAGTGGATAGGGACTAGATGTTTCTGCCACAGGCTCCCACATGCTTTTCCTAGCACCAGTCTTACCTAGTTCTGCAGCATCCTCGCCTCACTTCCCAAGATGTCAATGCTGTAGTTTCTCTGCAGACTGCAGCAGTGAGCAGTGTGACTCTGCATCTCTCTGTAAGATACTACTAAGATCTCATCTCTCACCTGTTCAATAATCAGGACTGCTTTGTGTGGGTCACATAATACCTCATTTTAAATTACTATATTGATTGCATTTTTAATAGCACTGCCTCCTCACCTCTGTCATGGTTAAATGCACTATCCATAGTCTCCATCAGGGATTTTGGAGACATGAGGGTGTTGCTGATTATCTGTAGAGATTCTATCTGTCGTCATGTGCAGTTTTGTGATGTTTCCTTGCACCAAATATACCTGTATTTTATCACCTCATATTCTACCAGATAAAGTTTCCAGTCGTACCTAAATAAATTCATATACTCTCTATTGAACATTCACTGATTTTTTTTTTAATTTTCCATTAGGATTATTCTATCTGGAGCCCACTGATTAATATTAAACCATTCATCTAACCTGTAGGAATTACTCATTCTGAAAAGAAAGCAAAAGTTGGTAGCCATTCACTACCACTTATTTAGATAATTTCAGGCAGGCATTTCAGTCCACTTCAAAGGCTCAGGAAAGGTAAACAACTGTAATGGGCTGTAATTACTTGTCTATGTCATTTTATATTAACTTTCTATCTGTATAATTTTAACTACTTTGGTGTATCAACTTCTAAAATGTGGCACAAAAATACATTTACTTCCGAGTGTTTAACTGGACAATACCCTTCGACCCTCTCACCTGGTTTTCTTCCTAAGTAAAATCAACATTTTGGTTGTGAATCAGCCTGCAGTTTCTTTTTTAACCCCCATGGTTCTGGAGATAACCATGAGGCTTGACAGAATTTTGGCAATACTCAAGGGCTTATACAATTCTTATCAGTAAATGGTTGCCCCTTCTGGATGACTGGAATGTTAATCGGCTATTGGTTAGTTAGAAGTTCAGCGTGTACCTCTAATACTTGTTGCCATATTTGAAATTGCCTTTTGATGTTAAGTAATGTAGATGTGAGAAGAATAAGGAAATACACCAATCATTCATGCATATTTGCATGACAGATGTAATTCTTATACAGGTTATCTAAACCATTTAATATTTTAAACCCCTCTGCATGTCCTCTAATCACACAGAAAGTATCTATTTCATCACCTATTTTACTTTCCTTCTGAAGTCTAGATCTAATCCCTTTGTCTCACCCTGTATGTTTTGTTTGGTAAGAAATTTATTTCCATAGCAGTTTACTCAGATACAGATCAACATTAAGTTTCTAATGATCTCATTTTGAGTATATTGCAAGCAGAGTACAACAAAATTACATGTCATGGCCCTCTCTACACTGGCAATTCGCTGAATCATTCAGGTTCATAGGGACCTCAGGATATCTAGGGCTCGCTGTCCTGCTCAAGGTAGGGTCATCCAAGGCACTGTTTTACCCAAGTGAGTCTTGAAAACAT
Source organism: Drymodes brunneopygia (assembly GCA_013400955.1). NCBI lineage: Eukaryota > Metazoa > Chordata > Aves > Passeriformes > Petroicidae > Drymodes > Drymodes brunneopygia. The sequence continues at coordinate 98,753 of VZTZ01048564.1, forward strand.
TCAAGGTCAGTGACTCCACAACCTCCTTGGGCAACCTGTTTCAGCGGTTAAGTATCCATACACTGATTCTTTTCCCCCTTATATTTATTCATCATTTTGCCTCTATCAGTTTCTGTCCAGCATCACTCACTCTTCTCCTGCTGTGCACCTCAGTAAGGGGTGTGGCTCCTCTCAGGAGCCTCCAGCATTGGGAGGCTGAGTTCCCTCAGCTTCAACCCAGAGGTCGGACTCCTTTATAAATACTGGAGGGCGTTAAAAGAGATGTCCCCTGCTCCTAGCTGCTAGACTTGCTGCAGCATGACTGACTCAATCTCTCTGCAATCACAACTCATATCCTGTATACTACTCCATGCATTTAATTTTTTTCTTTTTTTTCTTGAAGGATTGTAAGAAAACACAAGCTGTAAGAACAGAGTGGATGTGAAAGGCATGGAAAAGGCAGCACCTCTACATCTTCACTATCTGCTTATCTCAAAACTGCTATATCCCATCACATCAAAGTACATAGATCTGCTGCAGCAGTTGAAGCTTCAGGATAACAGAACTTACCATTTGACCCACATTTCTGTTCAGGTTTTGCCATTTTTTTAAAAAAAGTTTTTAAATAGCCTCAAGAAAAAAGGAAGATAAGACTCTATTTTTCTATTTGTTCTCCTAACTGTACTATCACTTCTCCTCTAAATCACTTTCTCTTATTTCATTATTTTTCACTTCATAGACAATATTACACATACATGAGGTATCAGATGTACTAGTTCATTGTTGTTTCTGCTGGGAATACTAGTTATTTTGAAATATCCCACTTGAATGTGTTATTAAAGCTATAATATTATTCCCCCACCTTGTTACAGTACTTGTCAACTCCAATTTCATTTTGTTAGGTTTCATACTAAAAAATGGCAGTTTTACAGTCTGAGAGAAGATCTTACAATCCAGTTACTTCCTCTCAATAAAATCACACATCTAATTCTCAGTCTCTTTCTCATACTTACAAATCCACATGGCAAATCTGTGAATCTAAACCCAAATAACTGACTATATATTAACAACTAAGTGATCAGTCTTCTGGAGTTACTAGTGTCCAATGTAACATAGACATTTCAGTCTGATTTCCAGAGTAACAAACTCACAGTCAGCACTCCCTACGTATCTTCTGTGATTTGGAAACTTGTCAGTTTATCAATATCTTTTGAATGGTCCTTCTATTAATTCTGCATCAATAAACCACAGTGCCAATTGTGAATTATACCAAATGCTAAACTGGATGTCAAGTCTCAGCACATGCTAACCTTATAAGCCAAAATTAAAAGGCCTTTAGTAACCAGTTGTATAGATATTGTTCAAGTTTGTTTTTTTCTCCCTGATAAACCACTAATATTTATTGGGCACTGATTTTTGGTACAGGTTTTGATAGTGACTGTAGTACTTTATCATATGATAATGACAATAGAAAACCCCATCAAAAGGAAAATAGAGTAGCACACAATTTTTACATCACCTTACCTTTAACTGGAAGTATTTGGGATAGATGAGGTAGGAAATCCTGAAATCCAAATATACAGTCTGCTGGAATGAGCAAGAAACAATAGCTTTCTCGCCCAGAGAAAAGCCAAAAATATTTGGTGTATTTGTTTAATGACAGGAGACAAGGAATCAGCTCTCAGGGAATAAATTTTAATTTATCTCAGTGATTTTCCCATCCTGTTGGAGGGACAGGAATAATTAATACAAGAATGAACTCATGAGTGATTTAGGGGTAAAGAAGTATGTTAGGGGTATCATCTAAACAGTAAATATAGAAAACACTTTACCTAAATTCAAACAGCAGGAGAAATACTTACCGTTTCAAGGCAAAGCTACCTAAAACTACTCTGTATGAAGTCCCTAAAAGGCACCAAGTACATAGCAATCAAATGCCACATTCCACATCAAAAGACATCTGTTTGAGAGAAGGAGAGTGAGATGACAGCAGTGTATTAGATATCTGATTTCTCATTACTATGATGGCATGCATAAAATCCTACCCACAGCCTCATTCCAGCACTACCAGACTTGGGAAGAGATCCACTACATACTCCACCTGAAACTAAAACAAATTTAACTGACCTACTGAGACATAGAAAGATGTAGAAAGCAGTTAAATCAAGTATGAAGAAGTGACTCTTTCTACTGCCACTGAGTCTTCTGAGCTGCTTGGGTCTTGCATTATTTTTGAGTACAGCTATGTATTTACACCACACATTTAGTTCTCATAATTTAGCTTTCACTTTTAAGTAAGAGCTTCAATCAGATTGAGCCTTTTCATGGCTTGTCACCCAAATGCTGACCTTTCCTTTGAGACTAGGACACAGTTCTTTGATCCTCAATTTCTTTAACAACTTGAGAATATTATTTCTCAAAATACTCTTTGTTCCCTTCCAGAATCTAATCAGATGTGGTAGCTGAAGTTCTCATATAAGTGATATCTATCTACATTGAGATGTAACATTAATATACCTTCTCCTCTCTTTCTCCTTTTCTTTAATGGCAGAGGAAGGAGTATCATGAGCCCTCAGTTTAATATAATTTTTTAATTTCTCCCAAAATTCTCCTTCAAGAGTCACTGTGCTCAACATAAAAAGCATATAAGCTCATGACTTGACGCTTGCCAGCACAATCCCACTTCACCATGTGAAATTAAGCTAGGACATAACAAAAACTAGGAAGTAACAAAAATTATGTATTTTGATTATGAATGCTTTCTGGAGATGATTTTGCATGGCATAAATTATCAGTTCTGGAAACAGACTAAACAGTTTCAAATCTAACTTTTAATAGAAGCTACTAGTATAAATTAACATCAGCAGAAAAGCAGTAATTAAAATCTAACTAATAATAATATACTAGTTAGGAATAGACCACAAATAACCTATGTCTCAAACACATTTGGAGTGTCAAACTCAACGACCAAAAACCAAATAAAAGAGAAAAAGGAAGCAAATACAGTATAAAATATTGGGAAACAATACATAACAAGTTTTGAATCATGATACTTACATAAGAAGCAAGCTATTTATAATATTACAATAGAATTGTCTTCGTTTTGGGTGTATCAAATTCAACAGGGGTTTTTTCAGAAATTTAATACACTTTCCACTAACTGTACCACAATGTAAAACATCTATATGCATTACAAAATGTAAATAAACCCCTATTTTCCATAAATGGCATTAAATTACAGTTTCAACAATTGGAAAGGCTTCACCAAGTAAATAATGAATCAGAAAAACCTAATACGAATTTTTGGAAAAAGCGATGTGGTGTTCTGCAGCACACGGCAATGGAATCAGTTTTTCTACATGGATTTCCAACACTTTTCACTCAATAAATTCTAGTTTAGAAGAAAGGACAGAAAAGCACATTTTAAAGTATTTCATTCATAGTTTTGGCTTGATTCATTTTGTTTCAATTCTTACTTTGTGTTGTTATATATACCAAATTCTGTCCAATATTAAAAACAGCACTATGATTCAGGGTGCAAAGCCTAAGAAATACTCTTGCAACAAACATATTTTATTTGGGTTTTTTTAGAATTTTTATGTGTGATTTTATATAAATAAATAGATCTCAATGGCAAATCATCAAAACCCTGTTAAATTTATACTTCCCTGAATGTTCTTACTGGCAGTAATTATCTTGTGAGCAAATTATCTGTGTATAAAATAAAGGACAATTTATTCATAGAAATGGATACTCCAGCAATTCAGAAAAACATGATGCTAGTCAGCCACACATTAACAAGAAAATACCTTTAAGCTCTGCTGTGTTTGCATATAATTTCTTGCCTTCACACCCTTGCCTCACAATACAAATTAAATTCACAAATGTCCCTTTGAATAAGCCCTCCTCCTACCTATTACTTGGATGAACAATCTCCACTAAGTAGCTGAAAAGAGCCCCAAAGTCAAGGAATTCACTGGAGCAATTCAAACACTAGCTCTATGGGGTTGTGATACCCAAAATCCAGTAATCATTATAACTCTCACTCTCCTGTCACCTTCCTGAATTGTCTGGATAGCTCTAGGTCAATCCTGTTCTCCCAGCACGAAGACAGTGATTTCAAATGTGTTTAACTGAATAGTAGAGGACCCTCACCAGAACTCACAGTGTTCCCCCGCTCTCTTCTGAATCTCCAGGTGAAGAAATCCGGTCATTTCTTACTAAATTACAAGTCTGAGGTTTGTAACGGACTTTTTTCCTACTTTCTTTCCCTGAATGATCCAAAAAGAGAATGTGATTGCTCAGGAGCTGCCGGCAGTTTAGCACACAGACTAGTCCAAACAAGAGAGCCAGATCACCTCAACCAGCTTGTGAACTCCAACTTTCACATTTTGAACTTCAGTGTCAGCTAAAGAATATATGCAGAGTATGTGAGGATGCAATTGCAGATTATTAATACTGGAGAGTCAGCACCCTGACTAAAACAGATCCAGGCACTAAAGTAATTACTTCCATTGCTAGATGTCCTTAGATATATTGCCACAGAATGATTTCCCCAGTCCTAAAGTGTCCTAAAGAAGTACGAAGTAGTTTGGACATCTATTTATCCAGCATCCTAGGGATATCCCATTCCTAGGGATGATGAAAGATCAGGGCAGGTACATAGAGATACTTTATCAATATGCAAATATGAGAGCTTAGCAAATGTGACATCCATCTACAAGAGCAGCCAGAAGAGTCTGGTGAACTACAGATCTGTCAGCCTGACCTCGGTGCCAGGGAAGGTCATGGAGCAGATCATCTTGAGTGCCATCATACAGCACATGAAGGAAAACTTCATGTCCTTGGGGAGCAGGCTCAGCTGCATGACCAGGCCAGAGAAAGGTGGGGAATGGAGTTACATCCAGCTCGTGGCTGGTCATCAATGGTGTTCCCCAGGACTCAGTATTGGAGCCTGCCCTGTTTAATATCTTTATCAACAGGGGATCAAGGGCACCCTCAGTCAGTTTGCAGATGACACCAAATTGGGCAGGAGTGTCGATCTGCCAAAAGAAGGCTCCTCAGAGGGATCTGGACAGCCTGGATCAATGGGCCAAGACCAATGGTTCATGTGGGGTTCAACAAGGCGAAGGGGTAGGTGCTGCCTTTGGGTCACAACAATCCCATGCAGTGCTACAAACTGGGACAGAGTGACTGAAAAAGTTGCTCAGTGAAAAAGGTCCAGGGAGTGCTGCTTGATAGATGACTGAACATGAAACAACCAAGAAGGCCAATGGCATCCTGGCTTGGCTCAAGAATAGCATGGTCAGCAGGATCAGGGCAGCGATTGTTCCTCTGTACTCAGAACTGGTGAGGCCAACCTCAAATCCTGTGTTCAGTTTAGGACCCCTCACTAAAAGAAAGACACTGAGGTGCTGGAACATATCCTGAAAAGGGCAACCGGTGAAGAGTCTGGAGCACAAGTCTAATGAGAAGCAGCTGAGGGAGATGGGGTTGTTTATCCTGGAGAAAGGGAGTGACCTTATAATTTCTGCAATTCTCTGAAATGAGTTTGTAGTCAGATGGGGGTCAGGCTCTTCTCCCATGTAACAAGTGACAGGACAAGGATCCAAGTCGTGCCAGAGAAGGTTTAAATTGGACATTAGGAAAAACTTCTTCATGAAAGGTTTGTCAAGCATCAGAACAGGATGCCCAGGGAAGTGGCTGAGATGTGTAGATGTGGTGCATAGGACATGGTTTAGTAGTAGACATACACTTTCTCCACTCTTGTTTAGGTACAGGTTTAAAACAAACTTTGGTTTCTTTTACAAGCTACAAATGAATGACATTTTAGGCTTCTGCACATCATTATATTCAGTACACATCTATTCCTTGATAATTAATCATTCTTTTGAAGCTTTTTATTAGCTCATGTAACTTACTTTAACTCAAGAGAAGTTAGTATCTCTAGAAATAATTGGTTTTCTCTCCCTACTTTCCCTTTAGCAATACGAAGCACAATCAACCTCACTTTCAATCCATTTTATGCTTATCTAACCAGAAGTTCCAACAGGTGTTGCAATATGTGACATTCATTTAATAATTTATTCTAAAATTACAAATACACTCTTAACCAAACAATAGAATTTAGCTTACTGAAATTCTATTTAAACATCAAATACCTCTAGTATTAAGCATAGTAAAATGCAAGAGCAGGATTCTATTAGGACTTTAAACATCAAATCCCTCTTCTTTGAATAGCAAGTTAAAGCTTTGCCTATTCTCAGAACAACTAAAATATTCTCACAGATGTTTCTGTCTCTTAGCAAAGAGCCACAAGATGAAGTGAAATCAATGAACTCCACGAATGACATTAAACAGACCTGCACATCTCCCTTGCTCAGTGACTTCATATATTTGCAAAAAAAGAAAAAAGAAAAACTGAATATGTATTTGCTGACCTTTTACCTCAAGAAGATGTTTAAACCCACACTGGAGGAGCCTGAGTGCTCTTCTAAAGGACATCTGTTACACACACACTGGCAGCAATGCACCCTATCTGCCACTGAAAACTTTGCAGTGTAAAGCACAGCCAGTCTCTGCATGCAGAGGCCTCCTGACTCCCAGGGGTGTCATTTTCTGTGCGTGCCCCACATGGCACATGCCCACTGGTAGTTTTGTTGATTTCCCAATAGCTTCTAAAATAAGAAGACTCAACAAAAAGAACATGAAGAGCAATTCACACATCTTTCTCCCACACAATCATTCTACTTAAATCACAACAAAACAGGCTACAGGCCAGGAAACTGTTCTGAAGATGTAGTACAACTAACATCATCCTTCCCAGGGCTTTGTGGCCTTTTATTCTGAAAAATGATGTGTTCTAGTCACATAACAGAGAAGTTTTTGTTCATCTGGGAAAGTCGACAAAAAGGAACAACCTGTTGCTAGTATTAGTATAATTTATCATGCGTTTCCAAAGACCTTTAGGAACCAAGGATAACAGGAACAAGAGGAAATGTACTGAAAGCACTGCAGACTGCACACCCTTTCATTAAAGACTCAGAGGCTCATTAGAAAAGCAGTATAGATATTTAAGGGGTATACTACCAGACACAGAGCTACAGTCTCATTCTTCAGGCAAATGCAATCTCCACTAAATTCTGTTTACCTCGTCTTGCTATAAAATGTAAATATATCATCAGACAACCTTTCAATGGTGTTATAATGATTAAAAAATTAACATTTGAAAGCTCTTGAAGAAAAAAAGAAATTTTAAAGATTAGAAGAAGAGCTACTAAAGCAAACAGAACACATTAGGTATCTCCCAAAGCAAGAACTGAAAAGTTTATTACTAATTGAAGTGCACTTCTATCTTTAAAGATTCTGGTTTGTTACTGGATAGGAATTACATATAATAAACATGAGGCAAACAATCACTGATCTTTTACTTAAGATTTATACATTATGGGAAAAAAAAGCATTATTTTTGTGAAACCAGCTTCAAAGAAAAGAAGAGTTTGGTTTACAAGTCCTGATGCTCCAAACACTTAAGTTCAGCTCAGATATAAGATTATTTGCATTGAAATCAGAGAGGCTTTTCAGAATCATATGCATTTTCAGACTTTTCAGACTGGCATATGCATCAATTGCAGGAAATTGGCTTCAGTTATCACCACCTTTCACTTCAACCACGGTTCTGTGAGTGAACTTCCTGAGTACCCTTTGCAGTGGTGCTATGGAGTTAACTACTGCACAGGATCTGTTAACATATGCTAACACTTTGGGTACCGTGGCATTACAGAAAGATTGGGCAAAACCAAGAAACTGCTGCTTAAGCATTATGGCTAAATACACTGGAATCATAGAATCATTTAGGTTGGAAAACACTGTTAAGATCATCAAGTTCAACCATTGCCCTAGCACTGCCAAGTCCACCACTAAACCATATCCTTAATTGCCACATCTACACATCTTTTAAATCCCTCCAGTGTTGGTGACTCAGCCACTTCCTTGGGTAGACTGTTCCAATGCTTGACAAACCTTTCCATGAAGAAATTTTTCCTAATATCTAACCTAAATCTCACTTGGCATGACTTGTGGCCTTGTCCTATCACTTGTTACATGGGAGAAAACAGAAAACTCAATCTGGCCTCCTTTCAGAAAGCTGGAGAGTGCAAAAAGGTTTCCTCTGAGCCTCCTTTTCTCCAGGTTGAACAACCCTTGCTCCCTCAGCTGCTCCTCAGAGGACTTGTTCTCTATACCATAATTGTGTAAAACAATACAGAATCTTCCTTACTTGTAAAAACTTTAAGAATGTATATCTAATCCAACTGTGCTACAAAAATCCTTATACTTTTACTATGTGTATGTTTATGCACAGCAGTACACTTAAACAATTATATTCTTACACTTAATCAAATAATTATTTTTCTAAAACTAAACGAGTCAGGCTTTGGTGACTGTACAATCAATATTCACAGCAACTTCAGGGAAAGTAACAGTTCAGTCTTCTCCAATGTACATCAGTGAGATACTGAGGAAATAACATTATTTCAAAGTCTCAGTGGATTTCAGCCAAATGTGAAAGACAGCTTAAGCCCAAATGTCAGAGAATTCCAAAAGGGCTGCAGAACTTCTCAAAGAACTACATCAGGTCCCGGTTAGATTTACAAAACACAATACTTGGCATTATGATGTGTAAAAAATTGGCCCCTTGATATAATTTTCAGTCCCAGGACTCAATTGCATGAGCCTTTAACATTTACAAACACGTGGGAATTCACAGTTACAGCTCTCAGCTTTTTGAAGTCAGGAAGATCCTTTCCACTTAGACATTATCTGTCACTAATCTATTTCAGCCACCTGCTTAACTGAACACACTTAGAAAGACACCAGCATGGGAACAGCCCTCCTGTGCATCTTATCTTACATATAAAAAGTGATAATTGAAATCAGAATATAGCCCTGTAAAATTATTTTTCTTCTTTATACATACATTTATTTTGAAATGGATAACAATGTAGTTGTTTCTTTTATTTGGAGTATAAAAGAATTCTAGCTAAAACCTTCATTCACACACCTAGGAGGTGGGCTTTTTTTAAAGAAAACACGTGAAAAGTCCGCTTCATGCTTTTAATGCCTAAATAAATCAACCTAAATAAATCAACCAAACACTGAAAAAGATTTTTTTTAACACACAGAAAGATAGAACTTTGTATTCTGCATTTTAGGTAGTGTATGCTTTAAATCATCTGCTATAAATGGTAGAATTTGTTTTCCCAGAATCTTGACTTCGGAGCATGAAGTTTTGTAAATTCTTAAGAAAGGGCTGAATAAACAAAGAATATTGAACTCTAAAGAGAACAAATCAAAGAGCTATATGCAACAATGCCCTGCAATTCAGCAATGGCAGAAAGCCATGATTTGAAATTACCTATACTGCATGTAAGCTGTGAAAAAAGCATCAAAGCACTTAGTGGATTAATGTGGTACATAATAAAAAAAATCATTCTTAGTATCAAACAGTTACTGACCTGGAAAACATGGCAATGAAAATTACCTATATTTGCTGATAGAAACTCAAGTTCTTTATGTTACCTTCAAAGGAAAACTAAAACACTTTTTCCATGTAACACAGTCATATCTTCAAATTCTGAGCAGTTCTGCAGAATGCAGCCTAACCATTATATCAAATGTAACACACATACTGTCAGCAAATTTCAAAATGAGACTTAAAATAAAAGCCAGTTTTTCAGAAGCACACAGCACTTTCAACACCAAGATGTGCATATTGAACTTCTTCCCAGCGGTCGTTAGTATAACATAGTGATATTACAATCACTACACTCACGGCTACTCCTCAAATATGTCAGGATTTTGCCTCAGAATCTCACATTCATTTATATAACATCCTGCCCAAATTGGAGGTCCTATTTGCGAACTTTCTTAGTTTTAAGTTGATTTTGTATAAACTTAGCCAGTTTTGATGAACTGCAGGATAGAAAAATATTCCAGGTTTTGCATGGTACAAAGCTAGAATGAATTCTTACAATCAAGTACTTCTTAGAAAAACCCCAAAACACTACTTTTTACTTAGATAATTTTCTACCCGAATGTCAAGACACTAGAAAATTCCTTTATACAGCCTTCTTAGTTCCAGATACCTTCAGGGATTCAAGTGTCCGGAAGAAAAGACCTGTACATCTATTGGATACATTTTTCTCACTGTCACCATAGAAATTAACAAAATATTCTATCCTGTATGTAATAAATAATGAGTGACCCAGGCCATTCTCTTCTTTCTTGTATAACAAATGCATATATCAAACTTAAACCTACTGAAAAAGAAAAAACGAAATTATTTATTAATTCACAATTAATTAAGCAGAATAATTTTTTTTTTTTACCATGAGCATGGTCAAGCACAGGAAGAGGCAGACCAGAGATCTTGTAGAATCTCCATCTTTGGAGAGAGTCAAAATCAACTCAGAAGAACCTGCTATGGCTGATTTTCATGAGCAAAAGGTTGGGCAAGATACCTCCAGCATTCCTCTCCAACATCAACTATTCTGTGTTTCTTTGAAGACTACAGCAAGGATGCAACAGAAATATAGAAAGCAAAAAGAGCACCATGTGTTTTCCGAATTTTTAGATTAAGGTCTAACCTGGAAAAAAAATTATGCCAGAATTCATAGACTCAGAATTCTGAGTTGTTCTGAGATTGTGAATTTTCCATGCTTTGATCCCACATACATTTCTACAGAGCAGAAACTGTGAAAAAATGTTTAAATCCATGACTAATTTTTAAGTATCATACACTGAAACTTTGAAAAATAGCAGAAGAGAGATTATTAAGTAAAAGTAGAACCATTATTAATTAAATACAATTAGTAATTCTAGGAAAGGAAGGCAGCAGCAAGCATCAAGCCTCCTAGAGTGCAATTTAAGATTTAAGATACAATACAGTCTAGCAGAAAATTAAAATCAAATCCTCTGAAGAGGTTACAAATTCACATTACGTAAGCTTTATGTAGCTAGTAAGTCAAAATAAAGTCTACTGAAGTTAAAACTGTGAAACAGCTAAGAAAAAGAACCAGATGAAAGACAGTGAGGCTGATTTTGTTCCTTTTACAGAAATACATTCTGCAAGTACAACCTTGAAGGGATTTATGTAGGAAACCAAATTAATTACTTTAAGCACCTGAAGCATTTGATTTCATGGGATTTTGATGCAGCTGGGAGTTTATTCACACACATTTATGGTCTTCCTTACATTTCTCCTGGAAGTTTCACGTTAAACTCTGTGAACCTTCACACAGCTGCCGAATACTTTAGCTTCAAACATAAGGAGCAGTTTCTGACTAATCTCTGTTTGATTTTTTATAATTAAAAAAATCAGAAAATACACATAATTTTTTGCATTTACCCAGTAGTTCCATTGCATCATCTTCATTGTCAATGTCCTCCTCGGTTACAGATGGAGCTGTGCTTTGAGCAGAATCAAAGGAGTCCTGAGAAAGCATGGCAGCCAGAAGTTTCTTATGTTGCTGCTGTTGATGTTTTAATCCTTTGGTCTTTGGCTCCATTTTTAAGCTGTGAGGGAGGAAAGCACAATTTTCTCTTACTGGTGCTCTCTGCAAAATACATCACTCATTCCCTGATCATTGAAAGTTCTAAGATATACTGTGTTTTCAGTTTCTATTTAAAGTTTTGACTGATTTTGGGAAATTTCCCATTGACTTTATGTGCACTAATCAAGTCTAAATAAGCTACACATATAGAACAACAGAATGCCAATAACTAATCAGTGTTGCTAAGGCATTGATGCACAGCAAAAAGTTGACAACAAAGAACTGCTCCCTTGAGTGGTTTTGATACCATTACCCCATGGGATTAAGGGCTTTATTTTTATAATAATTTTCCTGATTTGCTGAGTTGTGTCTCTGACCTAAATAACAGAGAATTAGAATTGCACAGGAGTTAGAAGGGTCTAAGGCAGGACTTGCTACAGTTTGCCATTTCTGATTCCTTACAATATCAACATAAAACAGACAGAAGTTTTGTGCCTCATGAGGGTACCAGCAACACCACAGACTGTCCTTACAGTCTGTTGCAGAAAGGCAGAATTGTTGCAAATATATGATAGTATAGTATAAATTAGTATAATTATAAATTATACTAAATTATAAATTAGTATAATCAACAATTTTTCATTTCTCCAGCAAAGATAAACACTAATAAGACAAAGTACACCTTGGAGATGAAGAACAGGCTTTCAGTTTAGGACATCAGGTTATGGATGAACTGCAAGCTCTAGCTCATTTCACGCTCTAAGAGACAAGAGTATCATAATAAAAACCACTCAAATTCCCCATTGTGTACATACACTATCCCTGAAGGAAGATTCCCAAGAGCCTTGCATCTTCTCAGAATTTCTCCAAGAAATTTTTCATGTAGAAATCTACTAACAGTGACTTGGAAATGAGTTTAATCCTATTTTCATGGTGTTCAAATTTCTGAAAGATGAGCTCAGTACCAGCAGGATTGCCATCAGCACTTTTCTATGGTCTCTTATCACTTATTAATACCTTGCCTTTCTTCCTTACAGCAGTAACAGACAGCAGTGCAAAACCAGTGACAAACACAATCTTTCCTCTGCAGCAGTCCAGAACATTAAGGACAAAAAGATGACCTTTCATCCATTTGACAAGACATCACTAGTACAGCTACCTCAGACTGGCTACACTGTCTTTCCCAGTCAAAGCAGCAGAGACACCTGTCCTTTCAGTCGCTCTTTTTTTTCCTTTTTTTGAGTTACTGGGCCAGGCTTTCAAATATATGATGTCTGCTTCCACTGCTCCCCATCACAGGAATGCATGTTTTTCAGGAGGAAATGGTGGTTCTGTCACATGACACTGATGGCAATTACTCTACCAATGATTTGTCAATGCCTAATCCTCTGGATATTTATATAGTGTTTCATATATGTAGCATTTCCATATGTTTAGTGACAGGTAAAGCAAAACATTCTACCTGGAAATAATGGAATAATTACAGTTTTGACTTTTTTGTTTTTATACTCTGAGTATTAAAATTAGTTCTAAGAGTTTGCTGGCTTATCCCATAAATCCTGATAAATAGTGATCAATAACCCATCACTTTCATTAAAAGTGTTGCAAAATAAAATTTAACAAGATAAAATTGGAAACATTGAATGTGAATTTTTCAAATTTCCCCCTCTTTCATTTGCCAGGTAAAAACGCAACTTAACTATTTAAGGTTACATTAACTATGAAATAGATTACTGAAATACAGATGACATAGCTAAAAATTCTTTACAACTGATACTTCACTCTTTTGAGAGCAAAAGTTTTGCTAATAGTCCCACTATTTTTAGATGTACTCGTTATTTGCTACATTAAAACTAAGTTTTTATTATGTAGTACTTGTCTTGTGCATTTAGTGTATGGTCAATTCCAAATTCTGCTAATAGCACTTTAATTCACAATAAAACTAAATCAGACTTTGAAGCAACTGCCAGTTATTAGTGAACTATTATTAAATATTCAGATTAACCTTTATCAACATGGGTCTTTTAAACTTCCATATATAGCTGGCATCAATTTAAGTATCACCATTATCTTTAAGTTCTGCAACTTCATGATTCCTTTGCAAGACTGTAAACACGATTTTTATAAATGCCTTACAAAAGCCGATGAGATGCTAATGAAGCAAAGAATTATCCCAGACATAAAATCAGTCATCCAAATGTAAATCCATATGCTGCATGTAATTTAGTAGTTACTCATTTCCACTGAAAATCAGTACTCCCACTTAGCAATACATATTTTTCAATAGGCCTTCAGCACTTGTGGCACCTAAAAACAGAGATACCAGTATCCCATGAGTCTTTCCTGGCATCAAAATTCCTATATTCTTCTTATTCACACACCAGGCAACCTGATTTTGTCATGATACTCAACAAGATTCCTCAAATACTATTCTCAACACCATTAATCATATTTTTTTTATTACAGCATTAGCTGTGAAGTTTCTCACAGCTTGTACCACCCTCTGCAAAAAGAAAAATGTGCAGCTTTGAATCATCTTTGTTGCTCAGAACTAAACCTCTTGTCTCCCTTCTGGAAATTAGACAGAGATGCCTATTTGTGCTCCTTCCTATTGACAGAAAGGACACAATATCCCCAATTTGCTCTGAAACATGGAACAGATCTTTATTCAATGCCTTTACTGGAGTGCTGAATAAGGAAAAAGAAACCCAGGCCTGCACAATCTAGCTGCAGTGCCAGTTGCTGACTCCACTATTTTCCCAGGAACTGCACTGGAGAGACCCAGAGTCTGAGTTGTGTTGGTTCCCGTCCAAGGTCTGGCTGAGGGATCATTACTGCATGCTGCTATTTCTTTGAAATAGTAGTACTCGCAGCTACCCCCATGATAATCCAATTAAATGAAGTACTCATGGATAACAAATATTCCCAAGATGTGAGGAAAGTTAATGAATGCAGTCTTGTAAGAGCACAGCTAGTGACACATCAGTTTCAGTGTGACAGAGAGGTGAATTCCAATGCGGAAGGCACATGGAAGAATGTGAAGTGAAGGAATACCTTAGACCTTTTCAAAGGGAAAGCATAGGGTTTCTGCCTTCTAAATAAAGGAAGAGAAAGGTGTCTCCTGCAGTCAAAGTACTAGTTATAACCAAGGAGATATGCCACAAGGCTGAGGGAGAAACGTAGGTGTTTAAGCCAATTAACAGAGGCAGTGCAGAAGATTTACACATAAAAAGAAAGACATGAATCCCTTTTAAAGAAAGGCTGTAAGTATTTAACCTTCTGTGATAAACATATCTTTAAATCATGGAAAATGGACTCCTTGTAGCATAATCTCTTACATGTAGCTGAAGCATAAACTCTTTCAGTCAAGCCCAATAAATCTTCAGAAGTTATTTACTGCAGAGAACAAAATTTTCTCTTGGAGAAAGACTTGCTATTAACACCAAAAACTAAGATGTGAAATGAAAATGAATTTAGGAAGTCCTGCTAAAAATAACATAGATACTGTTTCCCTTGTCTATCTCTCCTTTAAATGAGAAAATCAGATTTACCACTAAAGTGTCAAGAAGATTTATAAATAGCTACTACCAACCCTGGAAAGATGGAAGGGTATGAAGTATCTGAATGAAGCTATATATCACAACATTATTATACAATGGACCCCAACCATGTCAAAATACACTTAGCTTTACACATGGGAATAAATCCATAGGACTGCAAATGGGTATTAAGCTAATCATACATATAAGCATGAGAAAAAAAAAGTCACATATTACTGACTTCCATTTATGCTGCATATGCACACACTATGGCATGGGAATTAAAAAGCCCTGCATTCTGCCCTCAAAAATGGAATTTTTGTAACAAAGACAGCTCTGTTTCACAAAATATAAACTTTCTAGGCCAGATCAAAAACCCACCTTCCTCCAGGACTGCTGCTATCCTCACTGTCCCACTGCTCATTTTTATTCCTTGGTATTGGTGGCTGCAGCATCTCAGCAGCCAGAGGGTCTGCATCATTCTCTTCACGGCCAATCCATTCTCCAATCACACGAGGCCTGAGAAGTGGGGTGTTAAAACCTGCTGTGTCCTGAAGAGAAATAAAAAGGAAAAAAAAAGAAACAATGCACTGTTTGTTCTCAACCATAGATGTAAACAGCAAAAGAAGAGAAAAAAAATTTAGAAGTACAAAACCAATACATTGCATTATCATTTCAGAGAGCTACAAAATACCCAGAAACAATGATGGACTAATGAAAAGTTCCCCATTAACAAAATTCCAAGAAATATTTGTGTACCCTGATGCCCTGATGCCTCAAATCACTTTTTTAAAATTTGCAACTGGGTAAAAATCTTTTTTTTTTTAAATAAATGCACAACTCATAAAACCTTCCATGTTTCTGTTCTGCTAAGCAACACGAGGCCATTTGTATTAAAGAAACCCAACTAAAAGACTGTTGCAGATTTATAGCATCACTCTTATTTGCATTATGAATTAATGAAAACTAATAAATACATCTGCATTTTGCATTTTAAAAATAACCCTGCTGGGCTTTACATAATGTATCTTTCTATTCTGGAAGTGGTATTAACATTTGAATAAAATGCATTTCTGAAACTATTTTTAACCACTTACTGGAGGACAATGAGCTGGACAGGAATACATGAAGTAAGAAAAATGTCACTGACATATTCAAAACAATAGCAATAACTTGCACCATCATATTAGGAATTTAGATTAAAGAAACAAATTGTCCTTAAAATTGTATGAAAAAGCATTTTGATGTAGTGATTATCTCTGTTTTCAATTTTCCTAGAATGATTGTAAATAAAGGGTCATGTACAACATCATAGCCAAACTAAAAAACACACCTGTATACCAGAATAAAAAAAAAGATATGAAATTATGGGATAGAAATAATTAGTTTTCT
Source organism: Drymodes brunneopygia (assembly GCA_013400955.1). NCBI lineage: Eukaryota > Metazoa > Chordata > Aves > Passeriformes > Petroicidae > Drymodes > Drymodes brunneopygia. The sequence goes on from VZTZ01048564.1 coordinate 115,215, forward strand.
TTAATTAAAGTCTTTGTAGGCTAGTAAAGACATTTCAAACACAGTGTGCCTAATTAGGAGAGATATATTCCTATCATTTAATGAGTAAAAATTGTAGGAAAGTAAATCCTTGGCTTTTACCTAACTTAGTGCCTCAATAAATATTCCTGCCATTAAAGAATGTTTTCCAAACAAAAAGCATCTGGAAAAAGTACAGCACACTGACTACATAGCCTAGAAACTGTATTTTCTCTCCTTTCTAAAAACAAACAACTTTTGAAATCTCCTCCTAATTGAAAGCACAGTTTGAAGTGGAGGTCTCTATTGAAATGAAACAAACAAACAAAAAAAAAGGCTGCAAAGTGTTTTCAGTATGAATATATTTACCCTCCTCTAGCTAGATGCTGCACTTTTGCTCAGCACAAGAATCTCTACTTTGAGAGTCAAATGTAACTCAGGCCCTGGATCTGACTCACTCACCCTTGTTCTTTTGTTCTGCTTTCTGCAGTGTGCCTGTGAGTGCTTTACCACACTCCATTCCCCATGCCTCTGTCCATCACTTGACTAAATCACTTTTACACAATATTTGTTTTCTGCAAGGACCACTGAAAATTGAATCCATGGCTTCAGATGTTTTAGGAAATTTAACCAGTGGTGTAGTGCTTTTTTATGTACTTAAAAAATACGTTTGGGCATCTATTTGGAGCTGTGTCATAGTCAGGTAATGAAGACTAGATGACAGTCACCTCTGGGCACTTGACAAGTGTAACTTATCATAGGTATGACTATCATCATATGCTTGTGAGCTTAGAAAAAAGATTATTTCACTGCCCACAATGCCTTCATAACACAAGGTGATTACATTAGCTTAAATATGAACCATCAGCCCCCTTCTCAGATTCATTCCTGTTATTCTAACTATTTTATCCCTTCTCTTTCTCCCTAGGATAATTTCTAATAATTAATAAAAATTGCTCCTGGAACTAGTTAGATAGAATAGCTTGCACGGTCAATCTTGCTAAAAGCTTTCAGTCCCCTTAGTGAAAATGCAAACCACCTAAAATTTTGCCCTTTTTTCTGTACCTAAAGTTTTTTCTGACACTATGCACTACAAAATCAACATATGAATAAGTAAAACATGAATGCTGTGACTGTCCTTGCTATGCTACTTTCATAGGCATTTTAGGGATTCAAGCAGCACTTTCATACTCTATTCAACAGAATGTAATTTACATTACAGAGTCATGCTTTGCCTCACTTTATCACCTTGCTTTCCTTTTTGAATTGTGTTAGATTAGTACACTACAGTTTCAGTGACCTAATTTATTGTCCTCCTTTCAGCTGTATAAGCAGCCTCAGTGAAAACACTAAACGGAGAATCAGAGACAGCTCTACTCAGAACACCAGGATGTTTATTTGGCAGTCTATTTCAAAGGCTGCAATAAATTGAGATAAAGTATCCTGTTCTCAAACACAACTTTATAGTTCTCGTTGGGAGTTTTTTTCATATAAACTTTAGAATCTTAATTGATTTCCAATTTATATTCCCCCATAAATAACAGAAGAGATTAACAGTGACATTAGCATGGACAGAAATATTTTCAGTACAGGTAGGTATTTAAAACTGCACTAAAGCAAAGAGAACTATTCCATGGTGCAGTCCAGGTGTCATCCACTTATCCACATTGGGGGCTACCAATTCGACACACTCAAGCTTCCTTTATGTGGAGACCAGGAAAAGAGGGGAAAGGACAGCTGATCCTCCTCTTCATGTTGGGCTGAGATGTGGCTGCTGAATGCAACCTCTACCCAAAAGCACAACATTTGTATATCCATTTATTTATGCATCACTTAAAAAGCTCAATATGTCTATTTTCTGATATGAACTTTGGGGTGAGAAGAAATTTGTTTATTTTTATGACTTAAGAATAGTTGTTTCCTCAATTTTATTAATTGTAACCTGTTTTCATTTTAGTATAGTACATATAAGAAGAAAGTATGCCCTCGACAGCATAGAAAAATATTTAAATATTAACATTGAGGGTCAAAATCTACTAATAATTTTTAGATCTTCACTTGGGTCTAACTCTGGATCTCTAATACTTAGGTGTCTCCCATTATTAGCGTTTGAAGTGACTGAAAGGTGTCATAGGGAATTCCAGACAAATTTCACAATGTTATGACAGGTCTCACTCTTCAGTGTTTTCCTCTAGAGTGTTTTTTCAGCCCAGAACTCTGTGAATATCAAAGAAAGGCTAACATCCTAGCTTGGCTTTGTTTACATTAAACCCTTCACATTATGCACGGAAGTGTGCAGTTTCCTAAAACCCTTCAACAGTTTCTGTTTAGTGGCAAGGAAGGTAAGTCAGTTCAGAAATTTGTATTATATTAACTCTGCATTTTAGTTTTAAAATATGTGACTGACAAGGCATTCCTTATTTTCTTTCCTTACACAGTGTACTTGCAGTGCCAGTTTCTGACTTTACATAGCTTCCATGGCCTAGACACAGAGGCTGAATCATCACAAGAGACAGAACACCAAGCTCTGCAAGTCTGAAGTAAATGAAACAGAAAGAAATCTCTACAACAAATCTGTTTTAATTGCAGTAATTTTAGGATTTTTTTTGGCTTTTTCACAAGGTTACCAATGAACTCAGAAATTCTAGATTACATCAAACTGGAAGATTCTATTTAGACTGAAAGACTGACCTTGTATGCCTGTATTTTCTCTATCCCTGTCTTGGACAAAAGCTCTAAGTACTGACAAAAAGCTAATACTAGCAGATATTTGACAAGAATCCGTTTAAGTGAAACACTCTTTCACAAAAGTGATTCAGAGCAAACTGGTTTTCCAAATCCAAATGCTCCAGTAACTAAGCAACTAACTAATTAACTGGATTACTTGGAGGAGGAGTTACATCAACCAACAATACTGATTAAGTACTCCCCTGACAAAGGCAACTAGAGATTATCAAAACCAGAGAGAAATAATGTTTAAAAAAATAAACAATCAGAAACAAAAATAAAGAAACAAAAATAAAGAAACAAAAATAAAGAAACATACACATGCATTCTCTGTTTTCTCCAGGTTCATAGTCTAAACCACACATAAAACAGCATAATTATGGGCTCTGTCATAATCTTAGTTCCCCAAAATATTCCTTCCTGTTTGTCAGGAAAAACGGCAAGGAAGAGCATACAGAAGAGTTTTCTATGTCTCTCACAACATCTATGTGATGCTAATGTTTCAACAGAATTCAATGCCAAGTTTGGCCATGCTGTTCTAGACCAAAGACATGCACCTGATACGTTAAATTGTTAATCCAAACCACAGATGAACGTGGTTTCAAAAATTATTCAGTGCTGCCACAGTTTAGATAAGGAAGCTCTAGTACCAGCATGAATTTCTGGGGAAAGAATTAGAACTTAACTACATTTAAACCTGAAAAATAAACATCACCTGTGCACACATTCAGGTGAAATAGAGCCAAATTGTCTTTAATGTTAAAACAACTATTATCAGGTAGTCTTCAGCTGCTTTTGGTCCAAGACAAACAATACATGTAGAAACAAGTCACAGGAACATTTCAGGAATTAGCTTGGGTAGGGGATCATACCTAGGAGGCAGGATTCCATGGAATGGTCCTGGCCATGCTTATATTCTTAACACAGATTAGACCTTACATTAATTAAAAATCCTTGAAGGGTCAAAAAAGAAATAGAAATTAAGTTCACCAAAGACCACCGAGATAAAAAATCACTCTTCTCTAAATCTATTCTGAAAGCCTGTTGAGCAATACTGCACAAATGACGCATGCTAAAGAGTTTAATTCTTTGGGGTTTTGTCAATTGTACAAATAGCTTTTGACTTCAAGAACATTCAATCAATGAATTGAATGTCTATAACCTAAATCAAAGTTTTATTTAAAAAAACCTTTCCAATTTTAAATTATAAAATATAAAGTATATAGTAACAAAAAAAACCCCAACTCTTCACTCAGGCTGGATCCTGTGGAAATTCCCCAATTGTGTTCCCCATCTCAGTTTTCACACTAAATAACTATATTTAAAAAAATTAATGTTTTCGAACAATAAGATATCATAGTTTAAAAAAAACAAAAACCTTGAAATTATTTGCTAAAATACACATGTAAAAAGTATGTAATAACAGGCTCTAGCCTATATCATCTTTTTCCTCCCTCAAACAGTATCTTATAGGGTTTTTTCCAACAAAAAAATCACAACCAACAAATTGAGTTCTTCATAAGTATCTTTAAAGGTGAGGGTTCTAATGGAAGGACTTTCTAATTGTGTTTACCATCACTTCTGAGCCCAGTTATGCAAACAGTAGGAAGACTTAGGCCGTGGTTTGGAAATGGCAGCCACAGATACACCTGGCTGCATGGTGACATTGATCAGTCTTATCTAACTGGCCTTCCTTGGAGAATACACCAAAGGTATTTTAGAAGCACTTGTGTCACAAAGATTTGTGTCTGCATTTTATTAGCATAAATGAAAGCTATTTAAAAAAAAAAAAAGTCTTCTATATTAGGCATTATTCCTGTGTCTTATTTACCATTGGATCTCATTTTCCTGACAGCAATGGTTTTGGACACCAAGAACACAATGCAAGTTTCTTGCCACTAGAAGCACACTGCTGTTCACTGCTGAGAATATGGAAGAAAAATTGGCTCTGTTTCCTTAAGTACTTAAAAAAACCTAGCTTGATTACTCTTTCAACATAGAATTTATTACAGCTAGAACTAAAATTCATGTTAAGTGTGTGAGGTATCAAAAATGGCCAGAACAGAAGAGACCAATTTTGCATTCAGCAAGGAGGAAAGGAGTTATGCCTTGTGCATTCTTTAATAAATCTGGGAATAATTTCTAAATATTCTCACAAATCTTATCTGGGAATGCAGAATTCAATTTCATGAATAAAAAGTACTCTAGGCTAAATGTTTCCAAAAGTACACAAAGTAATCCAACAAACTACATGAAGCAAAGATGGTGTCAAAATCAAAAGTATTTCCATGGTCTCATTAAGAGTCTCTTAAACTCAGCGAGGTTTTTTTCAATATTTGACAGCCCATCCTGGGTCAAGCTCCACATATACTGTACTTACCCATATAGCTTTCCATACCCAAACTTTCTCTGAACCCAACAGAACTGATGTGTGCATGCCAGGACAGTGACATGTGCCTTATCCTAATCATCTATCTCTTTGTACTCTTCATTAGGCATCTTTTATCAATCTTACCTTATCGAGTTCATCAGAAATAGCAATGCCTGAAAACAAAAAAGATTTAAAAAAAATATTTAGAAAAATGCTTTCTATAAATGTCTTTTACTACAGTAAAGAGAAGTAAGGCTAAATCTGAAAACTATACATACTGTTCTCTGCATGCTGCTTTACCATACTATGCATCAATTTTGTTCCATTAGCGAAATTGCCTGGAAACAATACATTCTTCATCTTCCAGCAGCAATATTATGAAAATGACTTTTCAAAAAACTATGGAAATGAAAATGGCAGATGTGCCAGTAAAGTGACAACAAATTTAAGCATACTTCTCTCTGCTTTCTAAAATTAAATCAGCAATATCAGATTTACCAGTGGACACATTATTATGCAAATCTCACCCTGACCAGCACGCATAACACATCATGCTGCAATTACAGGGCGATAAGCACATTTCTCTTTCTGCACAATACAATGCGGAAATGATCCTATAAAATCAGGTAGAACTTCAGAAAATAAAGTAAAATTTTGCAATAAAATGCAAAACGTTTTCTAAATCCTCTGAACAATAACTTGTGTATTTGCTCATCTTTTCTGCAGATGCCTGCCCAAGGTTTCCCTATGCTTGCTTCCATCATGTCATGTTTCAAATATTTCTATTCTGTAGCACATAAAAGATGCAGAGGTGGTCTCAGAATCGTTAGCTTTTCACACACATCAGTATATCACAGGAGTGATCAAGTCATCATATATATAAAGGTACCATGTTGAAAATTCTGATACATTGTAAGCAAGCATCTCCTAGATTCTTAGGAGGTTTGATGAGAAACATTTCAGATTAGAACTTCAAAAACCAAAGAAAAGCTTCTCCTGATGGTGAAAATAAGTGAAGTACCCATACATAGGAAGAACACACACTTGAAAATTGTTTTCTAACTCATTCCATGTCATCAAGACACTTTCACACAATGTAAGAGATGATATCAGTAACAGCTGAGTAGGGAGTTACTCTTTCTAAAGTCACACTAAGGAGTGCAGCAGTATAAGCTAATATATAAGCATGTACATACATAAGCCTATACTACTTTTTATACTGAAACCACACTAATTATTTGGGTTTTTTTACTTGCTTTTCATTATTAACTCCATCTGGCTAATTCTCAGTTTAGATGAATTCCTTACAGCAATTTCTGTTTTTAAAGGAAAAAAGTGCTAAGAGAACAGAAATTATAAAGACCTCATCAACACATAAGAAATATGGCAGGAGTTAAATAATTATTTAAAGTAATTCAATAGTACTAAAGTAGATTAAACTGAAAAAGATCTGTTTTGACTAATCCTTCTACCCCTCATTGCAATTAACCAGTTTTTAATAACTTCAGACTATTATTCAGCCCAGACACAACACTAATACCCATAGAGTATAATAACCAGGTTCCATCAACCAGACTTTAAGGTGTTACGAATTTCTTCAATCCCAAATGGACATCCCCTAGAGAGAAGATAACTGCACTCTTGAAGGTAGTAAAAATTTAAATCAAGCTTCTTTTCATCTCATCTTTGAAAACCTGATGACCATCAACCAGCTCTCCATCACATGGAGGCATTTTGCATAACCAATGTCAATCCATTCTACAACCACATATACTCTCTCTCTAAACAGTCAAACTACTTTTTCTCAGCAATTTCCCATAATATTAATATAGCTCATTTTGTTTTGATACAGGTTTATTTCCTCATATTGAAGACTAGTACCCTTTTCTTCTGCTTTTACATATCTCTGTGAATGGGTCTTTGTAACTTGGGAGTGGATGGAAGGGCAATTTTATCTTGTGTTGACTTACTCCTTAAAAAGATATAATTTCAAGTATGGTAAAAGAAAATGGTAATCCTGTCATTTCCAAAACTCTGTTCTGAAAAAGGCCAAATGTTTTTTACTACTCAGTTGCCTATGTTGCTTACCAAAGATCAGCACTAAAAGTAAGAAGTGGCAAATGGAAAAGACAGTACGCACTACTATATGCCTCACTCAAAATGGTCTACTAACCTGTCTGATTAAATTACATATAAGACATAAAATTTTAAAATATCCATAATCTAAATGAGTGTGCTTTTAGTAAAATGCTTTGTGTAAGTCCTATTGCTCCCCAGAACTTATTCTGAATTTAGAGAAGAGACTGAACTGAGTAATTGAATTGACCAGAATGCCTCAAATTTCTTCTTTACTAAACAGGAAACAGTACAAGCAAGACACTAAAGTGAACTGTGTTTTTTAGGCAAGCATGTAGAGAATTAGCTTCTGAGGACATGTTGCCAAAATAAAATGTTACAAATTTAGAAATCTTTGATCTTTGCAATCACAGAATCAAACCTGCAAAATCTTTTTAGCTTTCTCTCTGTAATGTGGCACCACGAGAAAAGGGAAAGGATTCTGGGGAAGAAACTTTGTAATGAGATTGTTACAGCAATCTTAGCACGGTGATTCCTCTGGAGGTGGTATTTACTATGTCAGTCACACATATCTTTTTGTTATGTCTTGAGTCTCACTAATATTAACAGTACTCCTTTAGTCACTGATAACACAACTTCATTAGCAGAGACTTGCATAAATAACCCCAAAAACATCGGATGCAAAAACACTTATTTCCTTCCAAGACACAACTGCATTACACTTAGTGTGTGTCCAACTCTTAATTTTCTTTGCAATTGCCAAACTCACAGAATGTCTTGGCTGAATTTGAAAGGAGGGGGATTTGCACCCTGTGTGCAGTAGACAGAAAATCTGAATAGTGACACCATTTTTTTGGGTGCAAATGTCAGGTGGAATAATACGGATTCCAGTTTTCACAAAATAACTCCTCAAAAATTATAACTCTTGCATATTTACCATAATATTAAAAAAAACCCAACCAAAGAAACCTTAATCTCGAGTCCTGAGAATACAACTCTAGATAGTCACCATTATTGTACAGGAGTATTTAGAATTTCTGTTAATTTTTTAACCCTTAGCAGACTCATGACTTTGCAGAACCCAAATAGGTTACTGTCAGTTACTCTATTTACACGTAATACACTGACAATTTAAAACAGTTGAATTTCTATAAAGAAATTGTAACAATGGTTGCTATCTCTGGTTCATGTAATTGTATCCAGACATCCGCATTTTTCAAAAAGAAAACCCTTTTGTCACTTCTTTGTATAGGTGACAGCAAGTAATTGATTATGCTCTCTGCACTTTCTGTAATTGTTTTTATTTACTTTTTATATATTTTAAATAGGAAAACAGCATTATAAAATCACAGAATACTAGAGACAAAGGGAAAGCCCATTCTATGAAACTACTAAATGGAAACAAACATTTCAGTTTTAGGCAAAACATTCATAGGTATGTCAAAATGTCCACACACTAAAAACTTTTAACCTGACAATTTAGTCACTTCTTCAAACTGTAACCTTTTCCATCAAAACTTAATCTTAACCACAAAAAAACTCTAACACCAGAAAAACTGACACATCTAATTTATTCAACCTTAAATCCTATGGCTTTGCTAGAATAAAACTTACTATGAACAACTATTTCTGACTTCCTCTGGCTTAGAGCATTTAAAGCCTGACTCTGCATGATAATGAATGTAGAGAATGGAATTTTTAAAGCTGTATCATAATTGCCCTGCTGCAAGACACTGAGCAGCAGATAAGGGGACTGTTAAAACTGCTCTTCTGCCTTTGTTGGGAGAGATCTTCTGCTGTGAAAGGCAAATCCTCCAGAAAAAAAAGGAGTATGCTTTACCTTTTCTCTTATAGCAGCTGTTTCTCACAGACATTTGCCAGTTTTATGTCACCATGTGACTGACAACTATACAATAGACCAACCACTCTTACTAACCATTCCAGCTAAAGGGGTGGGAAGCTTGCTTCCCACCATCAGCTAAGGCTCATGGACAAGGTTTAACGTGGTAATTATTTAGGTAGCTAGATGCCAATTTCATGTCTTTAAAAAAATCCTCCCTTGTACAAGTAATTACAGGTGCTGAAATTTGATCAGGCATCACAAGTATCCAGCCCACTCAGTTGTCTGGTGAATTATGCAGACAAATTCAGGGCACTTGTTTTTACTTTTGGATGCAACAACCCTCTGTGCTGTAAGGGTGCTGAACAATGAAATAATTGGCATGAACATGCTCCCACAGTCCTTCAGAAATGCTCCACAGCCACAACTACTGCCATCTCTGATCAGCAACAAATCTGGAGAGGGGCTGTTAATGCTAGCACAGCCTCTCTCAACTGAAACACTCATTCTGTCACTAGCTTGGTTTTTGAAAAGGACTGGAAGAACAATGTACTGTCTGATTGCAAGAAAGGTTTGGCATGCTATGATTAAATGAAATATATCTAACAAACAATGTAATAACAATGTAATTTATTAATACTTATTATACTTTAATTACTATAATCATGTCTATTTTAAGAAGATTGCCAAAAAGTGTATCTCGTGCTGTATTAGCCATTTACCTTACAGATTTTTCTATTTAAAATACGAAATGAGTTGTTTGTCATGCCTCTTAAAATTAGCATAGATTATTAAGACCATTCTTTACATGGCTATCTTAGATTTCTGTTCCCAGTCTTCTATCCCTATGACAATCTGCAGCTGCACAATGGTAAGTTTGGAGAAATAATGATGATCAGTAGAGCATTACAGCATCTTCTCTGATGTAAAAGTCACCTCTCAAAACATTGCACTATATTTTAACAAAATAAAACCCTTCTGAGTCTAGAATGAGTATTTTCCATAGCACAGGTTTTCTGCTTAGGACATTCTGCTTCATTTCTAACTTACAAAGAAATGAACTTTCTTTTTAAAGAAAACTGAACATGATTAATAACAATTCCATGAGTCTTAAAAATGCCTAGCTTTTGCATATGCACTTCTTAGCAGAAGAGAATGTGGCTCCACTCAGTGATATTATTTCTCTTTGAAAAGGGATTTTTAGACTTTGATGTTCTCAATTCAACAGCATAAAATTCATTTTTAAAACAAAAGACACCACAAGTTCAGGTATTTTTGTAAAAGAGCAACTGACATCATCTACGTGGACTCGTGCAGGACATTTGACACTGTCCCGTATGACATCCTTGTCTCTAATCTGGAGAGACATGGCTTTAATGGATTATACAGTGAATAATTGCTGGATGGCCACACTCCAAAGAACTGTGGTCAACAGCTCAAAGCAGAAACCAGTGGTGAGTGGCATTCCTCAGGGGGTGGTACTGGGATGGGTGCTGTTTACTATCTTTATTAGTAACACGGACAGTGGGGTCGAGTGAACCCTCAGGAAGTTTGCTGATGACACCATGCTGTGTGGTGCAGTCACACGCTGAAGGGAAGGGATGCCATCCAGTGGGACCTTGACAGGCCTGAGAGTTGGAGCAGCTGTGCCAACCTCATGCAAGTTCAGCAAGGCCAAATGCAGGGTCCTACACCTGGGACAGAGCATTTCCAAGCACTAGTATGGGCTGGGCAGAGAATGGATTGAGAGCACCCCTGGGCAGAAGGACTTCTGAGTGCTGGTGAACAAGAAGCTTGACATTACTTGGCAATGTGTACTTGCAGCCCAGAAAGCCAACCACACCCTGGGCTGCATCAAAAGCAGTGTGGCCAGCAGCTCAAGGGAGGTGATTCTCTGCCTCTAACCCACTCTTGTGAGACCCTACCTGGAGTACTTGTGTCCAGCTCTGGAGCCCCCAAAAAAAGAAGGCCATGGACCAGCTGGAGCAAGTACAGAGGAGCGTCAGTGAAGTGTTCAGAGGGATGGAACACCTCCCCTATGAAGACAGCCTGAGAGAGTTGGGATTGTTCAGCCTGGAGAAGAGAAGGTTACGGGAAGACCTTATAGCACCTTTCAGTACCTAAAAAGTGGCTACAAAAAGCTGTAGAGGGAGTTTTTTCAAGGGCATATAGTGATAGGACAAGGCATAATGGCTTCAAACTAAAAGAGGCTATGTTCAGATTAGATATTAGGAAGAAATTCTTTACTGTGAGGGTGGTGAAACACTGGAACAGGTTGCCCAGAGAAGGTGTGGATATACCATCCCTGGAAGTGTTTCCAGGTTAGGTAGGGCCTGGAGCAGCTTGATCTAGTGGAAGGTGTCCCAGCTCATGGAAAGGGGTGGAACTAAATGATCTTTAATGTCCCTTGCAACTCAAACCATTCTATGATTCTGTGAAATGGCAAGTCATAAAATAAAATGCCTTACTGCTGCATTATTCCTGATCAGCTTTACCCTAGCTTAAAATCTAGCAATATTTTCATATGTTATACACACCTGAAATTACAGATCTGGTGTTCTGGTAAGAATGAAAATTTTGGAACTTCACAGATATCTATTGTTTTTGCTTTTATTTGTGGTCCTTAAATAGTTACAGGAAGAAATAACACAAAATAAAAATTTATTGAGGGGCTTTTATAGGACTTGCATTTTTCTAAAGGTACAATGTACACCTGAGAAGACTTATGTGCACCCAATCATAAGAAAACAAAATGCTACTACTTTAATGTATGTCAGACTACTATTTAATTCAATATTCAAGGAAATGTTTATGCATTTTCCTAAACATCCAGAAGATGGCCACAGAGCTCCCAATAGCCAGTCTTCCCACCTGCCAAACAAAGCTTTCTGGATTTGACACATGGCTTTTGACATACAAAATTTAGACATACTAAGACAACCTCAATGCAACTCTGACTAACTTGGCCAAATTCATTCTCAGGGTCAGTCTAGGCCAGGGAACTTCTGGATGGCTGGACTGTCAACCTCATAGTGCATATCACAGGTTCTGTAACAAACTTCAGGACAGAAACAGCATTCTTATTCTACCATTATTAATCCTGCAGTTTTGAGCACGAACACAGAAATACTGTATCATGTATCAACTGTCCCAATGCATTCTCCAACTCCAAATTCTCAAGGGAAGCTTATGTTCTTCTTGTTGGTGGGACAGGCCACCTTAGATATACTTGCATTTCCCATGGCAAAACTTGTGCCACACTGCAGCAAGCAGCATTGTATGTTCTAGTCCCTGTACCTATATAAACCACCTGTATAAACCACGTATTGAACACAAGGAAAACTGAAATTATTTATTTCACACCATTCTTGGATTATAAAGGACATAAAATGGTTGCTCTGGTTGCACCAAACAAAGTATTCCTCCCCCAGAAAAAGTACACAAAATCCAAAAAATCTCACTTGTTTCTGTGTAGGGACTTTAAAATACGTTTATCACTGACTGTCATAATAGACATTCTTATAATATTCCTTTACCTACAGCGAGTCATTTTCAAACCACTTTCAAAATTAGAAATATTTCCTCCAGTAGTAACCCAGAGATTTTCTGTGAAGGCATATTGAAAGGAAACCTCAGAGTTTTTAACCAATGAGGGGCATATGTCCTCATATTATTAAGCAACTTTAAACTTTTTGTAGTGGTATCCATCTTGAATAAGGATAATATTCCTCCCAACACGTGGCCATATTAAAACAAGAGAAACTGTCATCTACAAGGTACCACACATCAACATAAGAGCACAAAATACATCTTACAGTTACCATCTAGAAAACACAGATTTAATCCCTCCTCCTCATATTGGCTTTAAAAAAGATTTAAAAAATTAATTTCTAGCAAAATAATCTCTGCTTTAGACTTGCAGAATATCTATATCCAAATTTCTGAGTAGCTCCAATGGAGAATACTAGTTTCAGGATTAGGTTTAGTGACTAACGAATTATGCAAACACAGAGAAATAAAATGATAAGTACTCAACAAATACTGTGTACCAGAAACTCTCCTGGGCCAAGGTCATCTCAGAAGAGAATAATCAAAACTGCAGAACTCTTTAAGGGAAGGTGTACCCTGCAAAAGGTGGGTTAAGATGGGTAGCCCACAGCATTCAGTAGCCAAGATCAGAGTCATAGCTCATGTTCTGCTGCCCAACAAATGCTACTAACCCCCTTGTACTCAGAACTAGAAAGTTCCATATCCGAGATGACAGTCACACAAACTCCAGTTCTGCAACAGTATTAGAGAAACGTTTAGCAAGAAGAAAAGGACAAGGTAACTCAAAAAGAGACTGCAGTCCGGAAACTTAGGGGAGGTTGGATCAGAAGGGCAAATACCTTCCCAAAGGTGATTAAAATTTTAACACCTGCAGGAAAAAGATACTTATAACTAAAGTAGCAGTGACCTCCTGGCCATACAAGCACTACTTATAATTGAATAGCAATATTTATGCACATATTGTTCCTGTTTCAATCTCAGAAAATATTATTTTTGTATTATAACTCATGCAAGTGGATTTTATGAGCAAAGGCAGTATCAGATAACAGCTGTAGTACCGAGATAAAATTATCTTCCTTAAAGGTTTGATTGAGCTTATCTAAAAATGTTGATCTCAAAATAAATCACAAGCATTGATCTCATGCAAGAATAACATGATTTTAAAGTTCAGATGAAAGAGAAGGGAAAAATCCTCTACATGATGACTAGACTTGTGGTTCAGTTAGCAGAAAACATTTAAGGCTAGATGATCAACTGATTACAGGGAAGTCATATTTATAGATTCCATGTCCATTTCAGATCAACAACTGTATACAATTGGAAAAAAAACCACTAACAAGTTATGTCTTAAAACAATGCCCCTCATAAGGCAATTGGCAAAAGTCTAGTTCTGTGTCCTGAAGATGTGCATTTATCATCATCATCACCACCATCAGAAATGCCTGGCTTCAATAAATGTTAGTGGCATTCAATTGAAGTTCATTTTCCGTAACTGTAATGTAAATCATTAATAGTTTCCTACAATGTGGAAGCTTCTAAATGAAACCCCATTCGACTGTGTTTGTCAGAGACTACTAAATACATTCAAGTGGTTCATGATGTATTTATAAAGCTTCTCACATCCCACATACTTGCAGGTTCATCCACAAAACTGAGGACATGATTTTAGCAGTTTGTTAACATACTGTGATTTTGTTTAGAACTTGTTCTACCCTTCTAGTTATGAGATTTTTACTCTTGTTGCTTATCTTCTTCCCTGTAAAAGATAAACAGAACATATGCTTTTACATTTTACTATTTTATATTTTTCTTAAAGAGGTAAGATCATGCTTGCCTTTCTTAATGTAATTATAAGCAACATCAACTGATTCTACCATTATGATAAAAAACTGTTTGACATACTCTGGAGGGACTTGGAAGTCTTTTATTCTTGAAGGTATTCAAGAGCCTTGACACCTGACATGTGAGCCTGCTTGAGCAGCAGGGATGGAGCAGATGCCTTCTGGAGGTCCCTTCTAACCTTAACCATTCTGTGATTCCATAATTCATTATGATTTCCAGCAATATTTCCTACTAGGTGGAAACCCATGGTTTTCTCATTTCCTGATTGTTTACTGATTATTTCCCTTCAAAATTAAGAAACAAAAGAAGATTTTTTTCCTGTTGGTTATACTAGATACCATTGTTTCTGGGATTCCCTGAATCTGACTTGGATTCATTAGAGTTTTGGTTAATGTTAACTTATTACCATTTTTTGACCTTAGAATGTCAATTGAATTCAAAGCATGATGAATTTGTTTCTTCTCCTCTGATCTGAAGTGTACACCTGGCCTGAATAAGCATTCAGACACTACTAAAAAAATGTCAGTTATCTTCACTGAAAGGCTATGTGTGATTATAAAAGAGTACCTATCTCATAGCAGTAAATATTTTTTCATCAAATGCAGTTACCAGCACCTGCAATATGCACACATTTTCAACGTGCACTCTAATCCTTAACTGTTCATATAAAAGATGCAAAGTTGTTCATCAAGTATGCAGACTTCCCACCTAATTGCAGCAAGATCTCACTGATTTAGTCCTCAATTTTCCCCTACTCAAAACTCTCATAATTCACTGGTTTCCCTATCTTTTTATCTACTTTTCCATCCTCAGAAAACTGGGAAAGAACAAAGGCATATTCATTATCAAGATCCTTAGCTATACAGATTTTAATTCTGTTTAAAGGCAAGCAGGCCAGAAGGTGAAATACAAGAGCATACATTTGGAACAGGATGGAACTTTTCTTCCTTATGATCAGCACAGGAAAAAGGATGACAGCAATAAAGGTAGGAGACCTTGCAATAAAAGAAAATAAAACATGCACAAGGGAAATGCAGTATACTCCTATAAGTTGCTTTATAAACCAAAATCTTCCCTAAATAGATGACTTGATAGTTCCAAATCCAGTTCAATGACATACAGCTGATTGAAGAAGCAAACAAAATCCAGCTCTCCCATGTGGGTAAGCCTCTGAAAAATGGTATACTTAAATCAGCAAGCTCCACCATGCCTGGACCATAATTACAACAATAATCTTCTCCAAACTCTCAAAACTCCTAAAATACTTTTAACTCTGAGTGTGAAGTCACTGTTGGTTTCTCAGACCTACTAAAGCATGGAATCACTCACTCTTGATGGGGTTGGGAGAAAGGGTCCAAATAAAAGCAAGTTCACTAGGACTGAATATAGATGAGACCAGACGTCTAAGTGCCCAAGTCTCACCTTCCAAAGCTTACAGGCAGCTCTAATTTTGCATGAAGTGCACAAGTTTTTCTCAAAGCAGGTATCTAGACTGCATAGTAAATAAAGCATTAGAAACTAGAATTTAATTCACAGGCTGTGTTAACTGCCTAACAGGCAACAAAGTCATGGAAATGCACTAAAAGATCCGAAGCTTATCTTTAAAATGTAAACAAATTCCAGAACCTGATGGAAAATTCATTTAACTTCAAACATTTCATTTCATTTCATTTCATGTGTCACTCTTCCCTGTTAAAATACTGGAGAAAAAAAGAGAGGGTGCTGTATAAAGCCACTGACAGTACATTTTGATCATTTGTGTACTCAGCTATCTGTTGAGCCCAGTGTCTGTCCCACACCACTTCAAAATAAGATTAGTACCAATGCAGCATTAGACTCATGGCATGCTTGTAGAATCAAAAGCACTAACTAGCCTGCCCAAAACAAGCATCAGGGAGATAGATGTGTGATCTTGTGATGGCTTTCTTAAAATTTACCACACAGGATGGTTGTTTGGGTACAGCCCAGAATGAGTTTCATGCACCTTATACTTTTAAAGTCCTAGATCTTCTATTCTTTGAAGCCCCCTAAGATATTTTCTGTGTGCAATCTACATTCTATCTCTGAGAGAACAATAAAATTAATTTATTTTCAAAATTCTACCTTTTCTCTATTTACAAGGTTTTCACATTTTTCATTTTTACTTTTTTTATCATGCTGACAAGTAAGAAATAATAGCGATGTTTTTTTATTTCTTGAAATGAAATGAAAATCAGAAGTACAAAACCTGGAAACAAGGACATATAGCTTAGAATTAATCTGATGCAAATGTTTAAATGATACCAATAAGAAAAAAAGGTTAAAGTGCAGAGTAACTAGCAACTATAAAAGAACATAAAAAGCTGTAAGAAAAGATACTATAAATATACTAGAAAAGAAGAACAAATTAAAATACAGAACTATTACATCAAAGAGAAGGAAAGCAAATAAGAGATGATACAAAGAATTCCCAGTGTTCAATACTTTCCCTGCTTCAGTCTTTACCAAAAAAATCAATTGCAGCCAGATGCCTAACAGTAGTGGTTTTAAGAGGAAAAACTGCAAGCCAGACAAGGGGAGCTGAAAGACATGCTGGTGATTTAGATACATTCAAGTTAGCAGACTCCTGTGAAATTCACTCTAGAGCATTTAACTAACTAACTGAAGAAACCTCTAATCCATTAGCAATGGTCTTTCAGGAACAGAGAGGACAGAAAAGGGCAAATACATATCTTTCTTTGAAAAAGAAATAGGGAAGATGTAGGCAACTACTAAGCCTACATCAGACAACAGCAAGAATCAGAGACAAAACTGTTAAATAAATAATGTATCAACATCCAATAGAATAGAAAGGCGATAAGAAGGAGCTGACAGAAATTCATCAAGAATGAATCGCATCAAATTAGTCTAATTGCATTCTCAACTGGGAAACTTGCCTAGTGGATAAGAGGAAGAAGCAGATGCAAAATACTTCAGCTATAAGACTCTGTCTGTTTACTGTCCTAGATGATACTTCAGTAAAAAAAAATTAGAGAATTACAATCTATGTGAAAACACTGCAAGGTAGATAAACATCTGGTGGGAAAAAACACACTTACTGAGCAGCTTTCAAGGGCTGGTTGTCAGATCTGAAATGGGATCATGAAGAGGTCTGACAATATTTCCACTAATGATCTGGATGAAGAAATAGAGAGCACATTCATGAAAGTGAACTTATTATCAGGCTGCAAGTGATTTAAAGCACTCTGGGGGATGGGATTCAAATTCCATATTATCTTGAGAAACCACCAGAAAGCATCAAGTACTAGCAAGAAATAGTGAAGAATGTTTCATAAGTGAAATAACTATGAAAAACAGACTCCAACAATTGTGACCAGGTACATTCACCCAGTCCAAGTGTAGGACCCAGAGGAGCTGTAGAGTTTTACACTCCAGTTAAAAAACTGTGGGGCAAAGAGAGTGCTGCAAAATCTACTTTAGGTTAAGGAAGTATAGGTATATTTCTAGGTATAAGTGGAACCTTCACAATATTCTGAAGGAAAGACAAAGATGTAAGATTGAAGAGTGGATTTAGGCATTAATTACTGAACTCTCACATGTGACTGGTTTGTATCTCCACAAAGTGAATAAATAACCCTTTCTGAAATTCAAAGTAATTGTTTCTGTATCTTGCATAGCTTGGCTACAAGTCTCTAAAGGAGGAAAGCTTGAAAACTACACTCACATACATCACAGTCAGGCAATACTGAGGCTACAAATCAGAGACCCTGACCAGAGTTGGTTTAGCTCCTTACAGGCAAATAGACCAACTTACTAGAAAAGTATTTCAAAAAAGCTCTGTAACTACACTACTAAAATACAAGTTTGAAAATTGCTCAGAATATAACTGTGGTGATCAACCCAAAACATTTGGAAGAGTGTGATTTGGGAAAACTAGTTTGGGGTATTTGGCACAATTTGGAAACATGCTGAGCTTCAAAATTCTTCACAAAACAAATCTTCCATTCCTCATTCAGCTCTGTCTCTGACCTCACTATCTGTAAATCCTCCAATGAATCAAGAACTGCCAGGAATAAGATTTAATGAGAGAAAAAATAAACGTTTCTCACATAAATATCACCCAGATTATGCCATACCTAGTTTTCATGTAGCATGGCAGAGAGTACCTGTCATCATTTCATACTTTAAAAATTGTTAGCAGTATTTGCTCCCACAAATGTATTTCAGAATTCTCTTCTACAGGAAAGAAAGCAAAAGGAAAAAAAAAAGAGCATCTATTCCTGATCATATCCAGTAGGCCTCAGAGCTGTTCACTGCATGATTGTTTAAGGGATAATACATGGGGTTTATTATGGAACAATTGTATTTCATGTTTCTGAGTATTTATTTGAGATATTTTAAAATATTTTCATTTCTTTTGAAAATTTGAAGGTCAAGGAAACCAAGGATACAAAATAGCTAAGTGTTTTCCAATTACAGGTCTGAACTCCATCAATGAGATGAAGGTTTTACAAAGGTTAATCCCATTTTACTGCTACCACACAAAGGAGCAATGTCTCTGCTACATGTTCCCACCACTTTCATTAAACCAGCTCTTGTGTTGATCTCTTTATGAGCTAATTCAGCTCACTAAACTGGTAGAAAACTAATGTAAAAAATAAAAAGTGTTGCAGCGGTAGTAGTTTCAGTTTCCAGGAGAGCTCCTGAATTATCTCAGACATTCTGTCAATCTTATCAACAGGAATGTAACTGCTGATGTCAATGACCTTGGTCTTCATTGAATAGAAGACCACCTTCCTGATGTATACTTTCAAATTACAATTCAGGCTGCATCGTTACATTAAAAAACTAAAATCAATCAACTTACTGCGAGACAGATTCTCAAGGGCTTTTCCAAGCTTTTTGCTCTCTTGAAGAATATGATTTAGTTCATCAAAATCATGGTTCTCCGGTTTTGTCTTCCAATCCCATTTAGGATGCTCTATTGACCTTGGCACTAAATGTACACAGATATATAGATGAAGTTTAGATTTGGTACTTCAGACTCCTACAGTGGAAAAAAAATCTGCACAGTGAGTTTACAAGGTCAAGTATCTTGGGTGGAAATTACTTAACTATCCTTTTATTTTAACTGATGAAAATATTTTATTTGGTCAATGTGAAGTAAAAACATCTATGAACAAATGCATACCTGAATTATTCTTGCAACTGAATTAATAGGTAAACAGGATATTTAACATCAATAATTGCAAATAATAAATGCAATTAAAAAATGTATTTAAACTATTGTACATGATGGTACTTCATTTACAACAAAATATAATTGTGTGGCTTAGGGGTCAAAAAGAAAAAAAGTCGAAACAAAAACGAGTAACTGGTACTTTTGGCTTTGCTAGTTATTTTACCAAGAAGAAAAAAATATTTTAGATACAGCTTTTAAAACAACTTTTCTTTTTTCAAAAATCATGAAGTGTAGATAACACAGTTCATTAAAAACAGTGAAACAAAGTAAGCCCTTATCATTCATGCTGTACAGCCTCTAATCTTCATTTCACTATTTAAACAAACTCAACCTTTGGGAAGCACAGACCAGAGCTTACCACCTGCTGCTCATTATCTATTACCAAAGCCTTTAATTTTAAAATAACAGTATTTCAACTGCTGAGCTAAGTTTGCCTACAATGAAGAGAAGGACTATCTGAGATATGTAGGACACACAATGAACAGAGCTTCATTGAACAATGTGAACGTTTTGAACAATTTGTAGAAATGAAAACAAAAACAATGCTGTTTCTGGAACTGCAGTTTAACATGCTCTTTTTGCCAGTGTTCAGAAGTAAATGAGCTGCTGCTATTGCCATGAAATGAAACTGTTGAGTTGTCTCCAAACACAGCATTACCATGCTGGTGTGAAGATGATGATGTCTAGTCCACCTTTCCACCAGAAAGGACCAGTTGCATTTTTACCAACCATCATTTACCAGTTGCTGACCACTCACTTAAAAATAACTTCAAAGAAAAGCCTAAAATGTTCAATATATCCTGGCCAGCTTCAAAATTTCTGTTTACTATTTTGACAGCTGACAACTAATTTATGCTTATAAACTTCATTTTCACTACATGCTAAGAAGGCAACTTACAGACTCCTACAGATGGTGCTAAAAAGGTGGTTTCATGATGATTTGAAACTTTGGAGTGCTTTTATGATGGTATGGGGAAATTATGCTCAGACATCAAGTCTGGTAGCTGTTACAAAATGTGTAAAATAACTTGGCATTGAAATTTGCCTTATCGCTGACACTGTGCGAAAATAGAATCTGCTCCACTTTGGAACAACTTCAACCATCCCTTGTGGAGTTAAGTCAATAGTCACCTTTTCCGGGTAAAGAAATGGGACAAAGTTATGTTGAAGCCCTTCTTTCACAAAGAAAATGATTTCACCTCCTGTAGACATAAACCAAGTCAGCTTCAAAACAGACATCTATAGAGAGTCTGACAACCCAGAGTATACCGTGATCTGTAACACCCACTCAGGAACCTGGCTATTAGGGAAGTTAATATATTGGACTGCAATTACAGACATTCTCAAAGACAGAAGACAAAAGAGACATTAAAAAAGATCTACAGAGATAAGAACAGAAGGAAAGGGACACAAGAACTCTCAATAAGGAGAAGGGAAGAGTGGAGCAAGTTGGAGTGCCAGAGTCTTGTTCTCCTCTGCATTCAAAAAAGACAAGTAATGTGTTTCCTTCTCAGGACAATGGAAATAATAAGCTATTGTGGTTCCCAGTAAATATATAGAGGCTTTAAGGCAGAGTATGAGTAGTCTTTACTCAGATGAGCAGCTTGTAATTTTTGCTGATACTTATAAATTTCAATCATTATTTTCTAAGTCTCCGGTTTGAGAACTGCTAAGTCAATTAAAAGTTACATAAATTATTATTTGACAAAAATTGACTCCATTCACAGACCATAGTACATACAAATTAAACAGCACAACTTCAGCATTTCTCATCTTTTTTTTCTTATTTACAGAAAACAAAATGTTCCACTTAGTATTTTTTCAAAACTTTTACTAACTGTAAATATAATTTTTTAATAAACTAGAGAAGAACTTCTATGAAGAGTTCTATATTCACCCACCTTTGTTTTACATTGAGTTTACACTCTCCTTTTGAAGCCTTTTGCAGTCATCTTACCATCACCCTTCTGTGTGCCAACACTATATTCTATAGTGTCACTCACTAGCAGAATGACAGATTTTTCATTCTATGTTTATGCTGAACTTACTACACCAAAAAAATCGCACAGTACCTCCAGAACACAAGCAGGCAACAATTCAATATAGTAAAATAATACCAAAAGATGATCAAACCTTGGAACTTCCAGGTTGCAGAAAATTTCCACAAGCTAGAATGAATTTGACACCATGACAGTTTGAAACAGAACACATTTTTCAAAATAAAAAAAGATTTTTGATAAACCATATGCTTTTGAAGCAAAATTTGTCATGGGATGGAAGCTGGATTAAACAAATACAAGTTCTACTTTACAGCTGTGGAGCTTCCAGGATCAGCAACTGCCAAGTGTACGGACGACTCACTTTAGGAAAAAAGAGAGTGTCAAGACTCTTGTTCTTGAAAAGTAGGAACACTTGCTCAGGACAGTGACCTGGTTGCTCATTTCAGAGAAATGTCTCACAAACACAGGAAGCTTGGACTGCAGCTCACTAGATGGAGAGTGGGAAATCAGTCAAAACAATGGTGGAAATTTGCTTTGCATACTGGCATACAATCAGCTGTGTTTTACTGAACCATTTTGCACTTCAGTGAAATGGTACCAAAATAGATATGCTGTCATGAAATATTTCTATGTTTCAATATAATTTGTTTCAATGACGATTTGGTTCATTCTGAGGAATCAAAACAGAAGGGGAAGTTAAACAGAATTAGAACTGATCGAAAATTTTTTACTTCTAGAGAAGACATAGTTCTTCCTACCTACCTAGTTTTTCAAATAATGAATGGATACTAAGACAACATCTATTTACTTGCATCATGTGGCACGTGTCTGTCCTCTCAAGTTCATTTTCTGCTTGCTTACAGATTTTTTCAAAATATAAACTTGTATCTTCTCAGCTGTAGGATCAGCAAGCACTGGTAATTTTCAAATGAATGGCTTTGTTGGAAGCATTCAGAGCTGTACAAACAGCATATGACCCTTCTTTGGAATCTTTTCAAATATGTGATCCTCCTCTGTCTGCATGAAGTCCATCATAAATCATTTACATGCATGTGTCACTACACACTTAGCAAAATCCTTTCATTATACTCTGACCTTCATCTTTCTTTATTATACTCACTCATTCCATAAAATCATATCAGTAATTTCAAATCCCTCATCACATTACTCACCTCAACCTCATCTCTGTTATTTGAGAGATTTATATATTATATAACACTTCCTCTTGAAATTATTTGTCTACAATTCAGAAGATTTATTACATCTACATTGTAGCATTTGTATTGAAAGATGCAGAGCTTCCCTTTAGAGAGCAGAGATTTCACCATCTCTTCTTAGGAGACTGGACAGACAGACTTGCCAGTATTTCTGATTTTCTGGTGGTGTGCCCTGGCCATAAATGCACATTAGATTCATTCATAGTTGTGTTATAAATTCTGCCACAAATCAGCACACCTTTATTTTCTACTGGATTATGGTACCAGATCAGTACTGGTTTTATCTACCCATACAAGTCTTTTCAAGGCATGATCTACAGACAGAATCAGACCAGCTGCTCATTAAATACTACATTTCATTAATGTACTCGTATGATCATCTTACATCTCAAAGAACAAAAATATGTATAATATAATGAACGTAAAATTATCCATGCATTTTAATCTTGTAATAGCATTCAGATTGGATTTCTTTGATAACAAATCCAAACTGGTTTACACAGTATCTAGATATTAAAAGGCTAAGAGAATGACAGCCTATAGTCCTAGACTGACTGAGAGCAACTAGAAGCATGCAACATTGTACTTGCAAACGGGATGTGGTGAGAATGCTGAACTGAAGCAGCATGAAAGGATGATCCATGATCTGACTTAATATGGAGATGGTAAAGAGATCAAGGCTACTTTGCCTAAAAGTAACTAGCTGGGCAACAAGAAGTCTGTTTTACAAACAATTTTGAAACTTACAAATTTTTTTTCTTCAAACACAGAATGTGATCATTTAAACATTTCATTTATATACACACAAACACCCCTGGCTCCAAGCTTCTGCTTAATTCTGGTTTTGCACACACCAAACAAGTGGTCAGATGGCTTAGGTATTAACACTACTTGTTTGTTTATATCAGGTGCACCTGAGATCATAACAGGTAGGAGAGGGGAGTGGAGGTATCTTTCCAGTATAAAGTTGAAAGCATAAGGAAGAGACATTTGTGCAGGGATAACACACACACTGCAGTCAACATCACTCTGTTGAAGGAAAAAAAAATCCCTAATTAAATAAATCAAATATCCTCATGTTTTCAAAGATTCCTACGAAATGACATTTCTGAATAAATGTACAAGTTCAGGATCATTTGAACAAGATGGTCACAAGAAAAAAACTCTGAAACAGAACATCATAGAGCTAACGGACTCCATTAAAGTTTTGGATTTGTTTTGGCAGTACGGGGAGGGAGCTTTTAAGGTGTGGGGGTTTGTTGTTTTCTTTTCAACCGAAGTCTGAGAGTAAATCTTTGGTCTCAGCAGGTCCAAAATTTTCTGTTTCTCCGATGAGTCCTTACTACCTCTTTGGAGACACTTTGGAAAAAAAACCTACAAGAGGTAGAAGCTGAAGACACAAAACAAATGGAATATAGTGTGCAAATTCAGACAGAACAATAATTGCCTTCTAAACATGCTTGCTTGCTGATCTGTGTAGTTGAAGTACTTGCTGATTTTGGCATAAACCAGGAAGAAAGAAATGTCAAAAGAACATTGATATTAACCTATTTGGCAGAAAAAAGGAGAAGCAAGATATCGCAAAAAGGCACACCTGAAACCAACCTCTACGATAGCAACTGAAACAAAATGTAGTTCAAATACACAAAGTATTTTCAAAGTTGCAGACACAACTAATTGCAGGTAAAAGTACTGAAAACAAAGGGATTAATTAAGGTTTAAATAAGTCAGTGTTATGGGGGAAAAAAATGAAAGCGCATAAACAGCAAAGCATGGAAGCAGAGGATAAGTAGGCTGAAAAGACCTCTGGAAGTCTTCTAGCCCAAACTACTACCCTAGACTGGTCCATTGAGGGCAGGTTGCTCAGACTATTCAGTTCAGTTTTGAGTATACCTCATGATGGCAATTCCACGGCCTCTCTGGAGAACCTGTTCCAGTGTTTGACAACCCTTACAGTATAATTTTTGTTTCCTCTTGTCCTTTCACTAACCACTCTTGAGAAGAAGCTGACTATGCCTTCTCATCCATCCTCCAGCATACTAGTTGATAGTAACAATGAAATCTCCCCTGAACCTTCATTTCTTCAGTATGACCAAACCAATTTCGTTCAGCTTTTCCTTGTCCATCACACGCTCTAACCCTGTCATCATCTTGGTGGACCTCCACGGACTTGCTCCAGTGGAGTAAGCACTCTGTCTCAAGATGTACTCCAGATGCCATCTCCAAAACAAACACTGCTGGCTCTACTCTTGCTACTGCAGCCTGGTATGCAGGTCACCTTCAGCACTGCATGAGCACACAGCCACAGCTGGTTTGTATTCCAACTCCTTGTCCATTAGCATCCCACACCTTTTTCTGCAAAGCGACTTTCTAGACACTCATACGTGAGTTTATGCTCTTGCTCTGGGTTTTTCCATCCAAGATGTAGGATGTTGAATTTGCCTATGTTGAACTTCAAGAGGTTCCTCTCAGCCCATTCCTTGGTCCTATCCCACCCCACAATTTCGTCTCACCTACAAACCTAAGAGAGAAATTCTATCTCATCGCTCAAGGCATTAGGCAATTCTTTAGAATGGTATCAATCTCAGTATTGGTCCCATAAGGATACCATTAAACAGAGACTTTTCAACTGGACTTTGCACTGCCTTGAATTCACCAGCTGAGTCACCTTGTCCACTTAGTAAGTCCATATCTTATCAACTGAGGTATAAGGGTACTACAGGAAGCTGACAAAGGTTTTCCTAAAGTCATGGTATGAAACATCCACTGTTATTTCTTTGGTTACAGGGCCAGTTATTTCACCTAAGAGGGCAACTGTTTTGATCTGATCAGACATATACGGTCTCATAAATCCATGCTTGATGTTCCAAATCACATTTTCCTCCTTGTGACTAGGAACACCTTCCAGGAAAGTTGCTCAATAATCCCTGCAGAGGGTGAAGTTAAGCTGACCAGATTGCCCTTCTTCAAAATCAATGAGATATTTGCATTTTTCTAATCATCAGGAACATCCCACAATCATTATGACCTTTCAGTGATGACAGAATGGCCTTGCAATGATATTAGTCTCCTCTTTCAGCACGTTTAGAACCAATCCCACATAGTGTGTATTTATGAATGTCCAGTTGCATTAAGTACACCCTAATTCTACCTCCTTTGTAGGCAAAGCTGCACTCCCACATGCTGTTTCTGGACTTGGGTAGCTTGAGAGTAAGTCTTACCAACTGAAGAGTATTATTAAGTGCCCTTCAGTCCACAAGGACACACATTCTTGACCCTAGTCTTAGTACAGATGTATAAAATGTTTCCTTTTGGACATGAGACCTGATAGTTTAGAATGCCCAGCCTCCTCTTTGTCCCTCTAATAGGACAACCTAAGGACTAACAAGCACAAAACTTGTAGTAGGCACACACGTGAATGGAATGACATGATGTCACCCCCTATCTGGGATAAAGACAGAGAACTCGAGATCTTTAGGAGATGGCATGATAATTATTTGATGCATACCACAGAGTCTGAAGAGCAAGCACAGGGCAGAAGGAAGGAACACAGTATGATGACAGCAACAGCTCACAATACCTTTGGCCACTGTTTCTAACAGCAGATCTCCATAAATTGCTGTTATCCAGCAAATCTGTTATATTAGACACACATCGAGTGAGTATGAGCATTTATTTGAATGTCTCTATTTATTCTTGAAAATAAATTACAATCTACATGCTTCTTTTGAACAGACTGAAAAATTCATGTGCCCATGTACAGCAGAATTGAAGATCAAATTTGAGTTTTTTTAAGTAGTGAATGTGTTTCATGAAGAAGAAACAGAGACAAATGCTCCATTTCTAGAAAAAAAAAATCCTGAGAAAATCCTGTACAATGGGACACAGCTACCTCTAACAGTTATTTTTACTTGTTGCAGTTATTTATTCTCAGTAAACCAAGTTTCATAACCATACAAGACTGTTAATCATCCAAAAGCACAGTTTTCAATTTATTTTGGAGAAAAATCTTGTACAAAAAATTCTCTGTGTGTGTAGCTATATTTTTATATGTATGCATATTGTAGATATATTTATTTGTGAAAAAAACCCAACAACATTAAGAATAAAGCTTAAAAATTAGATTTCTTCAATAGCCAGTACACAGGAAGCACGTGTTTCATTAAGACTTGCTGTCTTCTTTTTCAGCAATTTTTTACAGGTAGTTGACAACATTCTCTTCAGCCTCTCTATTTCTATTCAGTCTTTTCTTTCAGTGTACATTTAGATTCCTTCAGCAAATCTCAGAACAGTACACCTGTTCTGCTGACACTGCTCCCATACCTTGAACATACCTTGTTCATAATTCATAGTTTTGAACTGCCTGACACACAGAAAAAAACCGATAAGGACCAATATCAACAGAACAGATTTTACACATGCACAATGGCAATGCAAACTAAAACATCAAACCATAATCAGTATCTGAACATAAAATAGTGCATGATACTCAGATATTAGTCTATTTTTTAATCCATCTATCCAAAACTCTTTTCTATCTACAGACAATAACATAGGGCATTATAAAATATTCATAATCCAAGTGAGACTAAGGCAAGAAACTCTTCTAACATATATACATATATATATATAGGCATTTCATCTGCTCACAGTTTGCTTTCCATTTGAAACCTAATTCAAAAGAAAAACATTCTATAGGTTGGCAAGTATGCACAAGTTATTAATATAGTGAAGTTTTCTTACATGACTTGGACTCCGGTGATGGTGGAGAAATGTTGGACACAGCAAGGTCGCTCTTTGACTTTTTAGGCTTTTTTGCATTTACCTGCCAAGGTTTATCATAACTTCTAAAATCTCTTCTTGTTCCTTTATTTTCTGTTAAAAGAATCAAATTAGATAATTAAAACATTTGTAGGGTCATTTTTCAAAGACTTAAGAAATAATTAATCAAAAAAACCCCAAGGTGTATCAATCCCAATTAAACACAGCTCTTTTTTTCCTCCTATTTCTGATTTATTTTATATTTATTATATTTATTCCACTTTTTAGATATCAAAACTTAGAAATTAATATGTTTTTCTTTAAAAACAAGTCTATTTTTTGTTCTGCAAAAGTCCTTAATGTCCATGTTAAGTACATGTTTTACTGCCTATGTTAAAACTGTGTATTTGATATAAATGTAAATGGTGGATTTGTCAGTAAATTAACGTTTTGACTATCAGCAACTATTTAGGCTCTGTAGTCTGAAACAGATCATTAGTCAATTTTTAAACATAAAACTAATATTGTAATAGGAGCTTGTACCAGAATATGAAAACTAAGACTTCTACTTTACAATTAGAGGACATTATTTTAATGCTTCTGAAGATTTACAATCATAAATTATTCACACTGGAGTTTATAAAGTAGCATAGCATCTCCTCATTAAGGGTTGGGATGACAGGTATATAAAAATCTGTATTATTAAAGAAAATACCTCAATAGAGGTTAATCTCCAGTACAAATACACCAGGGGAGGGAGAAGGAACAGAAAGAAAGAGGACAGCAAGGGAAACTCTCTCACTGAGACTTTCCATTCTGTAACTCTGAACAATATTCACATGATACACACATAGGCTGAGCTGGCAGACAACAATGTATATTAAATTCAGTATCTGCTGGACAAACAGGATTTATTCCACATGCTCAAAACCATACAGCAGTACCTGTTCAGTAGGTACATGTGCATCCAGGAAATCATGGATGTTATTGTGGGATTACTCCGGAGACCAGCCCTTTCCAGCACACAGAACATACCTGATGTTTCACTCTCTGCCCACAGGGCAGCAGAGCCAGACAATGTTCTCTGAAGCTGACCACGGTTCCCCTGCTTGGACTGAAGATGATCAATTAGAAATGGGATTGGCTGGTCAGGTGTTTCTGTTATCAGCTTGGTCATCAACTCCTTCAGAAAATTAAACGAAAACAAAAAATTAGTGAGACACTGTACCTAAACTAATTCTATATTTACCAAAAGAAAATGAGCATTTATAAAGGAAAGATCTGTTTTCCAATTTGAAGAAAACAGGTGGAACATCCACCTCCTCAAACTACTGCTACCTTTGTCCTATGAAGTGCTCATATCTAAAGTGTTCTCAGCCTATAGTCTCTTATCCACTGGAACATAAGTTAAAAAAACCAATCCCTGCTACCTGTTCGAATTTACCCCAATCAGTAATACTGTCCATTTAACCACTCAGAACCAGCAACTCTTCAGAGCTGCAAGTAGCTCTTCTCTGACCAATATATCCAAGTTTCTTCTCATTGGAAACTGGAGTATCAAAAGTCTCTGAATTTTTCATCTCATACAGACATGGAACAATTTTCTGCTTCAAATATGCAATCATGCCTGGAAACTCCAAAGTCTGATCAAACAGACGGTTTTTAAAAGCAAGTCCTCAAAAATACGATAGTATTTTATTACAGTGTTGCAGACATGGATACAAAGCTAATGTCAACAGGAAAGCCTCTTCTATGCCATGCATTGGTACTGTGCAACTGCTGTTCTACACCTTGGCCATGCAGGGCTGCAGAAAGAGAAGCACTCTCCATTATTGCTGCTGGGCTTCTTCCTGGCATAAAACCCATTAGGGATCCAGAATGAAGCTGTGGCTTTGCTCTGTGTATGTGCTCTAAAAGGAAGTGAATGACTCGGGGCAGGTGAGGTGACCCTGAAACCCATGTAGTTCTGCAAGAAATCTGTGACTGCTGCAGCGAAATGATAAAGTTCCACAGAAGTAAAAAATTACAGGAACGTGAACAAAATGAGAACAAAATAAAAAAAAACCAAACAAAATAAAACCCCAAAACATTTAAGCTAAGTTATTCAGAGTACAAATCTTTACATAATGTAAACACATTTAAGTCTATCTCCACTTCATCTTTTCCACATACTCTCATTTAATAAAAAATTTTTGAAATGCCATTAGTTACTCAGAATTACCATCAGGTAAGTGTGTTGGGAAAAGATGCTTCAGAGAAAGTATACAAATAGCAGCAAACAGAATAACTGCACACAGGATTATTAAGGCACAGCAAGTTCTCTTTGTCCACAAAAAGGAGAAAATATGCCCAATCTCATGTCTTGTGAAGACACTATCTTCTGTCATGTCATTTTTGATACTTATCCACATTGAAACGAAAAACGCTGGGTGTCTTTGGTTTTGAACTGGAACTCCATAGGGAGAAATTAAGCTACTTACTAATCTTAGAATTGTTGAAGCTATGGAGTGTAACTTAATCTAGACTGCCTCTCACCACAGTAGGAGAAACCTTCCAATACATCATACAAGAAAAATTCAGAAATTGGAGTAATTCATATTTTAGTTGCTTGGCAACACGAACAGCAAACCTTTATTCTTTTCCCTGCCAATATACAGAATTAGTGACAATGGAAAGATGGAATCTAATGCTTGTAATGGACTACAATAGCTGTAGTAATTCCACTGCAGAGGATTCTATTACCAAACGAAAAGTGCCAACCTGTAACAGCTGACTTGTAATTTAAATAATTTCTCAGAATCATGGCTTGAAAATTATTTTTGTCTTAGATCAGTAATACATTGCAAAATTAACATAGTATTAAAAAAGGTAATACAGAAAAATGAAAAATTTTAGAATGCCTACATATCAATATAAGACAAATGCTACTTGATTGTTGCTGTAACTGACTTGCTCATAACAGGACAAAATGGTCATTAAATAACAGAAACACATCTAATAAAATAAAACTGATTACAGAATTCTTTACTTCCTCTGAGATGTAGCAAAAAACCTAAAGATCAAGATGAAGTGAAATTAGATGCTATTAAAAAGGATCACTTTTTGTACCTACTGTTATATTGATAATAAGACCTGAGTCATATAGAGATCTGTGCTGTCCCAGAGAATAATCAGTCCTATTCTGAGACAGCAGGTAGAAAATTTTAAAGAACTGTAAATAGAGGCTACTTTTATCTGGAATAACAAATGTGTTGTACCGATCCTGTACACCTAAAGTAAAAAAAAGAAAAATATAGTTAACATTGCTGAAATCCTCATAAACTGAAGAGTGTGAAGTTCAGAAAAAAAACCGACTTATTTGTGCAATAAGCCTCAAACTAATTTGCTTCAAGCACTCTCATAAATGTCATTAAAAGTAAATGCAACTTAAAATGAACACAAGGGCAACTCGTGTTACAAAATCTGCCATTTAAGGAAGACAAAGCTCTTTACTACAAGTATTCCACTGCAAAAGGGGAGAGAAGAAACTCTTAAGGATCTGCTTCTCAAGCTGATTCAAGCAAGGTTTGGAAGCGATCTCCAATTTACCACTTTCTATGGAGTTCCTAAACTCTGGACAAGGTGCAAAGAACACCTCAACTCCCATAACAATAGCTTCAGACATATACTCTGTAAATTCACATTTGCATGCTGGACGTGTTATCTCTCTTCCATATCCTTCTGCCTCACATGTTGTGAGACATCCTAGAAATAGGATCACAGCTCCATGACCTTCACTGCCTTTGCCCTTCTACCTGTTTCAATCACTCAGTTCACCAAGGGATGGAACTCCATCTGCTCAGCTCTCAACCTGTGTTCTTCAAGATCACGTTTCCTTTGAGACTTTTGTCATCCCCAGGAAACTGGCAATTACATGGAAATATGTGCTGCCTATGTTCAGTTGCTTAGCTATGCCATGAGGTGGAAGGGCTGGAGGGGCAATAGAAAGAAAAACAAAGCCAAACCCAGGCCACCCAACAAAAAAAAAAAGCACAAAGCTTCACACCAACATTAACTGTACATAGTGAGCATTCACCTAATTTTTAAGTAAAAACACATACTTCTTTGAAGGTGAAAAGATACTACAGATTAGGAATGTCAACTAAAGGGTATTCTCATTCTAATACCATTCTCTAGCAAAACAAACTTCTGATTAAATGATCAAAAGCTTATTTGATGATCTCATCTGTTGCCCAGGTGACATCTCAATAGACAGTAGGAATAACATACTACATGGTACTCCAAATACACTTTCACACATTTGAAATGTTTCAAAAAAAGATGACAAAAGTGACTGTACTAAATAAGAAAATCTAAAGTGTACAAGGTACAAAAATAAAATTCCTTTTTGGTTAGCAGCCGTCTGATCTGACTCACAATGTGCTAAGTAGGCAAGGTTTCACAAGAAAAAGAAAAGGGAAAAGACCAACTAGTCTCACTGAAAACGCCTCTGCATTAACAGCAGAATAAAAACAGCACAAGATCACTGAAACTGAGATTCATTTTTTCATGAACAAATCATCAGATAAGTTTCAAGTTTTCATGAAAACAGAAATGAAAGACACCTAAAGACAAGTCTCTTAAAAATATTAATCATACTTTTCACATTTCTAGCTCAAATTTCTAATTTCTCTAAATTTCAAATAAGGCAAGTCTGTTGCTCTGTGCACAATGTGCCTCTTAACAAATAAAAAGCCATGGCAGAATGGGTCTTCATGCTGCCAAATGAACTGCTCACTATCCATATCTCTCTCTTCCTATCTTCTTTCCACTGCTATGTCTTCCTTTCACTCTGTGTCCTTTTGTCTTTTCTATCAGTGGACTCCACACAGTCTCTTCCTCCCATCTGTGTAACAAGTGAAGAAGCCGTTCAGAGGTCAGTAATTATGAATTCCCTGCGCACCCTCAAGACACACTGGAGCACAGAAAAGGGGCCAAAGGAAACTTCCATGGTTATTACAGACTAGAGCACTCGGGTGAATTCATCAGTTTCTGTTGCTTCCCTTATATTGCCCCAAATTAGGCTCTGCCTTGTCAGAAGGCAAAATGAGAAAGAACAGCAAAGTGATATAAACTCTTTCAGTGAACTGATTCAAGGTTTTTACCTTGCCCTGTGCAAACCAGTTCTTTCTTCTGCAAAGGTATCTTCATATGCTTCTACATTCACTAGTTTTATTGAACTATTACTTAGACTGTTTAAAAACATAACTTGTAAAAGTTGATTTGTCGATATTTGCAAGAGAGATTCAGGCATGTGTTAATGAGGCTGCAAAAGAGCTTGAAAAAAAAACCCAGGTCTAAAGTAGTGGTTTAATATATTATTTATAAAGAATCTACAGAATTTATAAATAATAATTTATAAAGAACTCTTTAAATCTTTGACTATTGCGCTATTCTGAGATCCTGTATTAGTTATTCCATGAGGGCTCAAATTTTAATTTCCTTGTAAATGTCCATGCATTTAATACAAATGAAACAGTCTTCACAGTCTATTAATCATAGGCCGAATTACAAGAAAGTCCTAATTAGCCCTTTCTAAATGTACCTATCAGGTTATTAAGTTAATTAAGAGACATTCTATCTTGCCCTGTAATTGGTAAGGGTAACTACACAACAATCACATTTTAACTGTACAGACTTTTATAGACTATGGCACAGCGTGCACAGATTCTGGCTGTGCTATGCTCTTTCTTTCATTGATTAAATTAGAAGTTTAAATACTATTAAATACAGCAAGTCTTCACAGCGATGTCAGTGGTGACTCTGTCAATAAAGAAGTCATGAGGGGCTACAGGTCTCCCAGCTGACCAGCCAGAGTATGCCTACTTAGGATAAGAAGAATTGCTCTCCTGGCTTCAGTGGCATATGTGAGATATATGCATTGACTACAATGAAGCTTGGACACTTAGACAGACAGACATCTAAATTTAGACTTGCTAACCCCTTCATACAGGCTATAAGTGAACAAATATATAAAATTGAGGGAAAACTTGTGGAAGGACAGTAGGTTTAAGAAACTTTTTAATGACTGACACTTCTTTGTTAGAATTCCTTTCTGATTACTGCAGTAACAAAGCAAGGAAACAAAAGTAAATAAAATTTTTAAAGTATATTTTAACATTATTCTTACTGCCTAAATTAAGAGTCTGCAATTCTTGAATGGGAGCAGAAAGATAAATATCACTGCTTCTACAAAAAAATATTAATTTTGAAAAATTGAAAAATACCAGCATCCTTCTTTTGGAAAATAGCTAAGCTTTAAATATTCTTAATTAAAAGTAGTAAAACCACATTACAAACAATGAATGAAATGGACTTCAACATATTTTAGGTTCATGAAATCATCACCACATCTCCATATAAAATATATTACTCAACTCTACACAAATTTCCACATAAATAAAATTCACATGCCTGTAGGATACTATTTGCTTCAAACTAACCATGGTAAAATAACAGCTGAGAACAAATAGTAGTCCTATTCGGCTTACTCATGAAAATATTCAGATTTTTACCTGGAATTGACTAAAAAATTTTCAATCAACACATTCTTTTTTTAAAACATCACTGATGCCATTTCAGACAGCTGTGCAGCTAAATTTAATATCACAAGACTGTAGTACACAGCATGGGAACACAACCCACAGAGAAATTACTTTGGACATAGAAGTAAAACGAAAGTACAAAGCCAATACAGTAGCTCTGATGATTTGGCGCAAACGAAATTCCCCTAAAGGTGGCGTTGCTGGGGAAATCTATGGTATGGGACTAGGGGCACAGGTAAAATTTCACAGAACGAGAATAACAGGAGGAAGTGTGAAAACAAACATCATTGAATAGCTATCTTTCTTAAGTGTCCATCTACTAAGTATCTGTACCAATTCAATAAGAGAAGAACAACTTTGGGGGCAGTGTTACTAACCATTTTTAGTGCGATTCTGGACAGCAGAATGGAAACAGCAGACTAGTTCCACTACAAACCCTTTGTATATCATTTTATCAGTTTCCTGACTCGGATGAACTAGCCCTATCTGAAATAATTCCAACTCATACATGTAATACTTGATAAAATATGCATCATTGATCTTACTTAGGAATGGATGGGGTCTTGTGGACAATTTCAAAGTTTCACTGAGTAAATTCATGACACTTTACCAAACTCCACCACATACATTATAACATGCAATATCTATCTGAACCTCTTGCTGCACTTTTTCACTTACTTATCCTTTGAGGTTTTTTTCCTCTCCTAATCTTAGTATTTCAAATATCATTGTCCCAAACATATTTTATCACTCCCGAGTTCACAAAATAGCTTCAAACACCTTCAATCTGTGACTTTATTGAAATATTTCCTTTCTCCCATTCAAGCATTCCAAGAATGCTGTCAAAAGAGAAGTCATTGCTACTAGGTTACTCTAAAACATTAAATAATTCTCATTAGAAGAAGAAAAGGTTAAAGACATGCTCTCAGAGATGCCACAGTTATCACGTTTTCTCCCATAGTTACTTTTCAAATTACAAAGATTTCCTATGATAGCTTATACTTCTTTCTGCAATCCTGTATCTCTGCATAACAATCTCACACTTGTGGAATTATGCCTACCATATCGTTATCTGAACTCCTCAAGGATTTATCAGATGAAGGTAGTTCATGCTATTGTAGAAGCACTGTAAGGCTTCCCTGAAGCATAATTGAGAAGCATTCCTCAGTTTCCATCCACTATATCAACCACTGGAAATTCTGCCCTCAAGGCATGCACTTCACAGTTCAGCCAAAGAAAATGAAAACTGCTGGTTTTCTGAAAGGTCTGTAGGATTTACATCAAAAGAAATACCCATAGATAAGGACTAGGAAAGACTATTGCAACCTGGACTTAAATTACAGCCATAAAACAATGCTGACTGCACACCACTGCCTTACCTAAAAGCTAACTCAATAGGCTGGAGCTGATCTTTCTCTGATCAGCTGAAGTGATCTTATTTCAATTTCAAGGTCCAAGCTGAAATCACTTGTTCCACCATGTGCAATGATTCATTACTGCAACTGTTAAAAAAAAATCTCATCATGTTTCCAGTTTAAGCTTCACTGACTTAGCTTCAACCTGTCTGACACGATTTTTTGTGAGGAAGGGTAATGCTAGAAACTAAATTAGCAGGTATTTTTGTGGCTACCTCTGGTAGGCTGACCCCAACCAGCAGCTAAGCACACACCAGCCACTTATTCATTCCTACCCCCAGTGGAATTGGGAAGAAAATGAGAAGAGCAAAACCAAGAAAAATCCATGGGTCAAGATAAAGATAGCTTAATAACCATAGGAAAGAAAAAAGGAAAAAAAAAACCAAAATCAAAGAAAAAGTGATACCAAGGCAATCACTCATCACCTCCCACTGCCTTGCCAGTCCCCAAGCAACAGTTACTTCAGAAAATTTACTCCCCAGGTTTAAATGCTGAGCATGACATTATATGGTACGGTATATCTCTTTGCCCAGGCTGTTACCATTTTGTGGTAAGGTATGTCTCTTTGCCAGCTGTTCCAGTTGTGTCCCCTCCCAGCCTGTCCCCACCCCAGGCCTGCTTGCTGATGGGCAGAGAGAAGAACAGAGAAAGCCTTGAGCCTGTGCAATCACTTCTCAGCAAGAGCTAAAAGACTGGTGTACCAATACCGTCTGAGTCACAAATCTGAAATACATCAACATACAAGTTTGCTGTGAAGAAAATCCAGTACCTGTCAGACCCAGTACAGTACCAGTACGGTTATTAAAGGTTTATGAGTGGTGATCAGGAGAAGGCCATATATGAAAAAAACAATTAGTAAATTAAGGAGTTGACTCAGCAAAGCACTTAGGCTTAGATATTCTTTATGCCTGAGAAGTAAATAATTACAAAGCCATGTGCGTGCTTAAAATGCCTTGATGAATTAGAACACTCTTCTGTGACTGCAGAATTACAAACACTTCCTTCCTTCTTTCTGGAAGCCTAGCAAAAAAAAAAAAAAAAAGAAAAAGGTAAATGACTGTTTTGAAGATTGATGGAAATCCTTTCAATTGCATTCCATGGAAAACTTTGATAATACACATTTTAAAAATGTGTGCAGCAGCCACCACACTTCCCAGATGTTTGTCTTTCTCATCTCAAAACACTCCCCCCAGTAACTTTGCATTACTACACCACTAAATTTACTCAAGTTATACAAAAAGATAAATGTGAGATGATGTTTGAAAACATTCTACTGCCCAGTGTGTATAGCCAAAAGTAACTAAATATTCTGTGTAACTTCTGTGCATTAAAATTATTATAAAAATTGCTTCCATATTTTTTCAATCTTGACCAAGAATCTTTAAACTATTCACATGGAACTTCAAATAACAGCCAGCAATTACAGCAACACAAAATGGAGAATGTAAGTTACCAGAGTCCAGGGTGGGAAAGTTCTAACACAGATTTAATTACCTTGACTTCAGCTGCCTACATAAACTAACCCTAAGTCTGCTCCAGTAATGATCACTAAACAAATGTCAAAGAAGTTAACATATGCTCCCTTCTTGTTAGAATTTACTTAAATCCTGTCATTTGGAAATGTTCCTTTAGTACAGCAACTAAAGAACTATGAGCAAGATGCACTATAATTACAAGTTTTATTCATACACTTTGAATAGATTAATATCTATTCAGATACGCATCTTAATTTCCTGTTATTTACCTGTGAGATTGACTTGGTCTCAAAAGGCTTCCTACCAATGTTGTAATCAGTTTTTAAAATAGATCTAAATGTTTAATATGCAACAATACAACAGAGATTTCTGAACTGGAAAGGTCAGAATTTATTGCCATAGAAAAATCTGGAAATTAATTTTTACCACAGCAAAATACAAAGAGATTTTTTATATTTGTAGAATTTATATACTGCAACTGTGTCTGGAACTTCTTAAATAATACTAACAAGTGCTTTTTATATAGAATTTTAAGAAGACAAAGAGGTTATTTCACATGTAAGCAGTTGTTTGATTGACCTAGAGCTACTTGTATCCTGTTTTCCCCCCACAGGAAACACTGATTTGCCTGTCACAGGAAACATAAGATGTGCAATTTCTTGTCAGAATAACCACCACTGCAGACTCTATGCAAGCTCTCAAATGCTTTTGAGAACACTTAGTCATGTTCAGTTTGGCTCAACACTGCTTATACTCAGTGCCTCTCTAACTGCCACCAGAAAATCTTTTTACTATTACAAGCAACACTTTTCTATTAACAGTTATTTCAACCTCTGTCCACTTAAGTACAGATGAATCTTTTGCATAATTAGACATACACTTGAACTTTGCCATTTGAAAAAAAAAAGCAAAACCCATCATGAAATTGGAATGAAAGAACTGGTCTCTTTAAATGCAAGAATCTTTTGCCATGCAGAAGCCATCAGTCCACAGATAGAACAAAATTTGATTATAAATGCATGAATTAATAATATTCTAGTAAATACCTAAATAACCATGTTAACTAATAAAAAAGAAATATTGACTAATTTGTTTTTATACTCTAGAGATCTTCCTCCATTTTGTGTACTATCATCTCTTAAATGCTACCACATGATACTGGCAACTATTTCATTTCTAATAGACATCAGTGTACCTGAATCTATTTTCAGCCCCAACCAGAAAGACACCTTAATAATTCCAGTTCAAATGGAAGTAAAATCCACCTCTGATATCTTCCATAAGGATTTTCAACATCCACCAGTTAAGCTAAAATTACTGCTATGATTTTCCTCTTCAGCAATTAAGATGACAAAGAAATGCTTCAATGATATTTTTTTTTTCATCTTAACATTTTTTGCAAAGTTCTGACAGATTTCTAACATTCTCTGCCTTCATGGATTATCTCTTTTTTCAAGTCAAATTAGAATAGATATTTCTTCTACTTAAGATGAAGAAACTTCTGAGAATGATGATCTCATCATAGTCAGACTAAATAAAAAAATAAAAAATTGAAGATTAGAAATACATAGGGAAAAAGACATGCAGGTGTCCATTTTAACCTAAACAGCACAGCAGGCTTGAAGTATTCAGGTTTAGAACACAATGTGTACTGTGAAGAATCAGGTAGGAGAGACACAGTGGCAAAATCACACAGGAAAGGAAATGTTAACACTGAGTGCAGAGGTACCAGGTTCTCCATGTCTCCAGCCATTTTCCAGGGTTTCCAAACCGGTTGCCACTGGCACTACCAGGTTCATTGCTCAGCCGCAGGCCTGAGAAGTTACAGTCACTGCCTGTCTCCATCTAAAAATGGCTGCGACTTGGGGAAGCACTCTCAGGCTGCTGTCATGGATTCTCCCAGAAATCAGGCCCTTCAGGGTCGGGCCTTCGAAACACAAGCACCTGGCAATGCCGAGGTCTGAGCCCAGGAGATGACACGGTCTACTGAAGATGAACACCATGCTGTCCAGCTGGCTGCTCCCATGACAGAAATCCTATGCTGGCAAAGCAGGCACCAAGAATATCCTGCTAAAAAATGCATGGCCCAAGATCCTCTCCACTTGTCTACCTCATTTACTGGCTGTGGGCTGCCTTGGAATAAGACTCAAAACTCATCAGGAAAGTCTCTTTTGCAGTATGTCTGGACAATTCCTGGCACAATAGGGTACCATTTCCTTGCTGCAGCCAGAAGATGAAAATACAATATGAAGATAATAGAGATTTAAAGCAGACAACTGATTTAAGTACATACAGAAAGGATAATATTTTACATTCTGTTTGAATATCTTGAAATGTACCCTGAAAAAAGACACAATCATATTCCCCAGAAGGCATGGAAAGACATAAAATGTTAGGCATAATTCAGTAGTCATATTCAGAACAGCACAGATACCTAAATAATATTTAGCTTTGTTCATTTAAGAA
This sequence comes from Drymodes brunneopygia, assembly GCA_013400955.1. NCBI lineage: Eukaryota > Metazoa > Chordata > Aves > Passeriformes > Petroicidae > Drymodes > Drymodes brunneopygia. The sequence goes on from VZTZ01048564.1 coordinate 154,756, forward strand.
ATACTGTATTTTATTTTAATCCTGCAGTATGTAATGTCAAAAATTCAGTCTAAACACTTCTATCAGGACAGTCCTGCATTAACTTATTTCCACAACCAAAAATCAATTCCCTGTGCCTAGACATAACTACAACATCTTGTGTGGAACTGTTACTTGAATGCTCTTTTTTTACCCACGTTTGGCTACTAGTCACAAAGCAAAAAACATAAAAAAATAAAAATAGCCTTAACCAGTGCACAAGTACATTTAGACATCACAAATCAAAGAGAGAGATCTGATCACCATCAAAAGAGACAAAATCCTCTCAATCTACTTCCCTGCTTTCCACAATTGTATTGCATATTGAGAAGCACCATGAGGAAGAACACATCCCCATACAACTTCTGCACAGAAAGAGTCACTGGAAAACTTCCTTCAGACAAGACACTTCCTCCTTAGAGGAAGGATGTTCTGTAATCATGCCCAGAAAAGAATTCTTCAGCAAAAGACACCTGATGAGCAGGAGTGAACAGTGAGTCTGTTGAACCATATGAGGAAAAATATCAAACTTTATTGACCACATACAGTGGATATATCATGGATTACATCCATGCACATGTTTAACAGAAGAAATGGCCTAATGCCTTTATTTGTTTCACTGTAACTTACTTGCATGTCCAAGTCCTTAAAAGAACGTCTCCTAAGTAAGCAATGTGAAAGAACTCACAGCAGCAGTTGAAAATGGAGAACTGTCTCAATATCAAGCTGCAAAAAAAAGGCTCTGAAATGAGAGGGTGTCGGACACCACTATTTGACCTCTGAGGCCAAGCACATTGGTTGCACAGGCTTAAGGCTGACACTTCTATCATGCCCACAAATAAAGTAGGCCTGAAATAATGGGGACAGCTAAATAAATACTAGCTTACATAAGCTGGATACACTTTCCACTCTGTAAGTTATAGATTAACTAAGCTACACAAATGATGGCAATATTAAAGCCATTTTTATATAATGCAAAGTGTAATTATGAAATGAGGAAAAAAATTATTATCAGTCTCTGCATACCAAAAATAAAAGCTAATGAATATATTTTTCCTGAAAGAAAAAGAAAAATGATTTTTAAGACATCAAAAAATATGAGTACTAATAATTATGTCACATGGATCAACTTACTGAAATCACTTTCTAGACCAGACAAGGTAACTTTAACACATACACAGAACTGGTATATTTCTTGAAAGTGTCATTTGCACTTTGACTATCTCCTCCATATAAACTGTCACTATGGATTTAGTCACCATGTCCTCACTAGCCTACCAGGGACATGACCTGCAACATCCAGGAGCTGTCCTCTGGCTCAGGTTTTCTAACAAAGGAAAGTTAGAGCCTTAAGTGGATATTTAAAGAGGTACTGCTATACTAACAACTAGAGACTTTCTATGGGTAGCAACAGTAATTCAGAATTATACATAGAACTGGTATAATAAAGCCCATCATTTCTCATCAGACACTTCTACCATCAAGACTGCAATGGCTTATGCAACTAAAAATCACTTTACTTCTAGAAGCTGGAATCTGAGTAATTTTATATGATGATAGGGGTTTGGGGCTGTAGAGCTATTTTTAATAACAGCCAAAGCATTATTAATCTGATTTTCTAATGCTTTTTTATTTAGAAAACAATGTCTGTGAGTCACTGGTGTATGTTTTTGTTTGTTTCTGAGACTGCAAAGTAACTTTCCACCCCTGACAGCGATTGCCCAATTAAAGCATCCTGATGATTTGACTGCTCTTTATTTAACATTAGACTGAATCTGCCTGGTTATGAGTGAAGGCCTCTTGTAAATCAGGGTCTCACCAACTGCAGCAGGGCTCCCTGTGGGAATACAGCGTGCTCACATGGACTGCACTGCAGCCTTGAGACTTGTCAGTGCTCTGAGTTGCCACAATAAACAGTGGAGGCAGAGGGAGAAATCAATTTTTTCTTGATTGTGTGGCACCAATTAATGGGATTAATAGCACTACCAGGCACTGAGGCAGCACAAAGAAAGAAGAGAAAGCAGAAGGCCCATAATGAGCTCAGCGCCTTGCTATGAAAACTCCTAAAACATGTGAGGACTGTAGGAACCAGAGGGGTTTGCAGGCTCTATGCAGACAAACAAGACAAAGGAAGGGGAAACACAAGCACAAAGTAATATGTGATAATGCAGCAGGACAGCATCAGCAAAAGCAGGAACTGTAGCCAGATAACTGACTATCATTTTAGTATCCTAACTACTATATATTTTATTTCCTCTCCTTACTAGTTATCTTTTTTTCAGTGTTTAAGTAAATGTTAAGAAGATCTTCATTTTGACCAACTTAATTCTTCTAATCTTTTTTCTATTATCACAGGGAAACATAGAATAAAATAAATTCTCTTGAGTTTCTTTTTCTTCCCTGCTGTCTTTTTCTTTGAGGTATTCTTGCTTCAGGGAACAAGAAATCAAGATTAAATTTGTTACTCTGGTAATTTAGTCTTCTTTTTGTGTTTATCTCTTCATTGTTCCTTACTGGTAAGTCTTCATCCAGCCTTTGTCTCCAAATAGCTTTACTGTCTTACACTTTATATTAGAGGCATTACTAACTAATGACATTATTCTGAACCATGACACACTTAGGAGTAGCTCTGAAACAACTTTTTAAATTTTTTAACTGGGGTTTCTACATCATGCAGAAGTATGTCCTCAACACAATTATAGGAGGTGGTTCATATGGCACACCAGAGGAATTTCTGCACGTGCAAACCTAGGCTTTCTCCTCAGCTTGCATTTCCCTGGACATCTCTGCTTTGTAGAAAGGACAAGACTCTGCAGCATGCTTAGGAGAATGAACACCCAGGTCACATTGGGTGTATTGAGCATGTCATACCCAACTGCAGTGGACACGTGCAATTAATACAGTGTGTCTGAACAGGAACACGCAACACCTGCTGCATTTATATCGGATCTCTGTCCAGCACACACAAGATTCTCAGGCCTGTCCCAATGTTTCAGTGTCTGTATGCATTTCATAGAGCATGCACATGCACACCCGCATGTTTCAGTCTGAGAAATCCCAGTACACTCAGTCATGGAAATTTTCTTCTCCTTCAAATGAAATAATATCCTTATTCACACAAAAGGCCCCAATTCCATCTCTACTAAACTTTCACAGAGTCTGCATCATAAACCTTTCCTCGTCCCAACTGGCCTATACATCATTTCTTCCACAGGTTCTCTTCAAAGGTCACCTACAGCTGAAACTACCCTTCCTTTTCAGCTCTATGAACCATCTCTCATCTCCAGAAGAGACTACTTTCACTTATTTAGGCTCCTAGGATGAATTCTGTTATTGACAATACAGAGCAGCCTTTCTGCACTAGTGTACCAAAATAAACATGAAGCTTATTACAACCCTTCAGAAATCCTTTCTTTGATATAGATACCTGACCAGAGGAATATTTCACAATCATCCATTTACCTCTCCACTCATACAAATGTCAGCAGAGGCACAACGCCTGTCAAACTGAAGTGTAGCTCCTTCTCAATGAAGGAGTTCATGGCACAGGAGCCAGTGTTAATAGTGGTGCTAAGGACACCTTTAACTCTCTGGTAAATCCATGCCTAAGTCATATAGCCAAGATCAAGACCTAGAGGTGTGAGTCAGACACTGCAAAACATATAAACTCTTTACATAATAAGTTATATTTTCTTGTATCTGCCCTGTCTTTCTCACTCTTTGGTTATACTCTTAGCAACCAACAGCATGAGAAACTTTCTTTAAAAAAAGGAAGTACAGATTCCAGGTAACCAGTCGACAGTAGGGACTAAGATTATAAAAATAAAATAGAAAATAAAAAGAACATGCTGGCAATGTAGCATTAATCCTTGTCATCCCACCCTCTCCCATTTCCTATCCTTCCTTGCTTTCACGCTCAGTATATTCATATGGTCTGTTTGTTCCTTATTTGTTCAGCCATCCTCCCTAATTATTCAATTCCCTCTTTTGCTCCTTCACAGAATCAACTGGGCTCCATGACATTCTCCCAATCTATGGGGAACTGCACCTTTAAAAGTCAAGATCCATATGAAGCTAACAAGCACACAAGCTTTGCAGATCTCTTATGTCAACCTAGTAGCTTGCTACTGGAGAAAAGCAGCTGTCCTTCCCTCCCTCCCTTCACCCTCAGGTCACCTACATTTTCTCTCCCAAGTCAATGGCACATTCCTCATCAGACTACATGGTGACCCACTGAGATCAGCCTACTGAACAATGTTCACTTCTTTGTAGACTTCATTTTCTTCTGTTTCATATTCCCAAACTGGGTAACTTTAACATGACACAACCACCAGTTCTGGAACACCGACAGCAGGAATGTGCAGGCAGAAATGAACAGGACCTGCAGCAACTGGCTATTAAATCAGCCTCACAGCCCATAGTTCTGAATACCAAACCATCAGAGTGTCTGGAGTAAAACAGACTATGAGAGGAGGAAAGATTCAATTAAAAAGGCTCCAACACAGTTGAAAGACCCAAACTCTCATGATTCCTGCCCCAGAAAGTAGCTCCTACAGAAGCCAACAAAAGAGTTATTGTATAGTAAATATATTGTACCAGACACTATAAAGAAATATGAATTATGAATAGAGTGATTTAATTTATTGAATATTGCAGGGAGCTGAAAAATGAGGAAGGAGAAAGGATGTTTCACATAAATACACAATTAAAAGTTCCCACTCTCTGTATGGACAGAAATTTTTAAGAGGTGGCTAATGTAAAATAGCCTTCTACTTATCATGGGTAATGCACATGCATTCTTCATTTTGTATGGGCATTTCTCATAACTGTAACAACACTTCCTCATACTTCTATATACACTATAAATATGCCAAAATCTGAGGTGTTTCACTGGAAATTCCATGTTTAAGGCAAAGATAATACTGGAATTTTATGTGAATAAGGGAAGAAAACTGCCCAAATCAACAGAAGAGCAAAACCAGAGCGGCATCATAACTACAGCCAAATGATTCTGCCTGAATATTTATAGACGGAACTAAAAAATAAGTATTTGGTGAAACTGAGTAGCCAAAGGAGAATTGACACAGCGCAGCATATGGGACCTGACATAAAAGTTAAGGCCATCAAAAATGTGTCTGTTGCAAGCTTTTTAAAAGGATATTAACCTCTACACTAAAAGCAGATTTGGATCTTGCGTTGTCTCAGCAAAGGCAGAGGTGCGCATTTCAAGTGATTATGCTCCTTACCTGCGTGCTAGGATGAAACTTTGTAATCCTTGTTTCTCCTATCAGCTGTGTGCTGCTCTTCATTGCCTTTAGTAACATGTCAAATAGCCCACTGCCTCAGTCAGGACACCAAGGGTTTCCTAGCGATTCTATTTGAAAATGCTCTTGCTTTCACTGGTTTTTAACCATGTCTCATGGTTTCAGGCAGAGAAGACTCTTAACATAGAACATATTCTTCTGTCATACTTCACAGCTCATACGACATTTGTCAGGAGAATGTGTGCATCTGTGCAAGGGGGATAACAACCAATAGAGGAAATAACAGCTCATTTTTATCTGAGTTATTACAGACATTAAAGAGTTTGGGTTGTCTTTGTTCCAAAAGTTGGTATAAAAATGCTTCAAACCACCTCTTGTGGTCCAGAGGTAAAAAAGTATCTCCATCCCCCCTCACTCATACAAAAGCACATATGCTTTCCCAGAAAAATAAAATATCACAAGATTTTTTAAAATACATTAAAAATCACTGTAATAAAAAATCCCAAATAATTACTAGACAATTGAAAGTGAGAAATTAGTCCCCACTTCTTCATTTGCATAAATAAGACATGGAAAGATGCAAGTGAGATTAAAAGACATAGGGAAAAAAAGAATATTGATTAGACATTCAAAAAAAAAGAGGCAAATTGTAAAAGAGCATGATGTTAAAATACTCTTAAATATTACGTTTCTAACTCAATTTAAATATTATATTTCCAGTTTCATTTACTAAGTAACATTTTTAAAAGAATTAACACTAATAACAGGTGTCTGTCTAGATGTTTCTTTAGTCAATGCCAATGATAAAGCAGCTAACTAAGAAACCCACTTGCTCCAGAACAGTAAAATACCACATCATGTGTGGCAGAAATGCTGGTTAAGGTACTAGTTGCTCCCTTCCCTCCCAGAAGCTCCTAAACAAATAGAGGGCCAAGACTGTGTTGACTCTGCAGTATGGACACTTGGAAAAGCATAGATCAGTAACAGCAAAGAACATGTTAGAAAAAAATTACAGGTTGAATTAAAACTGTCAAAGTATTTTACTTTATATTTGCCACTTAACATTGATCTGTTGCACCAAAAGGATTGGATTAATCAAAAGAAACAAAACAACTGAAGAACTTAATTCAGGTATAATTACACTGCTGATAATCCAAAACTTTGAAGATACTTTATAATGTGATAAAACACAAGGAAGTAAGACCAGTAGGAATGGGCTTCTTTTAATACAGACTGATTAATTAGAGGAGATGCTAGACAAAAATTCAGTATCATATCTGTTAGCTTAATGCCTTACCATTGAGCAGCCAGGCTTTGCTGGTACATGATGGTGAGAGCAACTTAATTGAAAACTACTCATTTTCCCAGGTATTTTTGGATGCAAGATAGTCATGCCTTCTGCTCCCCCTCTCAAGAAACAAAGTAATTGTCATTTTGAGAGTTTAAAAACATTTAAAGTTGATGTAACAAAAATATGCTATTATGATACTTTCACCTTATTATTCCATACTTTATATACAATTCTTCCAATTTAAGTACTACTTGGATTTTTATTTATTTCTGTGTCTCTTGCAAAAGAATTTTAAGAAAATTAAGAAAGCAATTAAGAACCCACGTTTCCATTTCAAGCAAGTAATATCTTTGCCATTATGGAAACAAGGTTTATGTGATTACTACCTATGTTTGTAGCCACACAAGTGGATACCTGTATCTATGATCTCTTTCACTGTCTTCTTCTACTATGCTTTTAAAGTCTTTAATTAACCTCAGACGAATTCCTAGAGGAGTAAACACCACAAAAACGCAACTCCTTTCAAATGCTGAGAGATCAACTAGTCAGGTAGCAAGACAATATGATTTTTCTCATCCAGGAACATTTTTACACAAGAGAGTAGGATTATGACTGCTCCAACCACAGGGAAATTTCTGACATTTCTATCATGTTGGTCACCACAAAAGCCAAGTAATAAGCATAAAGCCACTGCTCAAGGAACTGTTTGCTAATGGAAAACGGTGTGTCTGTAGTTTTAATTAGGGTCTTTCACTTGTTTTCCCTTAAAGATAACTTTATCTAAGGCAACCATGAGAATGTATGATGAATTCTCCAAAGAGAAAAGGACATCTCTGCACCATTTTTCCCTTTGACTTACATTCCCCCTAAATAGGTCTTTTACTTCAGTGCACATTAAGGCTATAATAACACCCCACTGTAATAGGCACCAACAAAAATTAAAATTAGAACTTAAATATAATTCCCTACCCCCTACTGTGTAAGACTGCAGCATTTCTAGATCACTGCTAATGTCCACACATCCTTCAAAAAACAGCTAATAGTGACTCCCCTGCAACAGGAACTGCCAGGCTGAAACAATGTCACTGGGTAATCAGTGCCTAAAATGATCCTTGCGATGTCTAAGTACTGAAAACTCAGCCTTTCAAAGGCTCCATCTAGCCGCTTGAAATTAAATGCTTTGCTAAATACATCTCTGCAATCCATAATACAGACCCTTTCACGCTAGCAACAGAATCTAACCCATTAAGTATAATACCAAAATGAAATAAAACATTTTCTGAGAAACCTCAAAAGAAAACAATTCTTTGAGGGCATCTCTATCCTTCAAATTGCAGATATTGCAGCTTAAAACATAATTTCATGCTGTGAGAAATGGTGAACTGGCTAATTAGATATTCAAGTTGATAGTGTCTACCTTTGTGTATTTAAGAACCAAGGGCAAACATTGTTTCAGAAGACAGTCCAAACTCCAAAATTCATCCCCAAACTTTGATGAAGCCAGTCATAAGATGCACTATAGATAGTGTTCATCACCAGACAGGCTAAGGTTTAAGTGAAAAGCATAGTTATTTTTTTAAAATAATGGACACCATTGCATAACATACACCAATAATACTATTTAATTTAGGGGAAGAAAAACCATCATAGATTAAAAAAAAAAAAAGCATTGTATTTGCTTCAGTAATTATGTCTGCTAAACAAAAAAAAAGCTAAGGGTGGTATTATGAAGCCTTCATGTTGTTTGAAATAACAATTACAATTCTCACCCCAAATTACTTGGAGAAAAAAATCTTAGGTAACCAGGGGTTTGGCATGTTTATTTTGAGAAGAGTTATTTTGGTTTTTTATAACTCAAAGAAATTACAGTTCTTGGGTTTGCATAACAACAGTGTACCTGCTGGATACTTTTTAGCTGCAGTTCTAGAAATAAAAAAATTCCAAAACACTAAATTTATCTCAGAGCTCTTGAAGATTTATTGCAATCTGTTCTTAAGAGTGCTGATCCAGCTTTCAAATTCACAGATATGAAATGTCAGGTTGCCCAAAGGAGAACACAACTGGATGCTAAAGACATACAGTCGTACAGAAGAATAGATGTATGGATACAGGCAGCAGGATTATTCATTGAGATTATTAGCACACAAAAAGAACTTGTTGGATTGGATGCTTGAAGTGCAAAGTGGGTCAATACTTCACTCAGACAGAAATGAGTGGGTGCTGATTCTGAATATTCTGTCCCAGCCAATTTTAGGCACATACCTCCTGTTCACATTTTAGAAAGACTGGGGGAAAAAACAACAGTGAAGCTTCATCACAGAAGTAATTCATATTTAGAATTTTTGTTACATTCCAAGTGAATGTGAAAAAAAAATAAAAAAATCAGGTAATGTCATGGTATGTGTTACCATGAAAATCCCAGAAAAGAGGCATTTCTAAAGGGCATTACTCAAATCTAAACTCACTGTCTAACCATAGTGCTCTCAGATGCCAACAATCTCTTACAGAAAGATGTCTAAGCTTTCAAAAGCAAAAGAAAAAAGAAAAGAAACCCACAACACAGAAAACCTACACAGAACAGGATAAGGATGCTCATGAAAGCTGACAGAATACAAGGGGTTAACTTAAGACCTTACTGTCAGCACTAACAACATCTGCATGCCCTCGGGCATTTAGAAGCTGAGTTGCAGGTTCACAGGGATCTTACCTTCAAAAACCTTAGGCACCTGAAAGATGACATGGCAGAGAAGTAACAGTTTTGAAAAGTCATGACTTGGGGACCTACATTCAAAAGGGAAAACCAGGCTGCAGTATCAAAGTTGCTCTACAACCTGTATAAAATCTCAAAATTGACAGTCTCAGATGTACACGGTAATTCTCACCCACCTTCCTTCCCTTCCTTTCCACCTCTAACCCATAAGTAAGAATTTACCTTGTAAAAATATTTAGAATCAAGTGAATCTGTGCTGAGTAACCATTCATAGCTCAGTAGATAGGGCTTCCTGCTATGAGTTAACAGACACTGGTAGTCAGTAGAAGACCAATGCCTGCTGAGTCAGCTTAAGCTCATTAATTCCTTCTCCAAGAGGTTACTCCTCAGGTTTCTTTACAGAGAAGAAAACAACTTGCTAACCAAGGGAGAGCCGAAGGTCTTTCTGCATCTCATGTGTAAGCATGCAAGCACTTCTCTTGAACACTTCTCTTTCACACAAATTATGAGGATAATTCAAGTGTCAAACCACACAAAACTTCTGCAAAGATGTATTTAAGTAGGTACTGCTGGTTAATGAAGTGCAAAAATCCCTAACCACTCTAAGAGGCCACAAATACAAGACAGAATGGAGAAAAGAAGACACAACCAGGATAACTGCAAGCAACTGGAACACAGTGACCTACTAGCAAGTGCAAATACTGCTCTTAACTGTAATGCAGGGGAATTGTATTTCACCTTCAGTACAACACCAACTGTTCCATCCATCAGCATCCTGTGCCTCTGTAATTGTCTAAAATCGATAGTGTAAAGTCCCCTTGACCACTGATTATCCATTAGGCAAGTATGAAATGCAATCTGTTTATGTATCACTATCCCTGCCTTCATCTCAGAAAGCTCGCAGGTCCTCTCTCCATGCTCTTTCCTGTGACTGTCCTCAGCTAGCTAGCATTATTTTATGCACTCCCTAAAATGCTGACTTGAAGCATATATTGAGCAATTACAACCACAATCTGCCTAGCAAATAACACTGGAGAAAACTGAATCCAAGTCTATTCTGTTCTGAGTTGGTAGTAGAAAATTAGTACTCACTGAAAAAAAAGATGGCTGTCATCTATGACAAGTGATGATTAATTGGCATCCAAACCAGAAGTGGTATAAGAAAATGATAGCTGCTCCTGGATGAAAGACAAAGCACAGGTCTCCTTTTGCAATGTGTCAGAACTTTTAGACACTTGAAAAGCTGACGTGACAGTGACTATATCTGACTGTGAACACATGGTGTCCTTGAAACACCACAAAGCACATCTAATAGGAATGCTAGTACAGAGTACAAGATTCATCCGTGCATAGTCTTTGAACAATTCCCACCAACTTCAAATACCTATCTTCCTTTTTCTGAGGACTACAAGATCAAGCACAGGTTGCAGATCTTCAATAAACAGTTGAGAACAAAAAGTACATCAAAAATTAAATATGCAAGTAGATTTTAAACAGCTAATCAGGAATTAAAGAAGATAAGAATTATGATCTTCTTCCTCCCAGTGTAATGGATCAAAAGAACTGTAAACAGCTGCAGGAATGCTATAGCCCTAGATCTTAAAATCAGCTGCCAGTATTCAGGTGTAAGCGGATTTCACACCAAAAAGTCTTCCTGCTATACAGGAGTGCGCCAAGAACCTGTAGACAGCCTGCACAGTTATGCAAAGAGCCTTTGACAGATTCTTTCTATCACAATGAAATTCCTACATTACAATGATTAGTGAAATATGTAGTGATACATGAAATGCTGAAACAAATACAGCTTCTTAATCTTTCTCTCCACTATTGATAACTAAAACATCCTACAAGAATCCAAACAATAGAGACAAGCATCTTACACTATGGAGAAACTAGGTTAAAACAGTGACTCAGAGCAGTGATATCAAGTAGTTGAATTTGCTTGAATTTTAATGTGTAAACCAATGGGTTAAGGAAATTTAGAAGAAAATGAGAGCTGTCAAGGGCCTGACTCTTGAACAACCCCAAAGCACTGAATTCCCGTCGAAATAAATAAGAGCCAGTTACGTACACAGACCTAGCAACACTGCTGATTGAACAGAATTTTATTCAGGAATTAAACCACACAAATGTTTCCATTTTTATGAATTCCTTAACTAGAAAAATCACCTGCTGTTCCCTAGTACCCAGTTACTGTTCCATCAAATGGGACTTTATTTATTACAAAATAAAAATATCCAACACTGCTAGCACTGAACCAATACAGTCTATTTCAACAGCCTCTGCACACAAAAAATATAAAAGCAGACCATTAGTGAACAATTTTCTAACAAAATTTGAACCTTTCTTATGGAGGATGGCACATGCTACTTAAAATATACACTGAAGACGAGGCATCCACTACACCAGAATAAAAGAGATTTCATACATAGTAAGCTTGATTGAGAACAAGTTAAATACTGAAAAAGGGAGACTTGTGCTTTGTGATAATGCTGCCAGAGAGCAGTGCATAATATATGTGCATTTAGACGTTTAAAACAGCATGAGAAATAGGATGATAAAATGGTAATAATCACCATTGCTCTAGTACCCTTTCAAATTCTAAGTATTCACAGCTTATGCACTGAAATAGTAAAATATGCACATCTGTGCATCTACAAATCCCTGCAAGTGCATCGTTTTAAGAAAATGGCAAATCTATAGCAAAAACACGGTCTGTGACTGCAGATAAAAAAATTCAGAAAACACCATCGACATGGACTTTTGGCAGGACAGACTTCTTTCCGAGTGCCCGGTGCAGAGGGTGTGTTTCCCGGTGGGAGGCATCCACCTGTCCCTCACCGCTGGCCGGTCACGGCGAGGCAGCGCCTCGGGGCTCGCCCGCGGGCCATGAGGAGCCCGGTGCCCGCTGTTCGGTGCTCAGCGCTGCCGCCCTGGAGCCGGGGGAGGTTCGGAAGCGCCGCCTCCCCTCGCAGCGCAAGGCGGGTATGCGGTCAGTCCGCGGCTCCCCGCGGCCGGACGGCGGNATCGCGCGAAGCAGAGGGCGGCGCGTCCAAGAAGGGGGGCACATCCTCGGGATAGCCGGGAAGGGAGGGCTGCGCGGAGCTCCGGCACTCGGAGTGGCGTGGAGGAGGGACACGAGGGCACACGCGTGGTGCGGGGCGGCAGGACAGGGCGAGGGGTGCAGGCACTGCCGAAGCAGCGCCTCAAACTCATCCTCGCTCCTGCGTTCACCTGGGCTGCGCGGGGGCCCGCGGCCATCGTGGGGATACCCGCTGCCCCCGCGGTGGAGCTGGCCGGCAAGAGCGCACGTTACCTCGAAGAGGGGACCGATCTTATTCTTCTCCAGGTAGGCTTGGATCCTGGTCTGCTGGTGAGACGCCATGAAGAGCTCCGGGGGCGGGGGCTTGAGCTCGTCTCCCCCGGCGGCGGCTGCAGTCCCTCCGGCTGCTAGCGGCTCACTCCCCCGCCGCACAAGGGCTGCCACAGCGGGAGAGGGCGGAGGCACTACCAAAGTCCTCGGGACGGAGCTAACTCAGGTAACTGGGGGTGGGGGGGAGTGAGACGGGTGCCAGTCGCCCGCTTAGCCGGGCGCGGGGCTGGCTGCCCTCAGGGAGCAGCGGGCAGGCGCTGCCTGGAGCGGAGCATGGTGCAGGGAGGAGAGGAGCTGCAAAGGCGGCCCCCGAGCCCGCGCCGCTCCGCGCTGCGTGCGTCTGTCAGTCCGTCTCTGTGTTTCTGTGCCAGGCAGCGCCTTGGTGACGGGAGCGGCCGAGGCTCGCGCTGCCGCCCTCGCCACAGCGCCGCTGCCGAGGCCGATAGCCGCGGGCTCCTGTCAGCTCCGCGGCCGCCGGCGCCCGTTGACGCCCGGGCTCGGCGCACAAAAGGCGGGAGCGGGGGAAGGGGGAGGAGAGCGGGCGGGAGGCGGGGGCTGCTCTGTCTCCGCCGCTCCCCTGCCCTCCCGGGGACGGGCTTGCCCCCGGCGGAGCCGCGGCCTCCCCTCCCCGCCGGCGTGTGCGGGGCCCCCACCTGGCTCCGGTGCCCCGGACGAGGGTGAGCGCCGCGGGACGCCCGGTGTGAGGAACCCGAGCGGCGCACGAAAACTTCAGCTGGGGGAAGGTCGCGGAGGAGTGAAACGAGTCTCGCTGCCAGCAGGGAAGGGGGATGCTAGGACTACAGCTAGCGCTTTTCCTTAATTTCTGTTTCAATTATCTTTAATCTTAAAATGGTACCTTTCTTATTATGCCAATGAAATTCCCAATTAGCGACAATGAGCATATTAATGGAATAATTGGAGTAGCTATGCAGGTGCATTCTGGTCGCAGGTTGTGTTGAGTTCCAGCAAGCAGCCAAGGGCGCTCGGCCAAAACACGATGGAGCAAATGAGGAATATTCAGCTGTCTTCAGAGAGTAGTGAGTTAATGGGTACATCAAAGAATCCGTATTTATTCTGTCTTCACTTCAAGTAATTAGTATCCCACCATTTCTGGAAGCAGGATCATAACCAGCTTTTTTTCTCTCTCTCTCACTCTATTTAGAGAAGAACAAACACAAACATGCCTCTTGGGGTTTGACACTTCTGTTATTCTGCAATAACTGATTCTGATGTACTAACATTAACCTGTTTGGTAAAAAAAAGTATATATTTTTTTTTATTCATAAGGATTTTTTAAAGACACAAAACAACTTTGAAGACTATTGGGAGCATTCAGCACATCTGCTGAATCAGGCTGCCTGTTCCCAATCAAGCAGTGTTCTGTAAATGCAAGAGTACAAGCGTCTGCTGATTCAGAAACTGCTAAAGAAAAAGATGAATTTTGTCAGGAGTCAAAAGATCCTGAGTTTTGCTCCATAGCCATTGACTGTTGTTTGACTTCAAAGTCCTCTGTACTGACCTAAACCTCAGGCTTCTACCTAGAAGGAGGTCAGGTGTAAGTGTATTATAAAGAGCTTGCAGCACACCCTGTAGTGTAAGCAATAGCCAGTAGAATTCTTTAATGGTTTTGCTGGAATGTGCCCATCCCAGTCTCACTGAGGCAGTGTTTCCACAGTAGTCACTTAAAAATGGCACATTTTTTTATTTGGATTCTAAGTGTTGGTAGTCTTCTAAAATTCATACCAGCTCAGAGTTTTAGCATATCTTCTTCAGCCAAGTACTGCCTGGTGCCACTTAAATAATATGGTGCTAAGCTAGTTTAATCAGCCTAATGAGGATCATACAATCATAAGGGTAATTGCCAGTGATGCAGGTTCTCTACAGTGGCTCTAATGACTCCCATCAGATGAGGATGTTTGTAAAATTTCATAAATCTCACCAGAACCCAGACTGTTCCAATAAATAAAAGTCTCCCACTTTGCAAAATGATACCCCCTCCCACAATGCAAAAATGAGAACATATGTTTCTATCGCCCTACACAGCCTGACTTCACAAGGTAGCAGCATTTCCAGACCTGCTGGGACCTGGCCACATCACAGCCTGCAAACTCTCACTGCTCTGTGCAGATGAGGAAGAGGACTGAGGAAAAGAAGACTATCAACAACATGAATAGAAAAGAGAATTTATTAGAGGAGGTTTTAAAGATAGCATAACTGTCAATGGTTGCATGTTCTACAAGTAGATAGCTGCCAAGATCCCACTATTAAAACTTCAGAGTTTTGAGGATTTCTGTGTTTTAGTTTGTCTTTCCTCCCACTGAATCACAGAATGGTTGAGGTTGGAAGCGACTGGTCCAAGCCCCCTGCTACAGGAGACTCACTTGGAGCTCATTACCTAGCACTATGTCCAGGTGCTTTTGAATATCTACCAAGGATGCTGGATTTTTTTTGGTGTCCATTGTCATTTTTGCTTCCTTTTTCCCTAGACCATTTTTCCTTCTCTTAATTCTCACCCAGACATATAATCTAGATTTTCCACTTGGCTTGGGAGACACAGTAGCCGTCCTGATATGGCTGGAAAAGCTTTCAATGCCAAATGCAGAATTAGTTTTCTAAACAGACATATCTTGTAACCCCCACAGCTCCCATGAGACTTAAGTGACGGGTTATCCTTTGATATGGGTTAGGCACTATAGGGAGACATGAACACAGACAGTTCCTTACCAAGAGCTTCATGCTGCTGTTTCCTAGTTGAAGGTCTTCAGCAGTTCCCTGACAGTAAAGCCTTCTGAGTGCTAAAATGGGAGTTCAGGTGTCTCCTGCAGAGAGCACAGGCTGAGTGACATGGTATAATAGAAAAAGGAACTTCACTGATAGCACTATTTTCTTTTTTTTTCCAAGAAAGCTGTTGCTAGATTTAAAACAAGCCATACCAAGATAGCAATCAATAAATACATGTGATTTGCAAATAAGCCCAGAAAGCTGGATGTGTCCCTACCATCCTCTCAGTTGTTAGGAGAAAAACATTTTCAAAATTTAATTAAGACATTCTAGGTTTTTAAAACTGGTCTTTTAAAATTAACTTTCATTTTAATGCCAAAGGAAAAGATCTCTTGGATTAAAGTTACTGGTCTAGGCATGCTTGAATTTTCATTACTTTCAGCAACCTTCTTGTATGAGCAGCTGAACACTAAATTACTTTACAGCCTAAGTAATAAAATATAGTCTCTGTATTGTGCTTTGCTATGGTTCTGGTTTCATTTCATGGATCTTTTTCTTTCAGGAGCAGTATACAGCATCCACATCTACATAACACTCAGCAGTGAAAGAACAGAAATGACTGAAAGAATTTGCACATGGGCATCAAAAAAATGAAAACTATCCCAATTTAAAAATATATTCACCCCCCCAAAAAAAGATGATTCCCAAAAACAAGGAGAAAGAGTCAAAAGAACAGGGCTAACTTTAAGATGCTCATGACTACACTCTATTCAGTTCTTATGCTGTGTCCATGCCTGTGATATCGGAGCTCCCTGCTTCTTACCATTGTATGTCAATGGGTTTCTCACCCTTCACTCTTTTCTTCAGGAGAACAGTGAGCATGTTTTGATGTTTTGATAGGTTGTTTCTGGTTTGACTTAGTTCAAGGACTTCACTAGAGTAGGGACCCATTAAATAATTCCATAGTATTCTACATAATTTCAGTCCTGCCATCCATTTTTCAGGAATACATTTGCTGCAGTTCCAATGCTGAGTACTGAATTTTTGAAGTTACAGTGAGTTGCAGTACTCATTCATCATTGCCAGAGTTAAGTTACCCAGGCTTCACATGCAAAGGTGTTCTTCAGGAGTCAGAGCTGCCACTGCCTAGCAGAAAAGGAAACTGATGACTTGGCTGGCTGTAAAGGTACTCTGTGGGTCACAAATACCAAGTGCCAAGTCAACAATTTTTTCCCTTCTGGCTAAAATTTGATCCATATGCTATGTAGGAAGTTTATTTTTTGAGATGGCATCTGGAGTACAAAAGAGACATTACGATTTAAGACAAATATAGTGGCAATATATGAATTTATTACAGACCTTTAAATGGCTTTCTAGCTCCCATTAAGTGCTTTATGTTTCAGCTATCAAAAATCATCAGAAATTTCATAACAAACCTTTCAAAAACAGTTATAAAAAAACCCAAAAACTAGCAGGCGCATCAAAACATGTAGCATTCATCAAAACCTGGTGATGTTTTCCTTACAAAGCTTTCAGTTTTGCCAATGTTTCCTTTCATGTCATAACTCTATAACAAAGAATTCTTCTTCCATTACTGTGATTGTTTCCATTGAGTTTGATATTCTATGCAAAGTCATCATCTGCTTCATGAAGAGCTAAGAGCCATTAGTCAACAGCTGACTAAATGCAATTCTTTAAGTATGCTTGTACTTTAAAAAAATGCAACTGAAGTTACATTCAGAATAAAATCCCTGAGTTCCTGCACTTTATAAATGAGGCATTATTTTTTATTGCCAAAGCATAACCTTGGAACATTACAAATCCCTGTTGTAAAATTTTCTAAAAAAGCACACATGCACACACACAATAACTAAATATTGCAGTGCTCCAAGCTGTTTAAAATAATGAAGATCTAGCAGTTCCTGACCTAGAAAGCTGTCATCGTGCTTTTTATTTAGTATTCCCCTAAAAATGGATCTGCTCAGATGACATGTTCTCAAAAGAAATTGAAGCATCTTACTGTGTTATACTGAAATATCCAGTTTACCTTTTATCCCATTTCAAGGTAATCGACAGAATTGGGAATAACATCACTGGAGGCCTGATTTGGTACACTTAATTTTATTTGGGGGGTGTGTTAAGTGTACTCAGTAAAGGATAATATATCCACAACCTTGAGTTTAAGCCACCTCAAATATCCTTTGTATGGTTTTCTGTTCATACCAAGATGAGAGCCATATGACTTCAAAATCTGGACTAGAGCCAAACTTGTAAAGCACAAGGATTTCTTTGCACCTTCATTCTCGAAGAGAATTCAACCTGTGTTTTGGATATTTTGTCCTTTATACATTGTGATCTTGACCACAAACAGCCTCTGTGGTAAAAGATTTCCTATTCTCTGCAGGGCAGGAGCCCATGGGAACTTAAAAACTTGCATTATCCTCAGGCTTTCAATAAGGACAAGTACAAATCACTGGAAAATCCAAGATTCATAAACCCCTACTGTGCTTAAGGAGGATGTGTCTACCTCTTTGACTCCTCTTACTCTCAGATGTATTCTGTAATTTGTTTTCATGCATCATGTTCACTTTCCTGCTTCCAATGACTTGTTCAGGAATGCTCTCATCCTATTCAGAAAAAAATTCCATCCAAACTTGAAAAATGTAGCTCATATCTTATTAGCAATCCAACCATTAACAGAAATCACTACCCTCATAAGACTTCAGTGCAGCTTATATCCATTTTTAGCATTTTTGTAGTTGTTTTCTTTCTGTTTGGCTACACATTAACAATACATAAGTAAAGCAGCAGTACTTATGAGAACATTGATAATAGAATTGGCTGTATCTATTAAATACATTTCGATGACAAACATGCTCTGAGAATGTACTGCTTACGTGCAGTATGGAAGACTGCAGACAGGCTTTATTCAGAAGCCAACTGCAAAGCAGAACTCTTAGTACCCTCCTGGAGCTGGAATGGCCAGGTTCATATCCAGCTTCACTGACACCCAGGGACTGAAGTAATTAATTAAAAGACTTGCAACACGAACTGACAGTTACATTCTTCTTCCTTTCTGAGGAATAAAACTATTAATTTAATTACTTGGTAGTGACTAAGAACACAAAAAATGGAACCTTTCAAAAACTGTTCCTTTCTCCTCCTTCTGTATCAGTGCCAGAGCACAGACTATTTTTCTGTGCACTATTGACATTCTGGTAGTGTGGATGGCAGCAGGGACTGAACCAAAAAATTTTGGCATGTCTTGCTGTCCCAAGAGTCTGGTCTAGTTCTTCTAGCCCTCGGCTAGTAACTAATACTATGCAGACCAGCCACTAGAGGGGAATAAAGAATCATCCAGTTCTAACAAAGCATCAGGAACTGCTTTGCAGGGACATCTCAGGCATGGCCATGAACAAGTGCTGTATCTGACTCAGCTGGCAGTGCTGCGCCATGCTGCAGCCATTACATTTGCATTCAGACAGCAAGTTTACTTAAGGGTCTTAAAGCCTATAATATGTTTGTACACTCACTGCATAATTATTATAAATGTTTGTATTGCTAACTGTATCCTAATTACTTGCAGTGGAAAAGTTATGTAGGCTCTGAACCACCCAGTATTTCAGCATGTTTTTTTAGCTGAAAACATACATCCAAGTTAGGTTTTTCAGGTACTAAAGATAAACATATTTGAAGTGTTTTGCTAGATGATGACATTTTCAAGGGCAGGGATGTATGGCCATCAGAGATCAGCCACAGCTAACTAGCCTAGGAGGGCTGTCAAGCCTTAGATGCCTGTAAGATCCTCATTTGGGAAACTACTGAAAGCAGGTTCTAATGGTACTAAAGCTGCTAAAAAGTGAGTGAACCAGTGCAGAAGCCAATTTAGATAGTGGAAGTTTAGGACAACTGATTTTCAGATGGTTTTCAGATGGCTCTTGTCTACACAGCTTCAACTTCTCTGTTCTTAACAATGTAAGTTAAGACTTGTCAATAATTCTCTTTACCCATCAAGAATCCCTCAAACATACAGGAAGCTGTTTTGCAGGTTGGTTTTTATTACCAGAACATACCTAAAAATGAACAGGATTATGCTAAATGAGCATACCAGTAATGTAATCTTCCAGCATTTAAAAACAAAACAAAAAAAAAGCAGTTCTAATCCAAAATCAGCAAAAGATATATTGATATAAATTTTAAACCTTTAAATTTCACAGTTTTAAGGCCTCTGAGCTCCCCTCCTGTCCTGCCTGCTCTCCTGACACAAAGGTCTTCTAATAGTGAAGGCAAAGATTCTGCTGGAGCTATTTGATTGCAGGAAGTAGAGCCAGAAAAAAAACCAACACAAAAGGAGAAGTGGTAAAAAATATATGAGTTGGCAATGCTGCTGTATCTTCTTTTCCAGGCTTAATAGAGCTGGATTTGAAGACAATATCCAGGGACAAGAGCTTAAAAATGGAAAATTTACTAACCTAAAGATTCTTATCTTCACGCGAAAATCCAGGCAAAGAGGTATGTATTGCTTTTTAGTAAGAGGGAGGCTAGCAATGATCCCGTTTAATTTCCTGTAGTAGGAAGCTTAGCAACTATTCAGTAATAATATCTCCTTAGGTGATTGCTGCTTATACTTGGAGGGATGTGAAATTAGAGGAAGTCCTTGAAATATTAATGCCAATGCCCATTACAGTCCTTGAAGAGGAAGACAAGGACATTGGACTGAATGTGCCATTGAAGCTTGCCCTTGGCAGTGTTTCAACCATCACACACACATCTGATTCTCTCTAAAGTGGAAAAATTCTTGGCTTGGGACCCATCGCCTTGGGTTGTTTCTCATGGAAAATACTGGACACAGGGTTACTTCATCATGGGTGATTTGCCTAATTGGAAGGAGAGACTGATGTTTCTGCTGTGAAAGTAATTGATGTTTAACATTTTTGCATCTAATAGCTTTCAGAAAGTTTAAACTGATTTTCCTAAAGCAGTATGTGCACAGGTCTTCATAGGCTGATGCCTTGATAATGAGTTGTATTTTCCACCTAATACGCCGTATCTTAACAGTACCACTGTCTCCCACTAGCAAGTATGAACCTGAAACATTTAAAATAATATGCATTACAATAAGAACATACATCAGACAATTAGCAAAAATGTAATTGAATTTGTCTCCTGTCTGAAAATAGAGGGAAAAGGTTGGGTTGTTATTAATAACATGACATCCCTAATAACATTTTAAAATGTATTTTTAATCTAGGATTAATTTTCTAGCACTTGATAAAGCAATTTAAATTTCATAAGCTTCATTGTCCTAAACAATTTTGAAATAAAGGATTATGTGCAACAAAATTGAAAAGCTCATTTGGAGACTACATTACCTATGTGCCTAAGCTTTTTTATGAAAATATGTAGGCAGTTATTTTCCTGGAAACTTTTTTCATGCAAATAGAGGGATGTATTGTCTGTTTCACAGAAATATTTTAGCTTGAGTAACATTCTTATCAGGAAACTTAAATTCCAGACTGTATGTATAAAAAATAATATGTGGATTGGTACCAACTTACCCTCAAAAGAATAAAGCATGGAAATATAGACGATGTATAGAGATACTAATTCAATGCTTATAAACAATACTGCAATTAACTGTATTTTATAAGAGTGAGTCAAGATTTTAAGTTTTTGGTAATCATTGGCAGATCTGCTTTAAATCTTCTTACTAGAGTGTTTACATGAATTGGACCCTAGTTCTATTCTGGTTGGATTTGTGTAGTCAATCTTAAATGTTTTGTTTAAAATATTCATGCCAACTGACCCATGTAGAATTAATGTGGGTTTTTCAAAATGTGCTATAGAAATTTAGCATAGTGGCTTTCTTTACAACAAGAACTATTTTCTAATTATTAGGTAAGCATGTGTACATGATTTACAAAACTGTAATTTAGGGACTTCAGTACATTATCAGAGATAAGCATAAGAAATTTGTCACAATTTTTCTGGCTTTCAAGGCTTTTCAGCAAATTCTACAGAGGAGGGATTTTTTAAAAAGAAACAGGGATACTCACAATTGTGAATTTACATAATGACTTTTTGATGATGCCTAAATGATGGCACAGAAGCTGAAAAAAACATGGAGAAAAGCATAAAGACTAACTGATAGGGAAACCACTAAGGGAGGTAACTGTGAGTATCTACATAACTACCATAAACAGAATGAGTGAGAAAAGTACTAGAATCATGCATTGTACCACGTTAATTTGCTGGAGAATGTGGAAAGCGTTGTAGACCAGGTATCATGGTTCATTAGAAATAAAATATCTGCTAAGCTTGCTGTACTGTGCTATGATGACAGTTTAGTCAAAATGACAAGGTAAACAACACATTTATCTACTTGTACCTCAGAAGAAAGGAAAATGTTCCAAGAGATTTGGAATCACACCTGCAAGACAGAAACTATGCATCTAAATCTAGTGGTATCAGTATCGGGTCCACAGTAAAGTGTAAAAAGAACAGAAAATCTGAAGCTTTGAAAGGAATTTTTAAAATTATGTTTCTGTCAGGTTTGTTGGTGCAGCCTTTTTTTAAAGCAGCAATATGTTGCACTTGAGGGGGGAAAAAGAGCATGAATGAACAGTCTGTTCAAACCAGAGAAAATGTAAGAAAGAGAACATTATTGTCAGTATCACCAACATATTGCGGGAATGTACACAAGTTGCTATTACTGAGCTTTAGGAAAGTAGTATTTGGAACATTTCAAAAGGTTTGGAGAATCAGTTCAGATGGTTATCTGAACTGATACAGAGATGGAGGTGGTGGTGAGCATTCTGCTAAACAATTTATCCACAAGCCCATTCAGGAATGCAGTGCCCATCTTACTCATATTTTTCCTATTTCTTTTCTCCCTGTTCACTTCCTATTTAGAATTTAAGATTGCTATCAAGAGTTACTCAGAAAAGATGAGTAGATTTTCTATCAGAGTAGATAAGTGCATTATCTACTTCTTTATTGTTTATTAGTAAGGATGCCCTTCAAATTCTATATGAATGTGGGGGAAGAAAAGAAACAAAGTTTACTCATTTTTGGAACCTAAGCACATCACACAAGGCAATTGAGATGTTCACTGACAATGAATTTTCCTACAGTAAAATCAGCATCTCTCTCTTTTCCTACTTTCCACTGAGTTTTCTGTCTAGTCAGTAAAGACTTCTTACATATCCCACTATCTCTTCTACCCTTTTTTTTTTTTTGCTCATATGAAGCATTCCTGTCACTGAAAAAATTCTGTATCCCAGGATCTACTCTATCTATTCTCAATTCAGACACTAAAATGGATCCCAAGGATCAAATCTCAGTTTTAGTTATTTTAAGCTTTGTTATTTCCTTCTCATCTGCTTTATGATGAAACATTTGTAGTAAAGATACTTCTGTTTATCTTTAAAGAAGTCTCTTTAAAGATACTTCTGTTCTGTTTAGCACTTTCTGCAGATGTGATGTTTCAGTTCAGTTATAAAGACGTTAATGAGCTTCAGTACAACTTTGTTCCAATGACATTAGGAGATATTTCCTCAGAACATTATTAATTTAGTCTTCTGTCTCCACCACTGGTAGTTTTGTTTCAGGGAATCACCATTTCTGCCTTTCTACTCAAGGTCCTTAAGTCAGAAAAATAATTATTTGTCCAATAGCAGCTCTGTGGAAAGAATCAATGTATTGCAAGTGTCCTCCTCCATCATGAAGCTCCATCCACTTCTGCAGTACCGTTGAAGTTGCACTGATGTTCAAATCCTTCAACCGTCCTTTTCTCCACCGTTCTTGACTAGAATGTTTCAATCTCAGTCAGTGCACTTATTCCCTCTTTGTGTCCTCATTTACCTGTTCCCTAGTCTGCTACAATGAAAAGTTAATATTCTGTCTCATTTATTGGAATATTAATATTTCAGCTATTGCTCCAAATAATTTATTTGCTAGCTTAACAACAAAATGTTTACTTATTTTTAGCTTACAAATGAATGCCCATTTGTTTCATTATGCATGACTGTCATGACATTATGGAGAAATATATTTTCTTTATAGAGTTATGATTGACCAGTCCAAATTGATGAGTTGTTTTCTACTGCAGTGCATTTTACCAGTCCAATATTATATACACCAGCACGAGTTAACAAGTTACAATGTTTCATGACAAAAACAAATTTCATGTAAACAAAATTTTCATCTTATTTTAAAAGTAAATTAGGAATAAGAAATATTACCCTTCTAGTTAATGTTTCTTGCTATCTGAATAAGCTGTTTCAAATATGAATCGCCTTTCTACTATAATCCCCATTTTATACAAGTACATTCCAATCAAAAGCTGGATAGCATATGGACATCTTCTCCAGATTTTCTTTCAATATATCAACAAACCAAACAAACAAAAAACCACAACATAATGTTTCAAAATTATCTGCTTCCAATTTTTGAAAGACATTGAAATCACTTCTAACTCCTGTGAGGATAATACCTAAAGAGAACAGGAGAGAAACTGCCACCTGGGAATTATTTTTAAGATATTTTTAATGTATCTTAAAGTATTTATAAAGTAGTTTTAAATGTTCACAGAAAGCAGTTCATAAAAAAGAAGGAAATGGAAATACTACAAGAAGACGTTTTCCTTACAAGTACAAAACAGAGTGTAATTTAATTTCAGTTCACATTCAAGAAGCTTGAAAAACAGTGTATCAGAAATGCAAATGTATACAATATGTTTAAAGACAAACATAATGCAATTGCTCTGTGTAGTAGCTAAATCAGGAAATTGACTGTAATTGTAGTTTATTTTATGAGAACATAATATAATTACAAGACTGTTGAAAGAGAAGCTTATATACATCAAAATTACTCGATTAAGACATAATGTTCTTATATGAAATTCTGCCCTCAGACTCCAAGGCAAAGGATAAAGTGGCAGAGTGTGTTAATAGAATTAAGAGCCCCACAGAGCATTAAAGAAAGCCATACTGCCAGCAATGCTCAGCAGGGGTGCAAGGAAGGAATCAGAGCATCATTTCAAAATTAATTGACACGAGAACATAGGATGAAGAAACTGCTTGGGCCCTAAAACACACCCTTTCTTTCTATAGGCTTTAAATTAGCCTTGCCCTATGCCCACACAGAAAATCAGGAGTATGAGGACACATGCAGCCTTCAGTGTCCATCCTGGACTGGAGGATAAAGTTCCCAATGGACAAGATGATTTCCCAGCAGATTCAAAAAGATGAAAAAAGAGATGAAAAAATAACGCAGTTTTCTTAGCGCATAACAAATGGAGAGAATAAGATTTGCCACAACACTGGTCACTGAGGGCAGGAGAAACAATGCTTGTAGATTGCTTGGACATAAAAGTGACCTGAAAAGGGATTAGTTCATAAGTCCTACAGAGCTTCCATTAAATGTGTAGAGTAAGTGAAATAAAAAATTATAGGATGACTAAAATAATTTATGTGGAATACAAAGGTGGCAACAAGCTGAGGGATAAGATCAGTTGTGTTTTCTCATATGAGCTACTGGAAAATAAGATCAGACACTATTTCGGATATAGTCCAAGGTACATGCCAAGCAGAGCAAAAAGATGACGAGGTGAAGGAACATTAAGAAATGAGTGATTACAATAAAATCAGATATAAAGTATATGCAAAATGCATACTGCAAGAAGAGCTAGTAAGCTTTTAATAAGTGGAGTGGAACTGAGGTTTGGGAAGATATAAATTGCAGTGGTTGATCTATCCTAATGACAAAAGTAATATCAATTTGGACAAAATAAAAATGAGGAATTGGGACATATAGATACAAAGTTCTCTAGTGGCAGACTAGGAATCAAATAGGTTTCATATAAATTCCATACAATGAACTGTGATTATAATTTGCAGTCTGATATTAATATGCCACCCAAAAGATTCTTAAAATACTACCTAAAGCTTTGGGCGAAGTGACAGCGACAGCATAATCACATTTAAAATACGTGTGAAACCTCTCAAAAGTGCAATCCAGCTGAAAAAAATTGCTACTTGTTGCAAAGACGTTTCTGTGGTTCTGTATTTTCTATCAGCGCTTTGCATATATTCACCTGAACTTCACTCCTAGATAATGCAGGAGAGCTTTTCGGTTTTTCAGAAATTTCAAAATTCTTGGGTCAGGATTCTAGAAAGAACAATTTTCCTGTTCTGTGTTAGACTATGCCGTAAGACTGCCAGGCCTGACTTTTCTGTATAAAAGTGTTACTTTCTACCAGCATTTGAAAAAGGCATTACCTTTTTCAGTTAGGAATTTCTAACACGTGTGCAAAGTAGAAATCTTCCAATAAGTTATAATGTGTTGAGGGGTAGTAGCAATACTTGGTATACATGTTTCTCCTTATAAAACGAAAATGTAGAGTGGTACAGCTTAATACGTTACAAAGGGTCTTGTGAACTTTCCACTCACCTCACTGTTTTATCCTTTTTTATAAGTTAATATACAGTAAACAACTACTAAAACTACTACAACTATATAGACTTGGCAAAGATACAGATTGCTTGGATTGGCCTTGCCTTACCCAGTTCAGCAATGGAGCACACATTTATACTTGCAATAGAAATGTGCTAAACCCCTAGAAGTTTCAATTAAAGACCTAAAATCTAAGAATTTTCAGTCAGCACCTTTAACAATAACTCTTTTTGTCTATGCATGAGGGCATTTATATGCTCATTCCACAGAGAGTGGCAGAAGCAAGCCAGTAGGTAGGAAAGTGTTTAGCTTTCACAGGTATAACCATCACTGCAAAAAAAAAAATTCTCTGCCCTATGTTTCCCTCTTCTCTTTCCTCCTGCCCGTCAGCATGGGCTTTCAGATTCACAGTGAACAGCTACTGTCATAGTTTTCTACTACAAATGAGTACTTTATTTTGCAGCTTTTAGCTATTGAGATGGTATTATGCATATATTCATATTTAATTATTTAATGTAATTAGCAAGTCCTTCTGGCCTTCCTTTCTATATGGTCATTGTATTTTTCACGTGGTGGCAGAAATGAACAGTAGTTCTCATTGTTTTGTGATCTCATCAGCTCATACAAACTAATTTAGATCAGGCTTCACCAGGTTTGGATGCTCATCCAAAATCCTTAAAGAGACTTCAGAATATTGAACTGGTGATTTACAGCTTGAGAATTAATCTGACATGATTTAATGCCAAATGATCTAGAAGGTACCAGATTGCTCCACAAAGTCTTTGTAAGGTGAAGACTGGATTCCAGCTTCTGTCCAAATTCAACTTCCTTCCTCCGAAGGGTTTTATCTAAGTAACATTATTACCACTCACACATATAATAAAATTGACACTCAAACATATATCAAGAATTCCTGTGGATAAAGGTGCTGTCTGAGGTGAATAAAGGTAGGAATTTGAGGCGTATGACAGAGAATACAGTACAAACGTAACAGCATTACCTTATGGAATATCAGAACTGGAAAGGGGAATCATAAGACAAATTTTAAAAAAATATTTTTCTTTCAAGTGAGATTACAATTTCTAGCACAATTTCTACTAAATAATATCAGTGTCCCATTAGGGTAGTTATTTCAACAGATACCATGGACAAAATTTGTAACTACTTTTACCTTCAACTTCATTGGTCATGTATGCATTTCCTCTTATGTTGCATATATGTTATTTTAAGAATCTTTAAAATCTTTTAAGGCAAGTGCTCTCTATGCAAGGACAACACATTATTAAAAGACGTATAAATGTACATATATGACATTTCAACAGATCTAATGCTTTTAGTTGCAGTTAGGTTTTGCTTTGGTGGGTCTGTTAATATAGCAAAGCCAAACAAGTTCTGCATCTGGAGAACCAGTAATATTTTGAAAGAAAACACCTGACATGATATAATATGCAAAACATTCTAAACATATATACAGATGAGAAGGAAAACTCAGTAATTAAAAAGTGATGACAAATTGAACAAATTTTCTTGTTCAGGAAAAGATTCACTGCATAATTCAGAATGGTTAGAAACTCCTGGATAAAGACACATAAGTCAAAATACAAAGGCACGGAGATAGAAATTGCCTACCACAATTCAGTGGCAATCCACATTAGATGTAATGCATGGTATTTCCAATACATAATTAGGGGCCAGAGCCAGTAGGATCACATAGGCAATTAGGTTAGCCTTGTTGTAATAGAAGTCATAGAAACTGCAAAATTAAATAGAAGTTATATCCAGAAGTTTACATTTCAGTGCCTAGAGACAACCAAGTCCTTGTTCCTTGGAAGTATGTGCCTAAATTTACAGAACTTACAGCTTCATGAGCATAGTCATCAGGAGCTGAGTGATCTGCATCTTGGGAAATGTGAGACCAGGCCACAGAGACAAACAGGACAAATGGAAAAGAAAAGAAGCCAAGGTGAATGCAAAAGAAAATATAATATTTAAATATGTGAATATACACATACATTTATGTACATGTGTGTACATTTGTGTCTATATGGCTGTATTTATGATACCTGAGGAATGAAAAAGAAAAGGTAAAAAAGTACAAGATTCCATGTCTGATTATAAGTGCCTTGAATAAGTAACACCAAAGCACAATTTATTTGAAAAGTCCTCATATTTCACAGGCTAGGCCAACTATTATTAATATTTACAACAGAGTGTCCCCTTCATTTTCAATTACAGCTTTCACACAAGGTAAACCTTCCATACTTTTTTCCCCCCTAATCCACATTTGGTTGTATTTAGATCTTATATACTACACAATTTATGCAAAATCCTGGTAGGTAAGACAGCAAGAATCTTCCCAGAAGTCACGGCAGACAATAATTTTTACTCCTGCAATGCGCACACAGTTGCGTTACAAGGTGCTTAAGATGAGATAACATTTTGGAGCAGACAGAAATGGTTTAATTGATTTCAATAATGCCATTTTTACATATAGCAGACAAAAGTGTGTAGCTTCCTGCTTAACTTCTATTTTGCATAACTTTAACACAAACTGCAACAAAACAAAATGATTATGCTCAAGTCTAAAATAACACTTTTGTGGTTATAGTTGCTTTTGAAGTAACTTTATATTTATTCTAAATTACCAGATACTGTTAGTTCCAAAATAAAACTTTGAACATTCAAAGTAAAGAATGAGCTTAGCTTTTTTATTAATGCCAGCAGATGTGCAAATCCCCAAATGATACAACATTAACAATGACTGTATTCACTTATCAGGCTGTGGGTCAAGGCAAGCTGAGGTTTATGATGAAATGTCATTAAAGCTTTGAAAATTAGGGCTAAAAAGGGTTTTGAGATGTCCTTTTAAGCCATTCTGTTGTTCAAAGTCAAACTCAGCCATATCTGTATCACATGTAACATATGAAATACATTCCCTAAGATTTGCAGTGTGAAAGACGGCACAAAAAAACCCTCAAAAACACAAAAAAGCCCAAACAAACAAGCAAACAGCTTCGTTTCTGGTTGAAAAAAATAATTTAACAGAAAAGTGTACTTAGAGTAAACCAACTTTTTAAAAAAACCCTACATTTTTCTTCAGGATATTTAGACAGTTAAGAAAACAATGCTTATTCTTGGCTCGCTAAGTTTCATTGAATCATTGTGCTGTCGCTGGTTGCTACACTGTCTGGATGAAACCATGTATACTTTATCATCACTATCTCAGCCACCTATTGAAAAATTAATAATAGAATACAAAGACCCTTCCAAAAAGGAAGAAAGCAGAGTCTTCCAGCCCTCGTGAGGAGGCTATATTTTATCCAGATTTCCATCTCTGGATTCCCTTGAAGAATCCTGTTAACTATTTTTATTGGCAGCAAAGAAAACTAAGTTTTCAATTACTTTTTATATTTATATGCAAACATTATCTTCTTTTAAATCTCTGGTTTAGGGTTCTGTTCTCCATCTCTCACCCAGGCCTAAAACTTAGAAGATTTGTTACAGCCATTTTCTTTCTATGTTCTTGGCTTGAAAATTATAGTAAAGATATTCTGCCAGTCAAAAAGTCATGCTGTATTAATTGTTCAGCTACTGTAGGGAAGTATTTGATGGTCTTTGACTGTAGTTAATAATCTAGAATGTCCTGTTCCTCCCCCTTTTGCTCTTTGTTATGCTTTTTCTAAGTGCACTTGCTACAGAAAATGAAATTTCTCAGCCCCCATGTAGATGTCAGGGGTATTTGAGAAGGCCTGAAAAATTGGTATTTGTTTCAAAATGGCAGTCACCTTTCTACAGTCTTTGTCATCTAATAGTTTTATCCAGAAATAATGATATTCAATCTTTTTTCTTTTTTTTTGCCTTTCATCTGACAGTTTAATGAAATTGCTGACACATTCACCCCACTTTTGAAGTCAATAGTAATAATTGGATAAGTGGCATGTATTCACATTCTTGGCATGGAAAGAACCATAAATATGTGTCTCTATTACCTCTGAGATCCATAAAAGGGCAAAGAGCCCAACTATTTTTGGCAAGGTCAAGTTCAAGATTAGATGCTTCTTGAGCACCCTGGCTTCATCGACCCTGCCAAGCAGCTGCAGTGCAGCTTGGCACACCCCTTACCTTGCATCTCTTCACACCTGAGCAGAGGCCACTCATGGGACACCTGTAAAGCATCAGGCAATCAGCACAGCCAGAGGTATCCACAGCCACCAGCTGAAGTGCAGCAGGAACTGCTGTCTGCTCCTGCCCCTCTTCCTCCTCCTGCTCAGGAGTCCATGCCATTTGAAATTTACCTGGCTCTCCTGAGCCTCCACCATTGCAGAGGATGAGCCACTGCTATGTAGACAGTAAACTTTCTGCAAGAACTGGTGTTTGAAACCCAGGTATCCAAACACTGGACAGTTTGAAAGCATTCTAGTCTGGCTTCCCATCACAAAGATGAAGTTTGAATCCAGAGGAGCAGTGCCACTTGTTGAATACTCCTGGTGCAACACTCCTAGCAAGAGTTTTCAGAGGCAGACATATTTAAGACTGTGTCTAAAGACGTCTGGCACCTGCAGGAAGCCTGTGGAGTCTACAAGCCACACCTTGTACTGATCAACTGGCCACCAGTGTGGGGTCAGCGTGGCTGAAAGGAACCAGCGTGTGGCTGAGGGCTTCATCTAGTGGCAATTGATTCAGCAGCCAGAGTAACTTAGGTCAGAGGGGACATGAAAACCATGCTGCCTTCAAAGTTAGATCAGATTGCTTAGGGTTTTCCAGCTGAGTGTTGAAAATCTCCAGGCTTTTACAGCCTGTCTGGGGCAAAATGTGCCAGGGGTTAAGGTGATGCATGTTTGTTTTTTTTTGTAATACTACTCATGTTGCATTTCCCACATTTTATCTTGTGACCATCACAGCTTGTGCTTTAACTCTGAATTTATCAGAAGAATCTGGCTTTTTTTCTGCTACCCCCTCCTCACATGGCTAAGTGCCAACCCTTCAACCTCACCTTGTCTGCCCTGTGCTCCAGCCCTGTCTTCTTCTGCTCTGCTCTCTGCAGTTTGTAGACATATCTCGACTCACATCACCTAACTATGATATGAAGTCAGGCAAAGTTTGAAAATGCTAAAATATTTAAAAACAAAATCCCAAGTAAAGCAAAATACATTACAAAAGTATTTTAATTGTTTTACATTACAAAAGTATTTTAATTGTTTTAAAGTTTGGAACTAGTTTCATCCTAGTTTGATTCTGTCCCATTGTCGACCTCAAATGTATAAGGTGGCAGCTTTCTTCCTGAAAGGCTTTGGGCTCAGTTTAGCAATATATAGAAAGAAAGATGTTAGGGCTGATATTTTGCACAATGAGCTGTTCTTTGTATAACTGTCCTTTACAGAAATCAAAACAATAACAACCTAAAGAGGCTTATTCTAGAAAAACCTTATTTTGGAGGAGATGATGCATTTCTGTGATTGCTTGACAGAAAATTTTATTATTTGAGTTTATTCTTCTGTTGCACTTCTTTATATTTTAAACTGTTTAATTACATTATTTCTTGTACTAATTGAATTTGGAAGTCTCTCAGTGAGACAACATGCATTATATTTTCATGTTCAGTTTTTCACCAAGATGGAATGGTCTGCTCTAAGGATATTGATGAAATCAGTGGAAATTCTCTTTATCAGTAGTCCTCAAAATTTGATCATAATGAGCATATGCTGCTGTCATGTACAAGAGTATATGAAGTTGCTCCATAAAAGAGTATCACCCATAAAAAACCTGCATAAGTATTATTTTTTCCTATTACTATGCATATTTTCTAGAAAATGAAGGTTTTTCTTAAATACAAAATATAAACCTCTGTCTTCTCAATGTGACAAATCTGACAAAGTACTGGAGTGTCAAAGAAAATCCTACCTTCTGTCTGGCAAAAAAGCCTTTACAGTAAGAGCATTCAAAGTGTTGTTACTTTATACGTAGCAGAACACAGATGCAAGACTCATTTTACCAGATAAACCTGGCAGACATAGCTGTAGCTTGGTTTTATGTTTATAACCATCAAGGTACAAAAAGCATGATGGCTATGGGCTCAAGAAGCTTTTTAGCTGTAGGCATAAATATGAAAGCTTATGGTAAAATACTCTGGACTCCTTAAAACAGAGCCCTAAAGAGACTCATGAACTCAGCTGATATGATCTGTTTTCAGAAATAAAAGCATTCAGGGGCCTAAATCTTACTCCTTTTCACTCAAAGCTTAAGCAGCTTTTGATTGAGTGTTCGATTTAGATATACAAAGCCATGCAAAGTATTCCTGCATCCAGTAAGAGGCCATGGACCATGCTGAAATCCAGATTCAGTTCTGTGTTCTAAATTCCATCCAAAACAAACATCTTGACATTATGCATGAGTGCCATGACTAGTATTTCAACAAGGTGTAATAAAACTGGAGTTACTTGAGACATTAATGAGTCAGAGCCAAGCACACCTACTCTTTAAACAAACTACCCCTTTCTCCACTGCTTCCACACAGTCAAGCAGAAATAGCTTTCCTAACACTTTTACTGCACAAAAGGCAAATCCACAGAAGGATAGTGTGTGTGCCTCTGGAGCCACTGGAACTCCCTACTCTATTGAGCAAACTCCTGAGTCTATTGCGGCTCTTTCCAGAGGCAATAACACCAATCTAATTCAGACGTGTGTAGCTGTCTCTATAGAACAAAGCTCTAGTATTCATTAGCCAATGTTCAGCTCTAGGAGTCACTCCCAAATAGAGTCTGAAAAACTGAAACAATTGATGCAGTATCCATCTTACAGCTTTATTTAAATGCTTAGCAAGTCTGCTCAAATGACAAGTAACAATGATTTTTCAACCTGTTCACAGCTTCTAAGATGCCAGTCTTGAGTTTTTTTCTGAGATAGGCAGCAAGAAACTTTAGCTAATACAACTTACTTGTATATAGATCCCTTCAAACTCCTCTAGGGATAACAAGATGTGACAGCTTAGCTGCTTCCATTAGTATTACTTCCTTTTGCAACCATTGAAATAAAAAATGGTAAGAAGTAGATTTTTATTCTTGTGCTTAGTTTAATTTAAGCCAAGAAACGTCATTCAGGGAGTAAAATCTGTAGGAGCAGACATGTCAGAATTTTGAAAATACTGTGCAACAATGAATAAGTATCTTTATTTTTTTTTCTAGGAGGGGTGACCCTTGATATTTTAAATGCTTCACTAAAAATATAGGAATGCACTTCAAATTAATAATGCCAGTCTTATGTACAATTTTGGTAATTTCAATCCCAGGTACTTAGTAATTCAAGTTTTTCAATAGTCAATAATCCTTGTCTCATAAGGAGATTTTCAGTATCTTCTTTGTCACAGAAAACAAAAAAGGTGTTGGATTTTATTTCCAGCAGGTAAAGTTATTTGATGTTACACAAATTCTACTGTGGAAAAAACAAAAAGGAAACATAAGCAAAGCAGACCCCCCTCTCCCTCGAATTAAAGTTTCATTTAGTACACAAAACTTCCTGTTCTTCACATTTCTTTGTTCCATCATTTGCTTTTGCATTTGTAATCCAACCATACTGAAATTTCTACTTAAGTTTTGGTTGGATTTGCAGACTTTCAAAATTACAGTCTATAAAATTAATCAGCCCAAATCATAATAAGACTACAAAGCTATTATCTGAGCAAGTTTGTAGAGAAAAAAAATCACCCTGAATTCAATCCAAACCGTATTCAAATCAAATTTTTTTCTGTATACACAATGCTCTGTGTACTTGCTCTGGTTCCAACCCCCATGAAATGTAAGAACTGAACTTGGAAATGTTTTATATGCCATTCTGATCATTCTTGTAGTTTCATTTGCCAGACTGCAAGCTTTCGCTCATCTTCTCATACAAATGAAGGCTCATTTAGAGACACCTGAAGCCAAAAGAGATTTTGACATTGGAGCTGAGTTTTAGCATGGCCTCTGTCTAAAGACCTTACTCATCAGCTTACTTACCTCTCCCTCCCCCTCAGCTGCTCTCTTCTTCCTTGCCAAGTTAGGTAATTTGGAGGTACTTGAGAAAAAAAAGATTCTGTATGCTTAGAGAATGAGACCATGCCAAATAATTAGGTCACTGACGTAAAACTTTGCTTCTCTTACTCACTGTGTAGACAGAATACAGAGATACTGCTGAACATTTTTGTCCTTTTTTGCACCTGACCCATTTGTTAGAACATTTAGGGCAAAGCAGAGCTAATTATCACCAGCAGAACTATAGACTCAGCAAATTGCATAGCTTCTCCTTTGATAGCTTTGGAATAAATACTAACCTAGTAGCCTGAAGAGTATTGACAAGTGCCTGACTTGGCAGGTCTGGTCCATGAAAGCCCTTATTATAGGAATAATCTATAGTTATGTGGTGAAATAATTGGGGCTCAGCTGTTCCTAGAAGCCTCTTCCAAAAGAACTGAGTGATTAATTACTGCAGCCCCTCTCTCAGTTGGTGCTTCTGAAAAGTTATTGATTCTCCAGAAATTCCAGAGGACACAGATCTTCCTCTTTCACTTTCATGGAACTGTAGCTAGTGCTTTACTCATAGTAAAATCAACACACTCAGGTGGGTTGGATTCCCTCAAGGATGACCTGGCTATACTACCTCAATCTCAAGGTTGTGTGTGAGCTCTGATTTGACATTTGTATTCTGACAAAGCTCCTGCTAATGAAATAGCAGGAGAATGTCTACTTTGTGTTTTTAAAAGGTTAAATAGCTTACTAGATTATGGTGGAGTCTTGCATAGTTTGGGCATGCCCTAAAACCAGCAAGCAAGCAGGCAGTTGACTACAGAAGTTTACTGGGGCAAATATGAATTCAAATGTTGGTTGGCATGAAGAGCATTGAAAACTTGAATAGAGATAGTTGTAAGCTGCATTTAAATGCTTTTATGCAGAGAAAATCTTAAAGGTCAAAGGAATAGTATTATTACATTTTGCAGGTGTTGAAGCAGAACTGATTCCATGGATTAAGGACTTAGCATATGTAAATACTTAAGTGCATGTTAGGTCTAAAAAGGCTTCTTAATTCCTTTATAGTAATGAACTATAGTCCTTTCCTAATTTAGTCACAACCCTGCAATAGGATAAGGAGAATATATGTGATATTTCCAGGTGGATCTAAGAATGATGTGGTACCTAAAGGACTGAACAACATAAATATGATAACTGTCTAGCAATACTTTCAGATTATTATAGTGCATTTCATTATCCTCCAGGAAAACCAGTTGGGGGTTAGTTGTAGCTCTAATGTTTGAACAAATAACTGACTTGCGTTCCTATCTTCCAATTTATGCAAAATTTTAAAAAATCTTTGGATAGTTGATGTGTCTGGGAAGCTGTGGTAGTGCAAATGCAACATGAATAATAAGGTTCACAGTGAGTGGGAGCTGGTCAGAGAGCCTGTCATTAGGTGTTTA
This sequence comes from Drymodes brunneopygia, assembly GCA_013400955.1. Lineage (NCBI taxonomy): Eukaryota > Metazoa > Chordata > Aves > Passeriformes > Petroicidae > Drymodes > Drymodes brunneopygia. Next base: position 190,033 of record VZTZ01048564.1, read on the forward strand.
GTTGAGACATTTATATATTCAAGGACATTTTTAAAAGAAAGAGAAGAGGAAGCTCTGAATAGAAACCAGAATCTTTGAATAACTGATGATTTTGCCAGTAAGCATTTAAGTATAACTTCCCTTACACTGGAATTGGCAGCTAAGGGGAAAGGTCTCTCAACAATGACTCAAGCCAAATTAGACAAATACATAGTGAATGGAGTTAAATACTGGAATTTCATGTGAGTATGAAAAATGTGCATACATAATAAATGTAAGTGAAAGATCAATAAGTGAAAGATCAAGCTTGTTTATAAGAATATATAAAAAATATATTCTGAAGGTAGTTAATGACACCATGAATATTAGCTCATTCATCTTACATTTTTTAGTCATCTAGATGAGATTCTTAAAGCTACTCCCTTAGAAATAGTGCAGATAGCCTGGTGGGATTTTTAAAAGCATTTTTATGCTTCAATTACCATGGAAATATTTCAGATTAGGCTTCAGAAATTTTAACAAGTGTTTGTGTTTATGATTAGGTAACCAAAGACAAATGCCTCATAAAATGATTTAAGACTTTTCTTGCAATAAACCAGAAGAACTTAGGTGTTCACTGTAAAATTATTGGAGTAGGCTAATGGACAGGAGCATTAGCTTTGTTATCAGAGTGATTGATATATCTGGAAACTTAGCATTTGTTGACACCCATGCCTAAATGAGGAAAAGACAGGTTGCACATCAGAATCCAAGTCCAAATTTTTGATCTATATCTTAACACCAGTTGAATATATATGTATATATGTATATACCCTGATAACCCAGCCCCGAGACACCTCTGAAAAATATGACACAATTTCTGATTTTACTTTTAGATAACTACAATTTCAGTACCTATACTATAATGTCAATGTTGCTCAAAATGGCTTGTGAGTCTGACTAAAATATCCAGATCCCTCCCTTCTGACTGAAAAAAAAATCCTGAGTGACTGTAGCTCTGCTCCAGTTACACCTAGGGCTGGTAGGCAAATAGGTTGCAATCTAACCCTGATCTAAGTGCTTCTGGAATCTGAAACAAGGAAGGCCTGATCCCAAGCACATACATTTATAACATCTAACACAATTGAGGGTATAAAAATCTTCTTAGAGTTTTTGGCCTGGCAATTGAAAGTTTATAGTCCAAACTAAACAACCTACCCTCCTGTGAACATGCTCATCCCAGGACTGCACCCCAGTGGCCTGGCTGTGCTCTAGAAAAGGAGCAATTCTTTATCACTCCTGCTGTAGCTATACAGAACATACACAGATATACAGCACTGGACTAACAAGAGTGCAAGGCAGAACCACCTCAATGCCTCCTCTGGTCTGTGCTACCACACCTCCATGCTACTCTGCAGTAGCTGAAACACTACACAGCTGCCACTGCAGGATGCAGAAAGCAAATTATTTTTCAGCAGACTGTTAAAATCTAGGTTGAGAAAAAGTCTCATTTCCCACAGAAGCGTAGTTAAACAGTAATGTATGGGAGGCAAACAGCAAATTTCACAAGAAGGGCAAAAGGGAAGCACATTTCTTTCATTTCACCCCATCTTATTCAAAGCAGACCTGCTTTCATGTATCACAGCTTTAAAAAACCTGGCATAGCTTTGTATTTCTGCACTGCACTGACAGCCCTGCTCCGTGACATGCTTCAGACCACTTCTGAATGAAAGAGAAAATGGTTGTGGTTCAGCACATTTGAAAAGCCCTCAGCATCTGAGATTTTCTTTCCTTTGAACACAAGCGGAGTCCATTTTCCATGCTGGTTTCTTCTTTGTCCTCCCCACTGAGTCTGTTTTAAGGAAGGTTCACAGGGATTATTAGCATTTTGAAACATGGAAATAGAATGCCGTAGAAGAACAGTGGAGGAAGTTCCTCATTTTACAACAAATTTTCTACTTTGGAGAAAATTTTGAACTGCTTTGAAATTTACTGAAATCCTGATTATCATCAGGGATATGTCCCCATTCTTTTGATCTAATGTGGCCTAAGGCAAATTTAAATGTTGAGGATATCTAGGGAGAAAGTAGGAATTTCCACTGTTTTTTCTGCCCTTCTCATTCTAAAACACAATATAAGCAGTTGTCCCATTGTATTCTAGCTGGTACAGAATATCTGTTTCCTGTTCTTCTGGCAGTCAGAAATATGAAAGACCATCAGGAAGGCTCGTATTCTACTTTCATGACACTGAACTGAGCTTTTTGTTACACAGTCATTTAGATCATAGAACATTAATATGCATGGGGTGCATATTTACCACTATCTCAACAGAAAGCACTTCAGTCACAACTCCATCTTCAGATTCCTCTCTTTGCCTGACTGCTCACCACTAGGAAAAGTGGACGTGCAGGGAGCTCCAAACATACTGCGGCCTTCAAGAGAGGTGTTGAAGGCACAACAAGTCCATATGATCAGTGTGACTGAATATTAGCTTCTACTGTTCCTCTGAAAGGCATCTCACCTGGCAGAATAAATGAGTTTATTAAATGAAAAAAAAAGGGAGGAAAATTTCTTAAAATCTCATTTAATATATTGTTTTGTTACTGAAGACAGTCGAGAGACATTGATTATTTCTCACATTAGACATAAGAATAGGAGTTATGATTAGGTAGGGGATTTGTGTTTATTTAAAGGTAAAACCTAAGACTAAAGGAGATTCTCTTTCTCCTCATGACTGCTGTGTGGTAAATACCCAAATAACATAATTTAGTCCTATGCTACAGTTTCAAATATTAATGCATTCTGTCAAAGTCATGGGAATTAATCCAGAAATGAAAGCCTACTGTCTGTTCTGTCTGTATCAGGCCCACAAATGTCCTTTAAAATTGGCACATGATTGTAATTATTTCCCTGTTCCCCAAGCTACTAATTTTCCAGGGTGTGCTGTCAAAATTCCAAATACCTACTCAACTTCTAAATGTATAAAAGCTTTATGTAGCTTCCTATTTTGGGACAGCATCTAATATATTGCTAGGCATTCAATCAAGCTCTGCTTTGTCTTGACTTTGAATTCAGCTGCCACTCAACATATTTTGAAATGTATTACAATACGAGCAAGTAGCACTGATTAGCATCAGACATTATTTCCGTCTTAATCTGGGTGGTACTTTGTCATTAAGTTTTGTGATGATGCACTGGCTGTAGATAATACAGTGCTGATGTTCATTTGCTTGCAGTCGTGTCCTGTATTGGTTTGATTAGACCTACTCTATGGCTGGTTGATGACAAAACCTCATTGATTACATGTGGTCTGCTTCTCATTTCCAGTCAAGCTTTCTGTCTTGAGACATGAATAGTTTCATTAATTAGGTGAACTAAACACGTTGATAGCCATTCAAGCTAGTCTGGGTCTGGCATAATAGTGCTGGTATTATGGATTCATTCTCTGCAGTCAATGAAAATTTGGTTATTCATTTAAATGAAAGCAGAATCAAAACCTATTGGTGTTCCTTTCATTTGATTATGCTCACAGAATACATCCAGTACAATTTCCTCCTACTTTTAGAGGCTGTTATACTTCACAAGGAAAGACACTAATTATTTATTACAGATGTTAAAATCCCTCCTGCCCTGATAAAGAACTCTAAATAATTAATGACTAGCTAAAACCTAGAGCTTAAAAAATCTAGATATAAGTTAAAATTCTAACTATTTATATTGAATCTTCTGTAAAGGATGCAGTTGTTTATAAAACATCAACTGTGTTAAATATAAAACATCAACTGTGTTAAATACTTGGAAAAACTGAAGCCAAATCTTCAGGACATTCCATTGCTGTGTTTACACTGCTCAGCACTTGTCTTATCTTACATTCCTCCTAAGTACCCAGTGTCTTTTTCCCCCCTCTTCAATCCTGATTACATTCTGGAGATCCATTTTCAAATCTTTTTGCCAAATTAGGGATATAGACATTTTTGCATGCTACCCTTAGTCCCGAGAATCAATGGAAGAAGCCTCCCATGTACCTTGTGACTGGAAATGAGCATTTCCCCTTCCCCTCTCTCCTCCTCATTGATCAAACTCATTGGTCTGCTTCAAGACAACACAAGCCAGGAGATTGTTACACATGGACAAACCTGCAGCAGCACTGGATATTCCTCCTGGGAAGCAGCAAGAGCAAGTCCACTCCCTGAAGCTGAGATTTGTGGGTGAACACAGTCCAGTGGCATCCCCCTGACAGGACCAGGAAAACAAAACACTCTGCTGACAGTCCAGGGATGATCAGACAGGGCAAAATATTGAAGGAGGTTTAGGGTCCATCCAGAAAGTCCTATCACAAACAGCAGAAGATGGGACTAGGGACAAAGCCACCCATAGCCCAGGTTTCAAGGTTCACCCAGAGTATGAGGCTGCTGACAGGAGTTGCCCAGGCCTGATCTGAAATGCTGCCCCAAATACATGGTCAGTGAGTCTAGGGATGAGGCTGTTTTGGGCAATTAGGGCATTTTAGTGTCCTCAGAACCCTGGCAGCACCATAGAGCAAAATGAATATGGAAATAAGGAAGGGGGATGGGAGGCAGGGAATAAAGTCCTATCTGGGAAAGTAGTTTTAGAGAATTAAAATTCTACAAGCAAGAAGGAAGTAACTGTTAGCAATTCCACTTCATTAGAATAAGCCAAGTATAAGCTTCATCTATCCTGTTTCTGCATGACATAATGAGCTATTAAAAAATCTTCCAAAGCAATCAAATACATAGTAAAAGTAAGTTTATGAGTAGCATTTCAAAGGAAGTGTCTTTGCTGTCAAAGCTTAGCAGACACATATTTTGATGGGAGGCAAAGATATATTATCTTTTTGAATCATGGACCCACACCATGCTCATTTGACATGTAAGTGTATCCAGTGCCTTTGCAGACTTTTTGACTTTCAAATCATGATGATAGCAACACTTTCTCATGAAAGATGCAAAATTACTGGACACCCTAGTGCTGCCATGGTGTAATTGATTATCTTTCTCAGCAGTTTCTTCAAAGCATTATTTATTCCCATTGTGTACACTGATAAAGAAAAGAATTCTTTGGACTTTATTTCTGAGGTGTTCATGGCAGCACGACCACAGAAACAAGGAGCACTGAAAAAAGAAACCTCACTTGTAATGGTAGAAAAGCAGACCGTATTTAAAATCCTGTGGTCACTTCTGCTGCCGAATACTTTAACAGGCTATGCGGCCTTCCTTCACAAAATAGGGAGAGGAATACATAGACAGAAGAAAAAAAAATATCTTTCAAGTCTAGTTATCCAGAAACACTTACATCCTCCTCCTTGCTTGCACAAGATGGAAAACAAAAGTGATTTTACAAAGTAATTGTAGGTGCTTTTGTTCCCATCTCCACTGTTCCTTTCAGTCCTGAACATCTGTTGATCATAACCATGTAGAAATCAGAACTTATTTCACATAGAGGCAATTGTTCTGTAAGGTAGAATAGTTCATCAGCTTTCAGTCCTACAAAAGAAACAGTGCAAGTGCAACTCCTCAACTTCCTGGCATCCCAAATGATCCCTCTAAAGGATCAGTCCATATATAGGTGTTTTGTTAGTACAAGTAGTACAACACTCCACACTATGCTTGTCAGATTACTCTTGTGCACAGCAGTAAGCAGAAAGTCCTTAGACAAAGTGCAGAAATGGTGGATATTTCAGAGCTTCATGGAACAGTGATGGCACCACAGGGCCAGAAAGTGATTTGCATGCCTGTCTCTCTTCCAGCCTTCACAAAGTATAGCTGCCCAAAGCCAGGGGCTACCGCTCATGCAGGGTTCAATTTTCCAATAGTTATAAAGATATATTTCAATTACCAGCAATGAGCCTACGTTGGGCCTGGATTTGCAAAACAGGTTCTCATTATCAACATTTATTTCCAGAAGTTTAATTTGTGTTCTCCTGCAGTGGAATTCCTAGGAAGGCACACTGAAAGGGCTAAAGACGCTCAACCCCGTCCCAGCTCATTTCTTGCTTACAAATAAAGAGGTTTGCAGTGGCCATATGATGAATGGTTTTATTGCTCTCTGACATTTTGTAATACATTGTTACCATTCCAGTCTTTACTATGTAACTAAAAAAATAAACCATAGATCTACAGGTACACAGTATTAGTTTTACTCATAATCAATAGAGTAACTGATTCAAAGTATGCTACAGAGGCACTTTACAAAATAAAAGAAAAAGTAATCTAAATCCATGTTCCAAGGATCTTCAATTCCAAAGGTTACTTTCAAGAAACTGAACTACCCACAGAACTGCTACTTTGATTGTTTTCAAACAAAAGCTGACTGAGACACTCAATGTATGGCGGTACTTACACATAATATTTCAAAGCAGTAATGGTCTCTTGTGCTTAATGAGATGTTACAAAATATATTCTTAATTTGAAATATGTGTGCAATACTCAATGCAGAAAATAAGTTCATTTTTAAAGTGTAACACAAGTATAACCAAATACATACACTATATACAGGGTGTAAAGAAGTTAATAAGGCTGCTTAGTCTTTTAAATCTGGCGTATGGTACTGCAGGTAGGACATGCATACACACACAGAAGATGTTGTGGGTATTCCCATGAAAGTCCAAATCTAAGTACTTGCAAAAATGTCCCAACTGCTTTGAACACTCTATTGAACCTTCAAACAGAAGTACAAGTTATTTCTAAAGTAGATTTCTAGTATGGAGATATATCTTTTTAGAGAAGAACATAAGAAAAAAAAATTGATTAGCCTCTGGACAATCTGAAATTTCTCATCATTGTTAATATGTGCATGACTGTGCATGCTGTATATTCATTTATACACACATAACAAGAAAACATAAACCCACAATCTTCTAGCAGGAAAAGGGAAACATTCATAATAATAAATTTTCTTTAGGAAAACTTGGTTGATATATACAGCATATAAAAAACCCTACACAATTGTCAGCATACAAAAATATGAGTTCAGTATCTTTTCATACTTCAAAACCTAATGATGAAAAATCAAGGTATCCTGAGTCAGGTATGTACTGCACATCTAATTTACCAATGCCAGAGTACTGTTGGAGTACAATTAGAAAAGCACTACCTGCATTTATCAAGTACAGAGATAAAATACATAAGGCAATGCATTAGCTCTTTTCATACTGTTAAACAAAAATCGTGCAAAATATGCGTAAAATGCTGGCAGACATATCCATGAAGGAGCTGTAAAGTAAAGAGTACAGAACAATATGTAGATATATACTACAGTTACTGATTTTCTCGTTTAAATGAAATGAAAGACACTTTCCTTTTTTGAGCATCATGCTTAACCATGATGTGTATACTCACATTCAGGCAATTGTCTTAAATACATACATATATAGATATACACACACACGCACACACAACATCTGACAATGAATTTATAAAACATGTTTGCTTGTGAATTTCTCTGGCTAAAAACAGATCAATAGAAGGGGTTCCTTTTTTTCCATTCAAGGATTCTAACAAATGAAATTAAGTATGACTACTATAAATCCTTGTTGACTGAAGTTTAATTGTTTTGGCTCTAAACCAGAAAAGCAGTTCTGACCACTATTGACTGCATTAAAATAAACAAATACAAACCAATCCAAAAAACTGACGCATTTGCTAAAACCCAGTGAAATCTACCCAGAAAGCCACTAAAGATCCCAACTCTCTCAGTGGACATGAAATTGGTTGGTTGCTCCAGCTGACAGCAGAAATATTTACTTTAAAATGGATCTGTAAACACAAAGTTTGACATTGAAAAGCTGGACTATATACATTTTTATATTCATTTACATTTACAATCTACAAGGAAAATAGGTATTAAAAATAACTGATTTGGGGAATTAGACTGAATCAATGACCATTTCACAGACTAAAGACTGTTTAACATCCTATTATTCATAGATGATAGTTACAAAGATAGGCCAAATATCTTCAGCTCTACTTAAAATCTATGTCTTCTCCAAGCATGAATGCTATGGCAACTCATGGCAACTCAGGGGTTCCTTGACCTGTAACCATCCCTTCCCAGGCTAGCACTGAATCATGGCAGTATTTGGTAATGCATGCCTCTAGATCCTTGAATTTATTCCCAGAAGAATTACACTTGTCTTGGATGAAAAAGTAAAAATTACATACAGAATGCTTTCCCTAAACCAGTACAACATATTGTTGTAAAAAAAGGCTACATAACCTGTTTCTGTCAAAGCAAAGATTTAGGAAGCTATAGGTGATACAATTCTTGTAAATCATCACTCTTGGTCATCTTTTCTTGTCACCTGTGAGTTTAAAAATTCATAAGAGGATAAACATGCTGTGATGAGAATGGATATTTCTTTTACTCTGCAAGTGCATCTTGTATAATGAATAAATGCCTCCTATACATATACCAAACAAGATAAACAGCTTTAATAATGACCATATGTAAATTTATATTTTAAGAATGGACTTATTAAAAGTCCATTTAATGTTATTAGAAGTCAATAGAATAGTGTTAGAACATGCAGTGTGCTCTGAAAGCACAGGGACAAGAAAAGCAGTCTGAAAAGCAGCACAATGTTTCATACAGGCCTTTGAAGAACATTTTGAAAAATCAAGCCCCCGCTTTTAATAGACAGTATGTGGGACATTAATGCCCCATTTCCTCTGAAAACAAGTTGGATTCAATGATCTATAAGTTGAAGTCAATGATTTCAGAGATCTTTTCCAATCTACTTGATTCTGTGACTCTGTGTATTACTGTGGAATCATATTTTTATGTGCTATCTGTAATCCCAGAAAACCAGGGCTAAAGTTTCTTCAGCTCCTTTGAGACGAGGCTAAATGGAGACTTTACTTTGCAGAATGGGTCACCAATAAAGCTCATAATGCTGAATAGTTGTTTGAAAACTATCTCTAGAGGGGGCAAAACAGAATAAAGAACCAAAAGTTAGATACCAAAATAAGAGGCCAAGATTTCTGATGCACACTCATGAAACAACAGCTAAAGAATTTTGTCCAGTGACTGGCCTATAACTATTTTCCCTTACAAATTTCCATTATCCCACGATTTCAACAACAAAATGAAACAGGGAATTAGCATATTATACAGGGAGACTATTTTGGAGTATTTGCACACCTACCATTTTCAATGCTATATAAAATAAAGCAATGAGTAGTTACAATAATGCATGTGCATGCAACAGATTTTGTCCTCTAGGTTATTTTACTGTGTACAGACTCAGCAGCTCCATGCAGCTGACAGCTGACTTCCCTAATAGTAAATCAAAACTCATGTGGGGAAACCTCACAGGAAGATGTGAGCTCAGAGCCAGACTGACACTGGCATGCCCTTGGCTTGAGGTGCTTATGGCTTCTCTGTACTTCTGATGTCTCAACAAGCAGAAACTGAAATTACTGGTGCTTTTGCCTGGAGCAGGGATTACCATAGCCAACACTGCTGCTCTGAATGAAACACATCTGAAAGTATGACATCCTGACTAGAACAGCAGTTATAAAAAACATAACTCTTTCTTATGTGTAAGCATTAGGTCATACTAGACAGAAGTCTTTGAAAGTAAAATTTTGGTTTTTTGATTTTGATTTTCATTTTGTGTATTAAGTTTTTTTAAAAAAAAGATCATATTCAAAAGCTTCCAGTAACTATGAAAGAGAGTAAACTTTAAAGCACAAAGGTGAAGTTGTTACTGGAGTGTTCATTACCGCATGTCTTTGTCATAGTTTAAGGCAAACATTCCGTATTTATGGTAGGACCAGTATTTGATGTGAGTACATAAATATATACATATTGAAATGTACATATATGCGCAGACATATATATCTGTGGATATATAAAAATATTTATTTTCTTAGCAAAGTTAAGGTCTGTGTAAAAATATTTAGAATATTGAAAAAGGTAGGAGCTCTAATTCCTCCTTTGGAGAAAAGCAACAAGTCCTTTAAATATCCTCTAAAAAAGCCCCACTCTCTTCAAGAATAGAGACCCTTTGAATTCTCACTTATCTCATTGTAAATTGATAGATTCATAGATATTTAGACCATATGCAGAAATTACGTTGTGAAGTTGATTGCTACAGCATAACTACAGGCTGCTCTTGTACAAAAAATAAATTTTATTTAGACAATATGTGTCTTGCTCTAATGGAATACATAGCTACTGCTACAAGTAGAACTATTTCAGAATACAGCTTTTGTTTTAATGTGTTCATATATAAGTCCTCATTTGGGGGCATTTTCTCTGAAAATTCTTTGGCCAAAAGAACAGCCAAATGCAGATAAATTCTCCCTAGGCCCTCTAAATAGCACAATTTCAAAATAAATCTATAACAATTATCACTCCAAAGAACTGAGATGCTATGCAAAACAATTCTAACAAAATGTGGAAAATGGTAGCATAAAACGTTAAACCCCAAACTATGTTTTAACTTAAACCAGTCATTTCCAGTTTAACAATACTGACTCATCTCAGCCTTATGTAGATTGTTAGTGTAGTGCTATAGAAGAATATACACAACTCTGGAAAACTCTGAAGTGCAGAGATGTAATAATGCAAAACAGCCATTAGAGTCTGAAATTCAGCCTAACAATGGATGAAGATCAGACTCATCCTTCTCCTTCATTACAATGGCAGCTGCAAAAGGGCAGAACTTTACCTTCTATGCCATACCATTAGGCACTCCTAATGCCATGTAGGTTCACATTCCTTCCAAAGCAGTGTGACAAGCACTGCTTCAGACATGGCTGAGTTTACTGATTACAAGCACACGCCCATAGCAGCTTCCTGCAGCCATTAAACACAATTCTGAGCTGAGTTTTCCATCTTTAAACCTCACTCACATTATATCCTTGAAACAGTAAAGTCAACATTCTGAGAAATTATGATGGTGACAGGGAAAAAAGTTTTATCAAGTGCAAAGGGCCCCGTATGAAGTGCATGCTCATTATCAAGCTTAGCTTATCTAGGCTTCCACAAGAACACATTCTGCATAGTGTACAAGTGAAGACATTCCCTCTGAACAGGACATTTGTTTTCAAGCTGTTGGCTATACCTATCATGTGGCTGAACAAGACACATCAAATGAAATCTGATTCCAGTGTAAAATTCCCAAGGAAGGGTACTACTCTACTAGTGTAAGGCTGGAGTGCACAGATTTCAGAAATGCATTTGGGAAGACATTTTTCAATGCCAGTAGGTAATATTTAGGATATTTCTTTCCTTGTCCTGAGTAAAAGATTTTTTTTTCTTATTTATCAAAGCTGCAGGGACATACTGCTATAGTGCAGTTGGATTTTTGTCATATAGTCCCAGTATCCTAAAAGCCATTACTGGGTTGTTTTCTGGAGCAGTTCTCCTCATTCTTCTCCAACAGGTGGTGGTGGCTGGCACAGCTTGTATAATCTGATAATGACAAACAAACAAAGCAATTATTATTCTGAGAGCTTGGTCATTATTAAGATGAGTAAATTTATGGAACACAAACTGAATCTACATCTTTCTGCCCTGCAAAATAAAAGGTACTGAATTCAGTTTAATACCATCAATATAAAACTAATAAAATCTTCTTTTTGAGCATTATTGTTTACATTGAAAGTGGAATCATTGAAACCTATCTATAACCAGTCTTATAAACACATTTCAATATACAAAATTTTCACATTTCTGCACTGAAAATGCCTTCATTAAGCTAATCATCAGTTGTTGCCCTGTATTTCTCTATTGGAAAAGCTGCTTGGTGAATGTAATTGCCTTCAATCATTGTCTTGGCCCAGTCAAACCTCACTCTAAAAACATTTTCCTGAAGAAATGCTGCTGTTTGAAGCACCTAAGACAGGTGTCAGACATGTGACACTAGCATGCAGATTTTAAACTCTCTCCCCTCTGTTTCTTCATGGATGAAGTCGGCAGCAGTAAGATTTGGTTCAAATGACTACCTCAGTACAGACTGAAATAGCCACTGCTTTTATAAAGACTTTCAGACTTCAATTAATCCCTTTTGCAAGGACTTGGTTATTAACAGGTGTTTGAAACTTCATCCTAACAATAGAAATACAGAAAATAAAAGGCAATCATTCTGATCTCATACCCCTTGTTCTGTACTCCTATCCAGCATATAGTAACTCCTCTGAAAGCACAGCAATTAGAACTAGCAATAGACATGATCTCATTTGGAGATTACACATATTCCTCTGGGAAAATGTATCACTGAAGGAATAACAAAGAGAAATCTCCACCATAACGTGTTCTAAAAATCATTGGGCTCTTCCACATCGTCACATGGCAGATTCAGAAACACAATCATTTAAGGTCACATTGTGCAGACAGCGAAACATCTCTCAGGAGCTATATATAAGGCAATACACTTATATCTCATATTTTTATACCAATGAGAGGATAAGGTCTGATCTTTATACAGACAAGGAAGCTGAGAAGAATAAACTGGGATTTAATTATTTGATTCTACTGGCATAATAAAGCAGTAATATTCAGAATTGGCAGAAGACAGATAAAATTACGGTCAGAATCTCATCTAGAGTAATTGCAGTGGGGTTAGTACTTGCTGATGTTTTAGCAGTATTTCATTTCTATGGAGCAAAGTGCAGAAAACTTCAGCTCCAAGTACTAATGTCTGTGTATTCTTCAGGTTAAAGCAGTATTCACTAAGATTGTCTTCAGAGAAGTGATATAAAGGAATACTGAAGCAAACTAACAGTAAGACTGCATAAATCCCTAAGGATCTAAAGTTGCTGAAGATACTATTGAGCAGAAATAACCTGTTCTGGGCCAATATATATGGAACAACTATTTGAGATGGTACAAACAGATCAGCTGAGAAAATAAAAACAGTGGCAGCTGCAAACAAGAGAACCCTGTCAAGTGATGTTAAATGAAACAAAATATAAAACTGTTTTCATAGCAGAGAATTGAGAAGCCTTACTATTGTTTGACTATACATCAAAAGTATCCTGCTGATGACAATTCTGACTTGGGCATTTAATGCCCCGACCACTGAGGTCCAGGATATTCCTGTGACTTTGCTATTGCTGCTGACTGGCGAGTGTCTGGTACATCTGTCTGTTCTATGTTCTCATCATTTCAGTGCTACATCGTGGGAATTTCACCTGGAAAGAGGCAGGGTTTTTTCCACGGATGCAATGCTAAAAAATTTTGTTGCTAAGTTTCTGTTTTTGAGAACCTAGACTTTTCCTGTATCACAAAAGCTCTGAATCTAGATAAACTGTCAAGTTGGGATGGGAAAAGTTTAGGTTATAAGAATTCTTTGGCTGTCTCCAGAATTATGTCATGAAGGAGTTCATTTAAGGCCCAAACTGTACTGTTCAAAATATGAAGTCTTCTCCCAGTAATGCTTTAATTGCTTTTAATGTAACAAAATGCTACTTTATTGCCATGGATTCCCACCAGGCAAGACAGCTGATCAGGGATCTTTGGTCCTGGACTGCCTCTAAGCTAATCTAACAATTTTATATTTGGTTTCATTTAAAATTCACATGGTCAGCTCTAATTCCTAATTACTAATTCCCTGTTTCCTTACTGAAATTCAAACACCACAGTGAAACTGTTATGTGTTTCATATATCTCTCTAGTTAATTCAATGTGTTCTCATTAGTCAACAAAAACATTATGCTTAAATTGTTAAAACCCAGTTTAAATCAGTTCTGGATTATAAAAACCATTTTAAGATCAAATTAAGAACATGGTTGTTTGGGGTCTTTTATTAATTAGTGTTGTGCTTTTAAAGAAACATTTCAGGTACCTGCAATCCATCACAACATTAAAAAGCTGGATAAATATAGAACAGCCCATTTTTCATTGTAATGCATGTCTCAGAAAGAAAGACTACATCATCCCCAAATGCAACTAGAACATGATTTTGCTGAGATGCTGCAGTACAGTATTTCATTAAAATTGGGTTACGGATCTAGTTAAGAGTATTTACCCAAACCCACTAAATATAACAAGTGATGAAGGACTTATTCCAGTGTTTTCATAATTAACATGAACTAGATTTCATTTTTCAAAAATGGGCATGTTTTGAAGTGCTACATAGCCCACACTTCTGCAACTAATCACTTGAAGTAAAATTGTACGACTAAGAATGCAACTGATTTTATGTACATTAAGAGCCAAATCTTACAAGCTAGAGCATAATACAGTCAATGTTTACTGTTAGCTTTTGAGCAGCTAGGAATGAATTTGGCACAAAGTAGACAAAATAATGGTCTAGGACACAAAATCAGTTACCTTGGCACAGACTGTGGCGTTCGATCCCTCACTCCTAAATTCTTGGCTGTATTTTGTACTCTCGCACCCTGTGGAAGAAGAACAACAATTTTGCTTCATTTATCCCACAAAGAATTAGGAAATTTTCTGAGCTTTGTAGATGAACATAACGATTGATTATAATTAATTAACACATATGTTTAATCTTCCAAAACAACCATTGTCTACTAAGGTGAGGAACAAGTTAAAGCAATAAAGAGACAAGAATCTTGCCACTTGTCACTAAATAAATGCACACATATATATCTTGCTAATATAAAAGAGGTTCATTTAAAAATTAACATTTAAGATTTAAAGTAATCCAAACACATCTCATTTCAATTAGTTTGATTTTTGTCACCATTCTGTGTAGAAGTCATGGATAGAGTTCTTTTCTGAAATGTCACTTATTTCCTAAGAACTTTTGAACAAATGAATATTACAGATTATTTTCTATGAAAATACTAAATAAAACTAACAAAAATGTCCTAAATTCAGTCACTAAATAGGTATTACGAAAATGCAGGTTCTGATCTTTCTTTATAATCACAGAGTCTCAAAAAACAAACCCCAAACCAATAGGCAGGAACCTCCTGAGATTGTTTAGTCTAACATCCCTGCTTAAAGCAGGGACAAAAGAAAAGTTGGTCTTCCTGTACTCCAATTGATCCTTTCAAAAACAATAGTGAAAGTACTTTTGTCTCACTGACTCGTCTAGTAAGGAGGAAGTGGATAAAACATGCACAATGTTCATATACCAGGAACTATTGTGTGGAAAACACCCTCTTCTGCAAACATACCAGCTTACACATATCAAAGAACTTCGTAAAATTTCTTTTTGAATTATGAGGTGTAGCTTTTAAAGTGCAGTTTTATTTATGTAAAGTAGTCATAATAAAGAAATATCTGTTTGGCTTACTAGATTTTCTATCATTTTAAAGGAAATGATAACTACTTGTTCTGTCAATAATAAATAAACTGACTCTTCATTTATTTCTCCTTCCATAGTACATAAATTCAGGACAAAATAACAGAGAATAAAAATGCATAAACCTCAGCATTGTTACTGTGTAATCTTAGATTGATGTGAAGCATCAAAGATAATTTATATTTCTAAGAGAGCTGCAGTGCCAGATGCACATGATATATAGGTATAGGTATAATAATTGGTTCAAGACATAGAGTAGGACTAGACCTTTCATTTGACTGAAATCAGGTACACAGGTAATTGACAAGGTATTAATTCAATGTCATGGGCTCAAACAATATATGAAAAAGGCTGGCTGTATACACACAGATAGGCTCTCAGATTGTATGTAAATCAACATGTGCCACAAAAAAATACTGTGTCCTTACATTTCTTTAAGGAAAAAAAACAGTGATAAAGAGAGAAAAAATAACTAGAATACCTATAAAACTTAAGGCAGAATACAAAATTATTTTACTAGAGCTGCATCTATTTCAGAAAGATTGTCTCCAACAGTTGCAAAGGGACATGACAAACATAGGTCTTTCCCCAGATACTCCTCCAGTATTCAGTCATTAGTCATTCAGTATTTCCTCTCTTCATCAACTAGTATGTATTTAATCAACATTAGTGATTCTCTTCTTTCCCATCCCATCTTGTACCCAGTAATAAATTCACATCACTAACCTGCTTGTCAAAGATCCACATCTTTGGCACAATCTTAGCTTGTTGCATCAAGAATCAGAGAATGGTTTGGGTTCTAAAATCTTAGAGATCATCTGGTTTCCATCTCCCACCATGGGCGAGGGCACCTTGCACTAGACCAGGTTGCTCAAAGCCCTATTCATCCTGTCCCCAAATATTTCCAGGGATGGTGCATCTACAGCTTCTCTGGGCAACCTGTTCCAGTGCCTCACCACCCCCACAGTAAAGACTTTTTTCTAAACCTAATATCTAAAATTTATTCCAAAATAATCAATCTAAGCCCACTCTCACTTTGAAGCCTTTACACCCCTTGCCCTATCACTACATGCCCTTGTAAAAAGTCCTTCTCCAGCTTTCCACTCTTTTAATTCAGTTTTAATCTGACAGTTTCATTTGATGCATTTAGTCCTGCACTGGTGAGGACAGTGGTCAGTCCCTACCTGTGACACAAGTTTGTCAGAAGTCTTTTATCCCCCTTCATGAAGCTGAACAGTCCTACATTATTTTGTCTTTCCCTCTGTTCTATCTATAAACCTTTCCCAACCACTGGTAAGTTTCTTCTGACCTCTGAATCTTTTCCATCATGGTATATCCTTATGGAAGGGATAAGAACATCAGATAGTTCCGAATGCAGGGTCATGACAGCATGATTTCTACTCTGTAATCTATCCCAGCCGAAACCATTATAACATCTGCTTTACTGATAACTCCTGCAAATTGAGCTGATGTTTTCTCCTCATATCCTGAGGTGTTGAACATGAAATGGAATGGCAAGCTCACAGTCAATTATTTTCAGTGTGAACTTAGGGGTTTTTTTTTCCCCAGTGTCCTTCACTTAAGAGCAATCTACACTGATTATCATCTACTATTTTATTGCTCAATCACAAAGTCCTGCAGGATTATTTGTAATTCTTCAGAGTTACTTCTCATCTTTA
This sequence comes from Drymodes brunneopygia, assembly GCA_013400955.1. NCBI lineage: Eukaryota > Metazoa > Chordata > Aves > Passeriformes > Petroicidae > Drymodes > Drymodes brunneopygia. The sequence goes on from VZTZ01048564.1 coordinate 206,917, forward strand.
ATAAAATAATTGAAGTGAGTTCAGTGGAGAATAGGGAGAATTAGTTAAGAAAACACAACTGAAAAATGACAGATCAGGTGAACTGATTTTTTCTATCTGCACAAGTGATGGCTGATCAGGGAAATGATGACCAAATTTGGGACAGACTTTTTAGCAGGAGCTGTAGCAATAGGAAAACGGATAATGGTTTTAAACAAAACAAAGATAGATTGAGAATAGATATAAGGACGAAATATTTTACGATGAGGGTTCTAACACAGAACAAGTTGGCCAGAGTATCTACATGGCCCATTTCTGGAAACAATAAAAATGCTAAAAGTCTAGTGCTAAATAGGGAAGAAAATCTAGTTGCTGCGCCTGTGGTATTCTGGACAGAAAACGGGAATTGAAGGGGAAAAAATAGAAGAAAAAAGCCACTTAAAAGAGGCACAAAGTAAAGCATCCTAATGAAAAGGTTAAGAAAACACTGCAACAGACTGCATGGGAAGCACCGTGCAGGAGTACCCACTACTGGAGGTTTAAGAACAACAAATGTCTGTCAGGAGTGACAATATAGCTGTTGGTTACAGTCAGACATATTGAGTCCAGACCTTCAGAGGCCTTTTCTCAGTGCCATTTTCTAAAATTTTATCATAATAAAGAAACCTCATCATGACAGACTGCAGAGACTGGCACATTATTTACAGCACTGAGAGCCAGACTATACATGTATTTGCAAAAACTTTCTAAATTAATCACATGCTGATCCTGGACGTCAGTGCTGTGACTACCTCTGAGAACAAAACCAGCCTATTTTTACTTGCATCACTCACTAGACAAACTAATTTTAGTCTCTTGATCACATAATAAATCAAATGCATTTATTTAAAAAGGAGTCTAGCTTTATATAATCATGTGATTTATTGTTTAGACCTTACTTAAAACCATCAGATTCTTATTTCTTCTGCGGAAAAGTCCCCAAGAATTACCAGCAACTTGCTACATAACATCTTTTTGTCACCACTGAGCATCATTATATCATTTCTATTTCAATAAACTGCTAATTTATACTTCTCCAATTCTATTCTTAATTGACACTGTTTGTCTCAAATGGGCATAAGGGAGAGCTGTGCTACGTAACTCTATACTGCTACCCTCTACATACCAGTACTGCCAGAGCACTGGTGAAAGATGATGGCAGTTCTGAGACACAATCAGTCTGGACTCCTCTATATTAAGTAATATTCTCCTTGCCATGTTTAAAAATTATAGGTTTATTTTTAGGATACACACTAATTTAAAGATAGCAAGAACCAGTCACATAGAGAAAACAGATTCTCTTTCAAAAATCTCTAAATCAGTACAATTCTTATGAGAATTATTCAAAACATAGTGCTGTTATTATACTTTAAAAAAGGCATGAAAACATGATTACTCACTTAGAAGACAACATAAATTCTCTTCTGGCCTTTTCTCTTTATCAGCCTTTTAGCTACCTTGTTTTTCTCAGAGCTCTCTGCCCTCCTGCAGCTCCTTTCCTACGCCACTGTCCTCTCCCCTCTTTGCTGCATCCTGAAGTTGCACTGCTGTCGGGATGCTTTATATAATATTTTGTGTCTGTAGATGTTGATATGAGTATATACATAATTTTAAAAAGTTACCAAAAGATAGTTGGAAGGTTTTGACAAATTTTTTATTTTATAAATAAATCAAAACCACTTGACAAAAGTCATCCCAAAGACCCAAGCTCATACCCACTCTCATAAGTTGGCCTCTTTTCTTTAGTTCTCGCAGACCAGCTGCTTGTTGTCTTATTATACCTGACAAGACAATTACTTTTAACATTGTTCCAACAATGTTCAAAGCTATTATTAGTCTTGTTCAATATGATCTTGACCTCATTCAATTAAAAAAAAAATCATTCCTGAGGTTATCCATTCAATCAGGTGTTTCTGTTTATTCAGTACCGGTGCACCAAGCTGGAAAAGGTATCAGCTTTGAGTAGAGATAATTTCCTCTTGCTACTGATAGGAGTTAATGTTGCTGAGTAATAAATGGAATAGATGTCCTTTGACTTGCACCTCCCTGTGGCTAGTATTTTTATTCCACAACAGGTTTAATGTGTAAATGGGATAACAAATTTGTTTGTTTTATGTGGAAAAGGCACATGTGTTGCCCTTAACTAAATGTTCTGCATTAAGCCTCAAGAAGCCTTTTTATTCATTTTTCTTCCAAGTTTTATGGCCTGCATTATGATCCTGACAGTTAAATCCTACAGATAATTTATACATTAAATCCGAACAGGTTTCTAGAAAATACCATAGTGCGTTGTTGAAATTACTCCAAAACATTTAGAATTTCATGGAGGGTTATATTTCTACTGCAGAACTCCAAGACTGATTTAAAATTACAACAAAAGATTATTACTCTAATAAATGCCATAATGGTTTCCTGCAGGAGAAAGAATGTGTGAAAAAAGTTTACATATTCTATAGCACACTTTTTTTGCAGTGTCTGTGTGTGGTATTGAGATATCGATATCTGTAACAGCTATTGATCACCTGCTGTTTTCCTTCAAAGAATGTGGACTCACTGAAAGGCCTGTATCTGAGCAAGTACAGCTACAGCTGCTCAAAACCATGTCAGTTTCTTTCATTTTGTCTTTCATTTTCATTAAAGAAACTGCAGAAGATCCAAAAATGAATCAGCATTTTTTTAAATGGCCTAGACTTGTATTTTGAAAATCTACACTTTGACAGAACACATCCTACAAGTAGCTTTATGCAAACCCCTACAACCATATTTTTTCATTGCAAAATACACAGTCCTGCCTTTTGTCAAAAACTCCGGGAGCAGGCATATCAACCTATACATGCAAATTTATCCATATAAAGCAGAAGCTTTCTTCTAAAGTCAAGTTAAGGCTGTAGTTCCTGAGCAGATGTACATGACCTGATTCAAGAACTTTGAGGGCGTTTATTCACCACTGAAACTTAATTTATGCACCGAAATAAGTGAAAGCCTAATACAAAAAGGAATGAGGCTAAATACACTGAGGTGCCCATGCTCAGCAGCAACACCTATATACAACTGATGCAAATCTATGGTTTGAAACTATCCACAAAATTGCTTCAACAGACTAAAGGTCACACCTAGCATATGCGTATTTTTGTCTACAGCAAATCAGAAGTAAAGTACAGCTGTTTAATCATTTTCAGAACTGTGATTGCTGCACAAAATATGTAGCAAAATTAATGAACATAATAAATTAGATGCCATCTAGAACCCAGAAATTATGAACCTTGTCTTATCTGTGATTAATTGTTACAATATTTAATTATGTTTTTTTCACGTCAAGATTGAGTGCATCCTGTATCTTGCCTATGATTTTGTTGTAAGGTTGAAAGCTACTACAGGCTGGGATATATGTTCCATATGCACACAGAGTGATTAAGTCCCCCCTCAACCTCTTTTTCATCAACTGAACAGGTTGAGCTCTTTAATCTTCAGTTTATAAGCTTTGTCTAACAACCTCCTCTGGACCATTCATGTTCCTCCTTTGAATTCCTTCCAAGATACATTCTTTTGAAAATATTTTCTGATAACAAGATATTCTACAAAATATTGTGCCAGTACAGTAGAGTGTATCCCTGATTTTCAGTTGATAATTATTTTTAATCCAGTATTTTTGGCATACCTTAGCACCAAGAGTTCACGTTGAGGTGGTTATTTACCCACAACAACCTCTAAATCCTATTATGACCAAAGAGTGAAAAACACTGTTTTGTAAGAAGGACATTGTCCTCAGGAATCTTGCCTGGAAAGTTAAAATCAATGGTATTTATTTCTCTCCTTCCTTCTACACTTCCCCTTAATTTGGGGCATGAGTCATCTTTTATTGACAATAGTTAATAATCCTTTTTTTATGGATCATATATATTAAAATAAACACTTACTCAGTAGACTACTCTGATGTAAGGTGATACCAAGGCAGTTAATATACAAAAATCGTTTAGTAAAATCATAAAAGAAGCCAACAACTGGTTAAAAATGGCCTGTTTCTGTATTAAAAAAAAACAAAAAAAAAGAAGCCCTTCAACTATAAGGGAAGAAAATTTAAAAAAAACCAAAAAACAGCAAAACACAAACAACAAAGCACCCAAACTAAGAGAACTCACATAGACACTGCACAACATTGGGATGGAGGCTAAGAAATGCTTGGTTGAGTCATTGCTGTTTGGTGACAGGGTGTCTTGTTTGGAAGCACGCAGCTGCGGCAAGCATCTCACCTGTTTGCGCATGACGTCCGTGGCTTGCATGATGTAGCGAGGGGGCAGCCCATGGCTCCGGGCCAGTGTGATCGCCTGCTCCAGGGTGACACTCAGCGTGCAGCTGCAATGGGGAAAGAGGTCAGCTATCTGCTATCTCCTCAAAATAACTGATTTTAAAACAATAATCTTAAAAAAAAAAAAAATAGAAATAAAAAGATTACATAGTAGACCGGCCCCCCTATGCCTCCCTCACCCATGCAGGCAATAGTCTGAACAGTACAATGTTTCTAAGATTTTGAGCGTAACAAGTGTTCCTGCCAACTTAAAATCAAAACAACTTTTCTTGTTTTGTTGTTAAGAAAAAAAACCCAAACCTCACACCCAACCCCCTCAAAACACCAAAAACAACACACAAACCCCACACTAAAAACTATGGCTTGGCAAGTGTACAACTTGGAGAGTAACAACCCAAGAAAAATTTTTTTTGCAATTGTATAAATCCCTTTCCAGGTCGTTTCTGCATGTTATATCTCGCCCTCCCCTCATAGCAGACCAAGGCTTTGGTAGCAGGATCCCAATCTTTTATTAGCTTGATTATTTCTTTGCACAGCAGTGTAATGCAAAATTAAGAGACATTTACCCTTTTCAAAAAATTAAACAGATAAAAACCACATTCCTTCAAATGAACTGTCCTGTGCTGCTTTGCAAATCTTTTTCAAATAAACACTTGAGGGCAAAAACTGATTGTGATACCTCATCTGCAGAAAGGCTGCCACTGTTGTGTCAGAGCAACCAGAAAAGTTTCAGAGCTAAAGATCGTGCTGTAGAACAGACAACCTGCCAGTACACCAGGCAAGAAGAAGGGGAAGTCATTTTGGATGTGCCATCTGATTTTCACTGTCATGGTGAGGACAAGAACAAATGGTTGGTTTCTCATGCAACCATGACCAAAGCCATAGAAAACTCATGGATAAAGACAAAAAGCCTGAGTAGAAACAGGTACTTTTTAGAAAGAACATGTTTGAGGGCTGCTATCACCCAAGAGGTGAGAGTGGCTCTATTCTGCACCAGTAAGTTCCTTGATGATTTTTCTCTTCACAACCAGACTACTATAATCAAAAATCTTCAACCAGAAACATGGGTTATACAGAAAATGATTCTACCTCAGCAGAACATGACAAAAGCTGTAATTTTCAAGTTCAAATAATAAACCTAAGACACATTATTAATATATAATTTTGAGTACCCTTTTGGCAAAATCCTGACCAAAGTATTCTGCATAGTCTCTAATATGCACACAAGAACACACAATATGTTTCAATCAAACACTCATCTTGCTGAGCAGAAGATCTGTAGGAAGAAAAATGTGTCTGTACTTATTTTCTTACTGAAAAAATCCAAAACCCTGACGCATTTTAAATACTGCTTAAGTTAATATCTGGACTGCAAAAAGTTTCACAGAAGTGAGTGTAGAAGATACTAAATTTGATCTGTAGTTTTATTAATGGCCTTTCATAAAAAATTTATAAGCTAAATGATTTTCCTTGGTAATGAGATAATTTTCATTCCCCAGTTTCTTGTATACACTGACCTCAGAGTTAACTTGAGGCAAAAGTGTATTGATCTTTTCTGTTACATGTTTGATTAAGGTGTAAGATAGCTAAATATTAGATTAGAAATTCTAAACACTGTTTTCATCTTGTCTTTTAAATATTGCACAAAATACATGCTCATAATGTTTGCCAGCACCAAACTTTAAACATCCAGCCTTCAAGACAAGACTGCAAAGGGGGCTTTGTTCTACTGACAATGGAAAAAAGCAGAAGTATTTGAAATGTAGTTTGACAGATATAATCTAAACCAAACAAAAAGGGCAAAAAGTTTCTCAGTAGGTATAATATGTGTTAATGGGCTCAAAGTACAGCTCTCAAGCAAGCAGTTCCTGAGCAAAATTTCCCATAAATCCCATATTCCTGAAACCCTTAAGAGTGAAAGAACCGAAAAATTATGTTCTGTATGTGTGAATCAAAACTAACAAAAGAACCTTCTAAATGAAGGTCATCTTGAAGAATTAAGTGCAATTTTGTGATTGAAAAAGACTGCCAAGCTGCTCCCTATCCAAAACCTGATGAAATAGCTGATGATCATGGACATTATGAGGCCTCTACATTTGGACAATGACAACTGTGACTCAGAAATAAGGCTGCCAAGTGTGTAGATAAAGACATAACCAGAGTGGGAAAAGCAGAGCCAGAGCAAAACAGCATAAGAAAGATTTCTTTAAGAGGCTGCTATGGAGGTAGGCAACAACTACAGCATAATCCTGAAACGTGTGCTAAAATTGAAGATTTCTCTTCATGGCAAGTAAGAACACCAATTCCAATGATAATATTTTTAACATATCCTATGAAATTAGTAGCAAAGACAAGTCACATTGCCAGCAGTGATGATGTTAATTATTATCACACCTCTTCAATAGAACATTTTACATTTGAGGTGAAGTCATAGAGTAATGCTGGATAGATATATCCATTTTCTCCTTTAAAAAAACCTTCTTATTCATTAACAGACGTTAAAAATTGTTAAAAGAGCATCAGTGACATAATTGCATTTGAATATACTATTTCACTAGAGGTGCAATTTAATATTACCAGATTTTGTGTTCCTCCTATGGCATGTAAAAGGTCTGATGAACGGCAGAGTTAAATATAAATTATAGATTATGGCTTTTGTCCTGTGATTATGAAATAAGGTTACTACTTGCTAAATAAAAGAACCAACAACACTCAAATAGTGTCAATTCAGTTGAACACCAGATCAGGGAGATGGCATCTTCTAATAAAACTGATCATATTAACCTTCCATGAAACTATGCTGAAGTAACTCACATTTATCTACACACTGGTGCTTTCTCCCAGCTCTTCAAATAATTTTTTAATTAGTACATATCCCTGTTCACAAATCAAACTGCCCTAGACACCAGCTGTGAAATAAAAAATGCATACGCAAAACATCAGATGGAAAACATGGAAAAGTCATAACTGGAAGTACATTAGGGCTGCCAAGCATGGAGAGATCAAGCAAATGCAAATTTAAACCAATGTCATTTCTAAAGTTTAATTAAACAATATGAAATCTGGTTCTTCCTCATATTATAAGACTCTTCTGGTGGCCTGAGAGAAGTTCAGTATCAAGGATTGTTAGCAAATACATGCAGTAGGCAATAATCCACTTTTCTCCCGCATTTTGAGAGCTGATAAACAGATGGTATTAAAGTTTACAAAACAATCTGGAAGCAGTTCTGACCTCTGAAAATATCTGGTCATTTGGATGCAATCAGCCCAGACAAGCCAAACAAGGAAAATATTTGGGGAAAAACCCTCATAATATTCTGTTTTGTGAAGCATAAAGCCCAAATCCATAGGTTTTACAGCAAAAACAAATGAAAGCCTGTTCTGACTCCCTCTCTTTTCCTCTCACCCTTTTTTTTTAATGCCAGAAAAACAAAAGACCCAAATTCATCATCTCAGTATTTATGTCAGTTAGGATGACAAATTCCCTGCCTTGACAGATTACAGCAGCAAGGCAGAGACATTTGGATTTCCCAGGACAACAGGGCTGAGAATTCCTCATTTCATCCATTTGGTTTCCAAGAAACAGAAGGGGCTGCAGCTGCTCCCAGCTCCTGCCTGCTATCCCTAGTCTCCAATCAGTCATGACAGCATTGATGTGAAGATTAAATACAAACTTTCAAACAACTTCTGGATCAAACCATTCCGAGCATGCCTAGAAAAGTAAGATTAAATAATTTTCTATCACCAGTTGTCCATTTGTTCCTGACTGGATGTGATTTTCTCTAAAGGGCTGCAAATTGGCTGGACAGATGCACATCTATACTGAAAAATGGAGTTGTAAAATATGAATACAGACGAATTTTCAGACAAATTGATAACTTCACAACAGCTTGTCTAATGGTACTTGAAAGGAAAAATAATTTGAGTTATGTTGACTACCTATAGAGGTCCCACACAGCAAAGTGTGTATCTATGTTACTAGAGTAAAAAGAATCTAAATAATCCAATTCATTCCCAGGTTTCAATTTGGCTTTCAGCCATTCAGCATCCAAAAATGCACCAAAACATCCCTTAGAAAAATGCCCTACATAGAAAAGATGAGGTGAAACAAATTGGTTTAGTAGTTACCACAGTCAGAGATGTCAAAATGAATTATGTTCTGTATGAATAGGAAAAAATATGAAAAGGGTGCATGTATGCTTAGTCTAAATAAAGTCTAAAGCTTCTACTCCAAATGTAATTTAATGCCATTATTATTATTTTAATTACTTTTCTTCCTGTACATCATAAGCTAATCATTCCTACATTTGACCACTTTTTAGACCAACTACACTATAAATATTATTTTTTTTCCTGGTGTCATTTAAATTAATGTGTATAGAGGGAGTATTTAAGTCAGTGCATGCAGCAATTAAAAACTTAGTGTTAAAGTAAAATACTTTGGGGTAAACATGTTTTGGGGCATTTGCCAATAATTAATAGTGATGGCTTGGTAATATGCAGTGATTCTGATGAGCAACTTGAAGAAGAAAACAGACACAATAAAACTAAAAAGAAAGACAAATGTTATTCAAAAACTATAAGAAATAAGTGTACAAAGTATAGGTAAGCCTAAATCAAGATTCATCCACAAGCTCTAAGATGTTCTCATTATGGAAATATGTCTCCATGCAAGTAAAACTGAAGCTTGCATTCTCTGTGCCCATATACTGAAACTTTGCTGAACAGAATTACTTTTCAACAGAGGTAAATTTGGCCAGCCATTAAGTATTAGAAAATGAGCATGAAGTTCGTATACTAAACTACAATACTGTATTTCACAGTTACAGTAAACCTGCTGGGTTCAGGACTTAAGTTTCATCCCTTTATGAATCTTTGTGAAGCTGCGATGTTGCCAGTGTGGAAAGGCCACTACTTTAAAATCAGTGTTGGATGGAACCGGTCCACTGAAGGCCAGTCCAGCATATAGAATGTCATTATTATGCACATGAGGTGTATTTATTCCACTCTGGATCAAAAACAACGCTTCAAAAATAACTGTCTGTGGAACGTACACCATCACCACACAAAATGGGCATGTGCAGCCCATGATAAAGGGATTTTCTGCCTTTTATCCATTAAGCATCAGCATGCAGGGGTTTCCTTCACAAAAGGCACCATTGTGGTTACATAGCTGTGCAAACCTCAGAATAAAGGTATCCCAACTCCCTTAGCAGGCATACACCTACCATCCCAAACAGCCCTACCAGATATTTTCAATCAAACCCAGCTCTACCAAATTTTTCCAGACACAAACTACCAACAGATTGCTGACTTGCTGAAGTAGATGACATGAACTTATCAAGCCAGAGAATCAGCCTTGGGAGGCATCTATTAGTCATATATCAAGACCTAACCTTGGCTAATGAATTCTTTTGTAGGCTACAAACTTATTTTTATCAGGGTATTTGGTTCAATATTAGTAATTTTTAATCATGAAGTATGAAACATGAAGGAAGTAATGCTGATTTTTTCCTGTGGATTGAAAGATTATTGTCATCCAATCTATTTCCTGAAATAAATGTAACTATTCTACCTCTTTAAAACAGAGAGATTTTCAAAGAAAAATTAAGAGGGAAAAAAACAGGCACTTCTTTTCACTGCACATCATCTGTCAGTGTTAAAAAACTGCAGGGAGCATCTTTACACAATCATTTTTCCTGTAAGATCTCACCACCTCTAACCAGCTGGAAACGGTGCAAGGAAGCACTAAATATTCTTTGCCTGATAAAAGAACAGCATTTCCAAAAATTTGAAGTATTCTATGCCTTTTATTCGCTCATTTTCAAAAACAAAAACATTGCAAAAACAAACAAAATCTAAAGGCACCTGAAACCCCAGCTTTGGCCCTTCTGTCTCCTTCTGTACAGAAGTCTTTCCATTAAAGGCTCCTTTCTCTGTTAGCAGGCAAGTAAGTCTGGTAAAAAATTGCAATTTACTTCTTGTCTTGTAATAATTCAAGCTACTCACCTACCTCTCTTTATGCCAAAAATTAAAGCAGATCTGGTTAAGTTTTTAATTTCAGATTGTATTTTTATTGTAAAGTAGAAGCTTTTGCATGAAAAACACCAGTTTCAAAGACCTGGACTGCAGATACGGCAATCGTGCAGGAACTGAAGCATGAAACAATGATTCTACAGAGCACAGTAATAGATTTGCGTGCCAACCCTGCTACTAAACATCCATAATGTTAAAAGAAGACCAAATAGAAAAAAAAGCACACCTTGAAATCCATACTAGTAACAACTTAGATCCATCTTTTCTGTCTCACTGCGTTTAATGTACTTCTCTGCATTTTCAGATTGCATTTTAAACAAAATAGTGTCTCAGAATTTAAAACATGCAAGAGGACAGTAAGACTACAGTCCAACTAGTATATGTATTAGATATACTACAGGTGACAAAGCAAAAATGTCCCAGATAGCCTATGAAAGGCAAATACAGATCAAAATAAAACAATTACTGCTGTAGGAACAGTATAGCACTATTTGTGCTAAATGTCTTGATTATTTTGTTTTAAGACAAATTCTCACATATTTAAAAGTTATTTAGCTGGTTTTAGGTAGTAACCAGTACAGAATGTAATACTCTATTATTGTAAATTATTTTATACAAAGAGAATTTTGTTTATGCCTCCCTGGGTATGGTATCATAAAAATACATTAATTGTAGACAGAAATAACAGAACTACCATTTAAAAAACAGAAGAGAATCTTGACTAAATGGGAAGGTAGCAGGACTAAAAGCCCAGCTGAGACCAGATGGCTGGAGAAGGGTATGGATTAGTTTTTCAGTCTGTGCTAACCTGTCTCCTGAAAGCAGTCCCATTGATCCCCAAAAGCTTTCTTACTGTGGAGCTGATAGCCTAAATACAGCTGCAAAAATCCAAGGACTTGCTTTGTAGCCTGCACTCATTGAGCTCAGAACTAAATTCTTACAGGAAAATTTCTGACTCTAAAAGGAAGAATTTTTATGATAGAATGTCAAAATACAAATCCAGAGTACCTCTTTTTCACCTTGTTTCATTTGATTCACAGAAAGGCAGCTGGCCATGATGGACAGCTTATGGTGCTACTCTGCTTTGAAATGTGGAAGATGAAGCAGGTTTAGCTCGATTGCAGGACCACTGCCAGCTAAGGGAGACAGCATAATCAACACTTGGCAAAACCTGCCTCATCCTTCAGCCAAGTGTCTGCCAGCCAGAACCCCACTGCTTGAAGGATGGTAACACTAAGGAGAGAATTTCTGCAGGGGAAATTAAAATTCAGAAAAGAAAATAAGACTGTGACTTTTCTGGGTTTTATCAAGATTATAGAAGATTTTTCTCTTGATCCTCCAGGAAATGCAAAAATTTAAATAAACTTGGGATTTGTTTCATTTGGATGCTTTAAATGATTCTTTTGAGCCTGTAAGGCCTATGGTCCCCGAACAGACTTCTGCAGCTGCTGCACCTAATTTCATTTTGGCACGGAAAGAGGCTAGGAGATGTCTGTGCAGTGCAGTTTTGCTCTTCTCCCTCAAGCAGGAACTGGAATCATGATTCAATAAAATTTCAAAGTGCCTTTCATCACCTGCATTTGTACAGACTGATTGCAACTTCAAACAGAACGAACACAAGCTAAGAAAGCAGAACGTTGTTTACTGGGTGACAGCTGGCAGGCAGAAATATAATTATGAATGATAAAAAAAAGGTAAAATAAAAATGCAAACTATTGATTTCTCGAACTAATTTAGAGCTCTGTTCCTCTTGTTGATCAACAAGGCATGTTCGCTTATGAGAATCCAAGGGGAAGTTTGTAGCACTCACACATCACTTAGGACAGTGAAGGTTAAAGGGACTTATTTTCCCCCATCCTTGGTTTTCTGGTGCTCAAAATGTATTTGAAAAGAACTGCTGTCTGAAATAGATATAGGATTGTAGGCTGTAATTTAAATTGGTAAACATATTGTCATAATAAAAATCAAAGCAAAGCAATCACCAGCAATTCAAAATCCCCAGCATTATCTTGGATATAGGGATGAAAGTATGAACTCTGTCAAGCTGTTTTAGCCTAGTGCAGCGTAAAAAGCAATTTAATATGGATCACAGAGAAGTCAGAAACCAAGACACTGCTGATCCAGAGATCAGCAATCACTGTCAAAGCAGACAAAGCTGCTGTTTCATAGTTCTTGGCCTCTTCTGCATTGGCTGTCACCCAGCACCTCCCTTACAAGCTATCTGGGGCTTGCTTCTGGTTAGCAGGAGCAGTGGCAGAATTTGTCCCTGTCCCCTGTCAATTCATGACATCTAAAGTGAGAGAACACAGAAAGGGCTCTCCAGTCATTTCAGCAAGAGATGGATAAATTACGTGAAGAAAGGTGTATATATATATATATATATATGTTTTAAATTCTACTAAATATATTTAAACTTTGACAGATTAATGCCTTGCTTAGCTCCCACTCCCCACGAACAAAAGAAAGACACTGATGAGTTGATGAGTAGAGCACCCTGTACTCTTCCACAGACTCTCAGACATTCTCTCCTTTAAAGACCAATCATAGAAACTGGGCTAAAATGAGGGCTTTTACAAAGAAAGTATGGGGGAGGGAGCCTCGCTCCAAGTTGATTATCCTTCATTTTTAAGATGGCAAGACTGACAAAGGAGTAGGTTTTCAAAGTTTAATCTGCAAGAACAATTCACATCTTTCCCCCATCTTTTTATCTAGTAGCATCTGTAGATAACACCAGTTTTCAACTCATTTAATATCCATGGCCTAGTGGTATAAAACAGTCATGAGTCATTGATCTGGGCCTAAAAAATGTGAAGTTCTGCAACTGATTGTAATCATGGAGTTCACAGTATTTAGTTTCTAAGAACACAGAAAGCCAGATACACTGCTGAATACAACCAGAGATAAATATCCCCTCTAACTGAAAAATCAGTAGCTTGAACTTTAAAGAACTAGCTTACAAGCTAAGGAGCACTACTTTGCAAAATTATCTGCCCTGATTAAATACTACTCCGACAAACCACAGAATTTAGCCTTCAAGATTGCAGGCATAAAGCAAATTCCTCTATGTCTATGGGACTTCATCACATCCAGCATCTTACTCATTCCTCTTCTGTCCTCCTCACAGGATTTCATATTGCTGCAAGATTGTTTCACTCAGAGCAACAAGGGGAGTAGGTCCACAAAAACACTGCAGAATTTAGCACAATAAATGCTGGGCACAAAATTCACTGAGCAAACCTACTAGCTGGAAACAAAGCAAGCTTTCTATCTGGGCAAAGGCAATTTCAGAATGCCAAAAATCAAAGCCCACTTAGTACTGGACTGTAGAAATGTGGCCTAGGGAGACCAGAAAGAGAAAACAGTACATGAAGTGATTTTGTATGACTCCAAATGCTAAGGAAAAACTTCATCCATCCAGTTTACACATGCAACAGTAGTTTCAGGAAACTGTTATTAAAAACTTTCTCAGCTTTAACCACTTAAAGGAACTTATTTCCCTTAGAAAAGCAAATGAATCCTTTCTTATCTCTAAAACCATGACTTTTCTTCTGAACTTCTGGGTCCAAACCCCTGAGTACCTATAAAAATTCTCAGCTAGTCCATTCCTTTTTCCTGGAAGCCCTAACTTGAAATATTTCTGATAATGCCAAGAGCTGATTTTTTTTCCCTCTGAACAGATGGTAGCCACAAAGGCAGTATTAATGCACAAATGAAGTAGCATTTAGTAGTCTTGCACCAAAACTCAAATGGTCTCACTGTAAAGTAGAACTAGTCAAGCTTCAGAGAAAAGCATCTTGCACCTTTACTTTATGTAAATAGATGATGATGAATCCTTTAACATCTAGACAAAACCCACACATAACACTTTTAAATCCCATTCCCATGCTCATAATATAGTCTTTAAAACCAACGTGTTGGGTTTCTAAATTTTTGTGGTTTTTAAATGCACTTAAAGAGATATTTTAGGAGTTTTTACCTTTGAATTAGCCCTAGTTTTCAGCAGAAATTTTCATCTAGAACAGATCATGTTCAAATTTAAGCAAACCACACCTTATTCAGTCATCAAATTATTCTGAATAATTTGTGACCCAAACACTACAGGGTGATAGTTTATTTATTTGGACTGTTAAACTTGTTTTGACTTTAGTCTTAAATGATCAGAAGTTTTGGCACAAATGTACTGACAAATTCATGAAATGGTGATCAAACCCAGAGGCAGTCTTTCTCAGCTTAAAAAAACCCCATCATATTTATGCCTGAAGTCTTTTCTGATCATGTAAGACATGAAACTGAAAGCAAGACAAAGAGAAAAGCTATATAGCCTCATGGTCTTCTGAAACAACAGTGTCATGACAGCCCATGCTCTATATTATTTCCATCTTCATCTGATATAGTGACTAGTGTTACACAACAAAGCTTTTTCCTGCTATTCCCTTAAATCAAGCACAGTATACAGTGTGTTATGTACACTGGTATCATTGACAGACTATACAAATAGTCTGTTCCCAGCTCTCAAATGGCAAACACTTTACACAACTGAACTGGTTTGGCTGTATATGGAGCTTTTCCTTTTTTTCATGCCTGATAGTCTGCATTGCAGCTTATGTTGCAGTTACCTTTTTTCCTTCTCCCCTCCTCAAAACTCTTTGGAAGAAAGGATATTACTTAAAATTAGGAGAAAGTAAGCTCATTCTAACACAAGGTATTGGTAACCAAGTCTGCTAAAATAAGGACTTGCATAGATCAGAAACTAAGCAGGATTTTTAACATACTGCTACCCCTGATCTACAGTTTGGAATTCTTATGAAAAGAGCATATTTTTAGCATCAGATTATTTTTATGTTAGTTCTTTTGTTTGTTGGGTTTTTCCCCCTCTCCAATTTCAGTCTTTGCTTTTTTGGTACAATGTACCAAAAATTTGTAATCTGCCCTGCTGAATCATAAATATATTGCTGCCTGTGACAAATATAATTAAGTACTAGACAGCTATGTGATGATGCTATTGCCATATACATATTTGTCCATTAAAATTTCATAGGGCTGATAAAGTTCAGTTGACTATAAGTCAGTATATTTTTTGGTATTGTATTAAACAAATCAACTGTTCTACAGTTATCATAAGGTATACTTGCAAAAATGAGTATGTCTTAAGTTTCATCTTTTTTCCTTGAAACAAGCTCTACTATTATTCCCTGTAGTATACAAAGTAAACACAGATTTCTTCTTCCCTGTATTAAGAGTTCAATATATTATGTATTGTTCATCCAGGTAATATTCCTCTTTCTACTTTAGCAATTAAGATTTCTGCCTTTTACTGACTTGAATAAGGAACAATCTCATTACAACTGCACAAACCAAAAAACTTGTACTGTTCATTTCTGTAAATCACTGCGAACACAATTCTAGAATTTTACCACAAATCTTTCAAGCGCACTTGTCGTTTCATGTAAGATATTAGATATTTAGTGTAAGATCTGTCTCTAAGAGAGCAGCAGCCTCCAACCTGAAATGATGGCGTGACTGACTGCAACAAAAGGAGAAAAGAAAATTGTCCTACCGGTGAACTCCGCTGTTGCACATAACGATGTGACAAGCTCCAAGCCTGCTGCAGAGCTCAGACGACACCGAGAGCAGCCCCACTCCGGAAGCGCTGCACGCGGTGTATGCACAGGCAGCCGTGCGCTTGGAGCGGATAAAGGACCCTATCAGCCGGTAAAGCTCGTCCAAGCAATTGAGAGGCCTCATCAGCTGCAAGAGAGGAAGAGAGAGATATTTGAATATTTGCTCCTGAGAGCACATGAAGTGCTCTAAAATAGTAGGCCATCACAGATGCAGGTAGAACACCAGGTCTGGCTGAGAAAGCCAAAGCCAAATTCCATGACATAAATACAGAACACAGAGTCTTCTGTTACATGACCTATGACAACTTCCTAAAGCTTTTCAGTTCTTCCCCCCACTGACTGTTTCATTCCCAGTCCTGCCTACAGAAGTGTTTTGCACTTCAATAGATTCGACTGACCCATGAGTGCTGTATCCATTAATAGACTGGGAAAAGAAGGGAAGCCATAAAGAGACGACCTACAACCGTACTCATATACAGGGACATTCCAAGACTCGTTAATTGACTTGTTGTGAAAATCAGCTTACATTTATGACAACACTGTCCTTTATTTATCAAATGTCTAGTTCCCAATCCTGACTAGAAACATCAAAAAAATAAAAGTTAGCAGATATGACAAAAGAATAGTACAAAGCAAGAACAGTTAACTTTGTAGCAGGACTTAAAAGTAATCCCGGCATTACTGTACTAAGAACGAATTAAGTAAAGAAGACAGCTTTCAAGTGCAAGGCTTAGGTCAGAAGAGGAGCCTTCAAGAGTTGTCCAGCAATGTAAACCAGTATCTCATTTTTCTTTGTGTAAATGAGATGCTCACAATACAAATTTGAGGACCACATAATTCCAAATTCCCACCTCTCTTTATTCCAGAAACATTTAAAGATTCCAACAACCCCCCAGGCTGCTCTAAGAATTAATCTATTGAAAGACAGATTAATTCCCTAAAGACAGTTTTAACTAGTTAGAGAAATGGCAGCCTCGCTTTTCCTATGATAGTTACTGGAAAGCGTAGAGGTCAAGTAAATCAGCTACAACAAACAGCATATTTAAACTGGGGTGCAAATAGATTTAACTTGGTTTAGGTTCTACTGCTTTAACTTGCATCTGTCTAAATTGATTTTAGCTGATGTCATCTACTAATGCAGAGCTGCGGACAATAAAGTGAAAGGCACAGCCAAAAATGGATCATGCACTCACTCTTGGCTTGCTCCAGTTGCAAAATAAATGCATTGGCTTAACCCAGCATCCCTTGGTCAGATGTGGATTATGAGATGCTTTTCTTGCCCTTAAACTTTTTGCTGAAATAGATAGGAAACAGGTTTAGGGGCAACAAGCGCTTCCCTCACAGCTATACCTGTGCCTGCTGCACCTGTGACTGCTAGATAAGTTGCTGACTCCCCAGGGAAGAAGTGGCAAATGTCCTTCTTCCCTTGTGTGCAGTCCTGCATGGATCCAAGAAACAGGAACTACCAGTCTGTTAACACCAAAGCTGGATGATACTGGCATGAAATGTTAGCCTGTCATAGGGCTCAGCTGATGAGCACTGTTATTTCTCAAGCCACAGTAGCTCAATCACTTTTTTAGGCAAGACCCAAGGAATTTCTTTATTCCCCCTACTGGGGTGCAATACAGGAATTAACTCTCCCATGAGAGAAGAGAGAATTAAATGAATTTTCATAGCCCCTGGGATCTCTCAGACTCAGAGGTTTAAAGACAGATCAAAGCATTCGAAGAAAGCCTAAATGAGAAGATTCAGAAGAAAGCCTTCTGAGCAGGATGCTAAAAGAGTATTTAATTTGGAAAAGCACTTCCACCTTTCAGAACAAAGAGTTTCTGCCTGCACCTGTCCTCCCCCATCCTACCCCCCATGCTCCTAGAGCAGTTGCATTGCTCTGAAAGCACAATGAAAAAGGAAAGTAATGATTCCTCTTCTCAAACACAGATACCCTCCTGCCACACCTTTTAATACAGAACCACGTGGCACCACCTACCCCAAAAACTCAAGTGGGACAAAATGCTGCGAGAGCTCCTCCTTTCCCTGCCCCTCTCCCCCCAGCTTTAAGTAATTCAATTTTTGATGGAATAAAGGAAGTCTCAGTAACACAGTGTGTAACATGCAGAGTTTAATTAGGCACTTAACATTTTTATTTACCTTATCTATATAAGCTGCTTTAGATGTTGAATTTGGAGGCAAGTTTGACTTGTCCAGGTAGAATGCCCTGAAAGAACAAACAGATAGAGTAAGGCAAAAACTAATTGTTACAACTCCTGAACAAACTTGCTACAAGGGACTATTCTTAGACACCATCCTAAAGTTGGAAGGTTTTTTACCTTATGGTAAGAGAGGCTCAAGGAGTAATACAGTAATAAACAGGCATTATCACTCCTTTTAAAGTAATAAGGAACGCTTTTTGTTCTAGAGACAAAAACTGTCTCTCTGCCCTTTGACAGTAGAGTGCAAAATTTTAACATCTAGTTATCAGTAAAAAAACAGGATCTGAAAGTGATTTTCTACAAAGCTACAAAGGTCTGTGGCAAATACATAGATTTTAAAAGTGACTTTGGGAAAACTGGCACACAAACAGTGCCTGAGCTTCATATTCTACAAGCTTTTTTATATTTGCTGTATATAAGTGCAGTAATATAAAAGCAAAATCCCCAACATTAAACACAGTACTGACAGAGGAAACATACACATGTTCACAATATAAAAAGAAACAAAAATCAGAAATGCTACAGGGGACAAATATGCATCATACATGTCTTCTTCAATTCAGGAACCCTAGAGGAATTTTTGTTTTAACTTCCCAACTTATAAGCAACTTAATTGCTCACCACAGAGGACCTATCATTAAACATCTCATAGGTAAATATCCTACATATCTTTGTGATAAGATGCCAGGTTTTATTGCTTCTGCAGCAATACTTAAGCCTGTCCCTACCAACAGCAGTGAAGTTGGACCAGATGATCTTTAAAGGTCCATTCTAACCCAAACCATTCCATGTTTCACTGATCGCAAAACTCGTCCTGCTGGTTGTAAAGCTCCTCAAATCTCCTGTGACAGCTGAAAACAGAAATATTTAGTAGGCCTCCCTACCTACCAGTGAGAACCAGGCAACAGCTACTAATTCAGCAACTCTGGCATTTAAATGAAACAGAACAAGAGAAACCTAAACAAACTGTGGAACACGTAGGAAAAAAAGATTCTCCAGTGACAACCTCAAGGTATCACTGTGATCTAGCTCTACTGTGTGTGCTCAAAGCATAGACCTAAGCCACAACCCAGGCTGGAGCTATGGAGTTTGGTAACCAAATTTCAGTTGCTCTAAAATAAGAAAAAAAAAGAAACAAACTACTGAAAAAAATTGCATCCTTGCATCCTAACTCTCCAACAAGAGGATCAGCTGGGTCCTCCAGTCATTAAAGCACTGATTCATGTAGCACACAAGGTCAAAAATCACTCCCCCTCTTTTTATGATTTTATCTAGAAGAGAAGTTGCATTGTTGTACACTTGCTGAGCAGGGGTTCAGACTGCAGATCTCAATACCAGTTTCTCTTCAATAATCTGGAATAACTGAGTTTATAAAAAAATCGGTCCACCTTTTTTTTATTTGTAGTTTGTAGTTTTGAAAAGCAACTTCTCCCAAATTTAAGGTTTGAATTAATTCCCTCAGAAAGCAGAGCAAAGCTAATCTAGTCCTGTTATTCCATTAAGCCTGCTGCATGATCCACAATGCACTCTGTGTCAAAGGAAGCTCGGCACTATCGAAAGGAAAAGAGGTTTGTTGAGAAAATTACTCATAAATCACACTGAGTAGCCACAGCACATAAAAGCTACCTCAGCAGCAACAGACCAACCTTTTTTCTTTGTTAGCAAAGCTACAAAACAAAGCCTGACCCTGCTGTCCACTGAACATTATCAGACTGAAAGCCTATACTGCTTTTTCCTGCGGTAGAATAGGAAAATCTGCTTCGTTCAGAGACTGTTCAGCAATCCCATCTCTTTGCACTGTTATTCCAGAAATTCAGCTGCATTAAATGAAACCAGAAACCAGATATAGAATAGTACACTAATTAATGGAGTACATGGAAAATACTTAACTCAGGGTATAAAATGAAGCAACATGGACACTAGAATGGGATATTGGGATATATGATTATAGGAATTACTCCATTAATTCAGTCAATTATTCATTTATTAAAAAAAAAAACCAAACAAAAAATCAACTATACACAAGATTAATTTTAAACATCAAAATATCCTGTTACAAGTGAAACTATTCCTTCTCCATCAGATAACATTCCCAGATGTTTCTGAAGTGCTTTATTTTTATTGCTTTTCATAAAAACTATCTTCAGTATTTTACAGAACATGACAATCTGTGGACAGCATATAAATTTCAAAAGCACTTCACTTAATTACTAAATGCTTGTTAAGATCCTTAATCATATTTTATGGGAAACGTTAATGGCAATCTTGGCATGGTGCCCAATTTGGACAGTATTTTCTAATCCATTTGAAATGAACCAGAATGAAATCATAGTTCTTTGTCTCCAAATGTGATGTTAGTTTAACTTTTAAAGCCTTGCAATTTCTCTAAGATCTAGCAAAAAAGCCTTCCCTTAAAAAAAAAAAAAGGTAGAAAATCCAATACACAATAAATCTACTGGGCATTATTGCTGTGTTCGACTTTTGCAAGATATCCCCTATGCAGCAACGTTAAATAATAGGGACAACTATCTCAGGGAAAACTAACACTGGGATAAGGTAACGAACATCTTAGGGCTCAAAAAGAAAAATCTCTCACAAGATAAGTGCTTTCCCAAGATGTCTTCCCAGAACTTAACTACAAAGGAAATGCAGAAGTACTGCTGTTTTCTTAGTGAAGCATTTTGCAGGGTACCCTCCAAAACTGACACAGACACATAAAAGGTCCTGAAAAACTGAAATTTTGCTAAAGGAATCCTAAGAAAGTTTCAGGCCTGCAGAGACATATATTCCTGAGTAACTTCGAGCAGACAGATAATTCAAGCAAATCCAAGTGTTTAGTCTTATTCTCAATTTCTTGTGCCAGTAGGCCCATAGGGTTATCCTAGGTATTGTCAATCTTTCCTCCAAAATACAAGAATAGTAAAGAAAGATTTGGAGAGGGAGCAGTAACTGGGTGGCATTAAATACCACCAAGTTGATGGTTCTGCTCTAGAAAGGTTTTGCTTTGATGTTATAGTACAGAAGAATTTAGTCCTTTATTTCCACATCATTGTGGCAAACATATAAATTAATTCCTACTGTCCTCAACAGAAGGATGGAAATGGATCTTAACTCTACTAGATGTTTTTATCCCTCAGTCACAAGATATTCAAGACCATGCACAGTCAGCAACCTGAGAAAGGACACATCAGAACAGAGGTGTGGAGTAGGGAAGTGCTGCAGTCCCTAATAATTTTCTTCAGCTCAAATTAAAAAGCATGTATTTATGACACAGATAAACAGTATCTCTGTGTTTTTGCATCTATGTGCACACATACTTTTGTATTTCTTTAATAACAAATTTATGTTCTGCCATCTAGTTTTGAACCACACAGGTGAGAGTGTGTACAACGTGCTTATTGTGTATATATGTATATATATATTTATACACATACATTTGTAAATATATTTATATACATACAATATATATGTAAAAATTCTATTTTTTCTGTAGTAACCCATGCTAAGACTCAGCAATTTTAAATCATGTCTCCTAGCATCTGTCAGTAATACAACCCTATGTACAGTGTCACCAGCATCCTTAGTATTTATAGAATGGGTTAATTATAACAACTGAAAAGCTTCATGACAGTGCCATGATTTTAAATTCTCAAAGAGCATATACAGTAATATTTTGACCTTTCACAACTATTGTGAAAACTGAAGTGCAAAACGGAAAATTTTAGCACCAAGTGGCTCTAATCATGTGCAACTTGTAATTCAAGTGTAAGCACCTCAGTAAGCCCTTCCCTTTGTCCTAATACCCTTGTGCTTGGCACCAGTGAGGCCACACCTCGAATCCTGAGTTCAGCTTTGGGACCCTCACCGCAAGAAAGACCTTTAGGTGCTGGAGCATGTCCAGGGAAGGGCAATGAAGATGGAGAAAGGCCTGGAGTACAAGTCTTACAAGCAGCAGTTGAGAGAGCTGGGGTTGTTTAGCCTGAAGAAAAGGGGACCTAGAGGAGACCTTATTGTTCTTCCTGTAATGAGGTGGGGGTTGGCCTCTTCTCCCACATAACAAGTGATAGAGGAAATGGCCTCAATTTGTGCCAGAGGAGGATTAAATTGGTTATTAGGAAAAATTTCTTCACTGAAGGGGCTGTCAAGCACTGGGACAGATGGCCCAGGGATGTGGTTGAGTCACTATCCCTGGAGGTATTCAAAAGATGTGTAGATATGGCATTCAAGGACATGGTTTAGTGGTGGACTTGGCAGTCCTGGGTTAACAGTCTTAAATCTTAAGGTCTTCTCCAAACGTAAATAATTCTATGATTCCTGCCTTAGCCCCATCACAAAGCGACAAACCAGCTTTTGTCAGTCTCTACTAATGTCATGGTTTAGGAATGGTATTCTCCAATTTAGTCTTCCCTCTGAAACCATTCCAAGCCATGCACCATTGCTCTGCTCCCCCTTCCCCTGCAGCAGGCCAGAGAGGAGAATTGGAGGCACAAAAGCTTAAGATCACAGACTGAGTTAAGAACAATTTACTAGAAACAGCAGTGGGGCAAGAAGACAAACAGTAAGAGCAACATAAATGACAAAAGTATATAAAAGAGAGAGTGATTCCCACACAAAAATGCTCTCTGTGGAGCCCACAACCTGATCGCAGCCGGGCCACCCCAACTGCTCCTGCTGGCTCAGGACCAGCACCACATTTACTCCACCATAAGGAACCCCTTCTCCTTGGAAGAGACTCCCTTCCCCTGACCCTGGCAATGATGTGAGGCGCTATAGAACAATCTCCAGGTCCTAACCACGTCCCTTCTGGCTACTGCAAAAATTAACCCTGTCCTGGCTGGAAACAGGACAACTATTTCCCTCTACTGCAGGAAATAGTGCAGGCTTTGGTGAAGGGGATGTCACTGAATGGTGAGACAAGAAAAATACATAGACAAAAGAGAAGAACAATCATGTTTAGTAAAGCATTGAAATACTTACAAGTGGGGAGGGCTGTTAAGAAAATTTCAAGAAATGAAACTTAAGAATTCCTTGGCAACCATCTGCTTTACTGGAGTAGACTTGGAGTACAGCAGGGACACAGACTTTCAATTCTTGAAAACCCAATTCCCAAGAAGCTAGACTCAAACTATGGGGAAGAATCTTCATAATGCTTCTCTTCTCCTTGCAAGACTGCAGCATCTGGTCTCCCACCAATTTAAACTATCTTCAGCCTATGAATAAGATAGGCTGAGCAATTTGCACTAGAATGAGCACTAGTATCTGAGGTACAAACGGAGGAGAATGCTCGCAAAGCAACAGTGCAGCTATCAAAGCAGGCCTTTCACAGCCCTACTCTTAAACCTTTGTAAACACAAAAGCAGGGGATTACATAAATGTGAGCATAGAAATGTGAAGACAGAAAGTCATGGATGACAAAAAAAATGGGAAAAAAGACTAAGTTTGTTTTGTGTAACACTGCTCACTTTTCACATGCAACCTTTTAATACCTGTTTCTCAGAATTTAGTCTCCAGTGTCTCTACCTACATCCAAGAGCACTTGAAACCATCCCATTTGTGATGTGAAAGGGAAGTTCTTCAACCGCAGACCAAGTAAAGCTGCCCTTCTGCTTCTCCCATCACTACCAAAAGAGCCAAATCCACACTGAACCAAATAACACTAAGTAATTGCTTCCACATTTCTCTTTCAGACAATGGAGGTCTCCTTTTTAGCTCTGGTTCTTCCAGATATGGAATACACTGTTAAAAGAGACAATGTGCCAAATAGTCATGGTATGGTTAGGGTTTTGACTACTGCAGGCTATGGCTGGATTCCTATCAGTGACTGAAAGGAAAGGCTCCACCTCTGATCACTGCAGATCCACATTCTCTGTGCTTGCAGCAGAAAAAGACAGCAGGATGAAGCTGATTTGCACCTCAGTGAGCAAAGAGTCAGTACATATAATCTACCAAGACACATAATTTTCAATTACAGAACACTACCAATAAAAAATACTGATCCTACTCTGTCAAAAGTTTAAAGAAACAATCAATTTACATTCACAGAATGAGCACAGCATGGAAAAAGGAAAAAAAAAATCCCAGAGCTAAATTCAAGACATCTGGTAATATCTTTTAGACCAGCTAGACAAATTTAATTTACTTTTCCCAGGATCTCACTATTCTCTCTCTGGTCTTGTTTCACTTAGATGCAATCAATCTTAATTTCTGTTCTATCTAAAGCACTTCTCACTAAGTTCATCAGGAGACAAACTTAGCTATTATTTCTTTGTTATATCCTTCAGAGTGAATGCTTAATTTTCAATTTCTCCTTCATAAAGACTCTGCATTAGAAAGAGTTATGGCACAAATTTCTAGACATTTGGAGCCACATCTTAAAAATCTAGGAGGCATTAGATTTCCAACGTTTATAGTCATATAAAATACATTATAGATTTGTCTATGTAGTATTGCAGTCCAGCTTTACCGCTGTTTTGAACACAAAGCTATGTATCAAACAGGTAGTATTGAACACAGGAAAGCAGTTTTTCCATCTGATTTAAAAATATCTCACTGTAACAAAAAAAAAAATCACAGAATCAGTCTCTGAAACCTGTAACTCTCCTCATGTCACTCTTCTGAATTTGATGGCAATGACAGAGCCTGTTAGTTGCTCACTGAACTGAACAGACATGAAAAAAAGACTCATCACAGGACAAGAGTGGCACAAGGACAAGCAACATAAGCTTCTTGAACACATGAGCATTTCCTTTGGAAAAGCTCTCCACTGGAAACAGGAGTCTGTCAGCCTTAAGGTGGATTTTAATGTATTTACTACAGGAATTGATACATGATCTAGTCTTTCTAGTCTTTTTGATAATGCAGGTATTGCCTTGAGGCTTCATCATTTTGTTTCAGAGACAAGCAAGTTCTTTCTCTCATAGTAATTAACTACCTTTAAGTGGTTAAGTCCTTTATGTCACTGTAACTCATTTATAGCAAAGCAACTATTAGAGAATTTTAGTTCAGCCTGAAGCCATGAGTGCCATCACATCTATTTTCTGCCTAGACTAAATTATACAGGATACAGAAAACATCATCCTGCCAAGAAGCCTGCAGCTTGAGAGGCTGTTGAGCGTGTATATGTGTGTGTATAAATAAAAAAGATATTATATTCCTCAGACAGTTTTTTTTCCATGTTTGCACATATTCTAGGGGCAGAAATAGTTTCCTTTTCTTATCTTTCTGAAAATTAAAAGAAACAAGAAAACCCAACAGCATGAAAATTTCATTAATTGTAATATCCCTGAATAAAGAATTCAATTAAATTTGCCATTGCTCTGTGGAGGATTACTTATGACATAAAATAAATACAGGAGGCTTCAGACAGAAAAATTGTTTGAAGTTACATTGTAAATGAAACTCTTTAAAATGACAAATATTACATTCAGTGTAATCAGATGTTCAATGTAATGAGGGTAGTTAGCTAAATCATTTGTCATTAGATTCACTGATTATAATTGCTTCCTTAGGATAACAGACTTGCATTTACCTCCTAAAATGATATCCAAGAAAGCAGCAACATAGGAAGAAAAACCCAACAAAAAACCAAGAAAACTCTCAAAAATCCACTTTCTCTGCCCCCTTCACTGCTCTGTTTGCTTAAAATTTTCTTCTATTATGGCTGTACAACAGACTACAGAAGTAGCTGCCAATAGCCTGGACACAGCTGACTTCAAAGAATAGTTCCAAATCACACAGAATGGTAGGCAGGAAGGAAGAAACATTTTTTCCAGACTTTCTTTCTCTATTGATGCACAGGCAAGTTAATTACCACACAGTGGTAATTAGCACCCACACCAGTGGTGGAGATGTACAGCAACCCTCAGCTGTCTTTCCCACAGCATGATCCTATCTTTGGAGTAAAGAATTGGGTCATCATAGAATCAGGGGTGTCACAAAAGAGTGCCACGCTGAGGATAAGAGAAAATTAATGGAAAAGCAGAGCTCTCCTGACCTCACTTTCACCCATTATTTTTCTCATTTCCTCTGTATGTTCCCAATCCTAGGCACCATAACATCAGAAAACAAATTTTAAATAAATGTCTAAAGGGGAGCATGTATTTCTGAAGATGCATTAAAAATGTTCATCTATCTAAAAGCCATTAATTTCTCTAATTTCTTATTAGCTAAAAATTAGCTGCATAGACAGTTTTGGAATCCAAGGACATATATTGATGTTCAGTTTTCAGCACCTATAGACCACCATAGTTTTCTCTTGCAGTCAACAATGAAAACAAAGCACTCTGCAGAGACACAGAAGCTGGAAGCAGGCTTGGTACAGCCCCAGCCCTGCACCCTGCTGAATGACCTGTGCCCTGAACATCCTCTCTGCCTTTGCGATACATCCCTTATGCACGCAGGCATATCCAGGAAAAAAACCCTTAAAGCTTAAATGTGCTTGCACTTTTCTGATTAAGCAGCTAACCAGAAGCACCTGTAGAAAACTGCATTTTAATAGAATGTCATAGGAAGGACACAGCTTTTACCCAGAATGCAAATTCACACTACATAAAATAAAAAACCAGGCCACCACCAGCAAAAAAAAAAAAAAAACAGGCACCCACCCAAGAAAAAAAAAAAAAAAAAAAAAAAAAAAAATCTGATAAAATGTCGAATACAGAGATAGGAAGATTGAAAGAGCAAGCTTCCTACTGCACACTCAAAGCTCCATTCTGGGCCAGCAAGTCCAAATCTCTGCTAACTTGGACAAACATTATAGAATTTTTCATTCCTACACTGAAAGCCCATTTTTAAAAGTGGCTTATTTTTGCAGGAAGCTAACCCAAAACCCTGTCATCTCTAAGGATAAAAACTGTTCTCACATCCAACTAAATATTTTACTTTGAAGCCACTGTTCATTCCAAAGATTGGCTGAGATATGGCCATGCAGCTAACCTGTCTGTCAGGGTGTCACAGCTTCCTACAGGCTTGCATCACAACCAATCTGACCATCTCAGCAAGGATCATAAGATTTATTTCTGTGCAATGCAGTAATAGCCAGCATATTGAATCTTACTGCAGGAAATAGACCTTTTACTACCTGTAAACACCGTATTCAAAGGACAGAAATGTATTTTAAATAAATAATTCTTAAATTGCAATTTCCAAGTATTGCTACTTTAAGTTTACCCTCATGTTTTCACAATTAGATGACTCAAGACTCGCAAGATGATACTTAAATCAACCAAGCAGTTGGAGTAAATATAGCGCATTTATGAGATTTTGTTATTCCTACCAGAACTTGTAGTAGTTGTAGATTTGAACACCATTGTGTCCTGCACTGTTGAAGCAAAATAATGTCTGGTATCTGTAACAACAAAAGGACTGGTTCGTGATGAAAAAGCCTATTTGAAAGTCAAGGAGGAAGACGGGGACAAGTGGGAGGAGGAAGGAGGGAATACAGAAAGGGCTCACTTAACATTGACCTCCATAGAGGTCAAATACAGAAGGTCTTTTCAGCCCCCTTCTAAATTAGAAGACAACTGCTGAGCTATCAAACACATAGTAATAAAGATCTTGAAAATCTCTGCTGACCTAATGACTTTCACTTGGATGTACTGAATGTTTCTCATTAGCAAACAATTTGATCAATTTACATTGCTGGCAACTACTAGCACCAGTTCAGTTCTCAAACAGAATTTGAACATAACTTTATTTGCTTTATTAGTGTCACAGAAACGGAATTGGTGAACTATAAATATAAGTGCAATTTGAAAAAAAATCCAGAATTATTAAGAATAATTGTGGGGCAGATGCTGAAAATTTCTCAGCAGATTCAGAAATTTCATAAACTAGGTATTGGTTGTTTTGTTGGTTTTCTTTAAATAACATCCTTATTTCAATAAAGTGCTTCCTACACATTGCTGATGTAGAGGATGTTGCCTCAGGAATTGTAGAAGAACTCAACTTGAGCTGATCTTAGAATAAAAGTTCCCTTATATTACTACTAAGATTCAAGTAGCTTGGGTTAAGTCCATTACAGAAGATGGAGGGACATTTCCTCCATTTCACATAAGCATGAAATTCTATAACCAATTTTCAACTGTCTTTCATCTATTCTCATAAAAAGGATAATCTTATCAATGACTATTTCATAGCTGAGGCAGTATTTGCAAAAGCCCCAAAGCAAGAACCATGAAAGACAGAAGCTCTTATGATGCTCAAATCAGTGTCAAGGAGGACAATTTTACACCTGGATTTATTGCATCATTTCTGATACTGTGGAAAAGCTGGTCAGAGCTCCAGAGTTATGAATGACCTCTGCAATAAAAGCAAAGGCTCAGCTTCTTGACTTAATGGCCATCCTTCCTGAAATCCACTAAGAATTTCCTAATATATCTTTTGATTCATTCAAATAAATAATCTGTGTATTAATTCTTTTAAAGCACACATCGGTATGAGATCCATCACCCAAAAATATTCTATGTACTCAAACTTTAACTAGACTTTACTACAAGAAATTAGGAGGTAGCTGAGAAAAGATACTACTCACTTTTTAATTTACTCTCCTGCTTGGGTACATTCCAAGCTAGGCCAACAACTCTGTTTGCAAGTAGGACCATACACAACCAAGGGGTCCCTTCTGTTTCACATTAATATTGTATTATTATATTTATTAACAGGACTAAGAGCAGGAATCAGGAATAAGAGAAGCTGAAATCGTTTCCTGAGCTCTCATCAGAGTTCTCATCAGATGCCTTGGCCACAGTGTCACTGACAAACATTGCTTTCTTTCCCACCAGGCCCCATGCCCTTCTCCCACTGCTTTTTCCATTGCTGTTTCTCCCACTTGCTTTTGGCTGCTGTAGCGATGGAGAGATTATGAAATGGTCATCAGTTGGTCATCTCACAAGCAAGCAGTACATCCCTTTTCTATGGAGAAAGAATGGCTTGTGGGTTGTATCTTGTATTACTTATTTTATTACTGATTGAGAGGTGCTGCACAGAGGATTTCTTCCCTTGAAGAGTTTTAGTATTATTGCACCTGAGTATGTTTCCAGGGAATAATCAATTTCATTTTTTTGTTCTTCTTTAGAGCAATTATCCAAATGTTAATATCTTTTGCTGCTGTAGTTACTTCATTAGATTCTCCTGGCCAAACACCTACACAGGCTAGCAAACAGCAGAACAAGAATGAAGCATCTGCTTTTCTGTTTTTCGTCTTCACATTTTGTCAGTTACTTCCTGAAGCTGTTTGTGCTGCACTTAAGAAATGGGTAGAGTTCACCAGAAAGCAAACAAATCAATTACTGAATGTTCTAGTCAGACATTAGAGAGCTGAAAAAAAACCAATTTTTTTCTTGTTCTGACTGGGCAGAGATATCCATGGTAACTTTTTCATGGTAACTTCTTGTAAAACTAGGCCTTGGAGATGAGCAACTCATCAGAGCTGTGAGTCACAACACTATAAAGAGGAATGTACCTCATTATAGCCACCGCATGAATGGAGGACCTAACACATGAGATAAGCAAGGTCAAGGAACACTAGAGCATAGAGTCAGGAAGAATTTATTTTAAGGATTTTCATGGGATGTTAAATTGGTCCTGTTCATAGAAAAAAAAGCAACACAAAAAATCTTGCCTTGTCTAACTGATAGAATCTCTTTCCAACACTAGCTGACTTCATCTAGGCCAAATAATGGCATGACAAAAGTTCTCTGTAAAACTGATTTATAACATAAGCCTTGCCACATAAATACTCAGGAAGCAGTTTTTTTCCCAAATAGTAAGTGCAAATACAAGAAGGAGGAAAACAGACTAAATAAATACATTTGTCATTGACATACAAGTGCACTGACAGAGATGTCACACACACAAGAAAAATCAAATATACCATACTCACGGAATGCAATTGGCTTTAAAATCACTTCTGGTATAGCAGTACTTAGATTAAAACAGAATCTAGAAATCTTGCTGCTATAATAACAAATTAGAGAAATAATTTTGCAAGAACCATGAAGAAAACCTTGCAGAGAAAGGACCAACAGGTGAAAGAATTGCAAAGAGACTCTCATTTATCTTCTTCCCCCTTCTCCATTGTCCTTGAGCTTTTTTTAACTCCTGCTCTCTGCTGCTTTTATAAACTGCCTAATTGTTCTGGTGAAATGGTAGCATTTCCATCCAATTCAAGAATTTTAGAAGTGAATAGATGTGATTTTACCACAGTCCTTTGCACAGACCATCCCTACACTCTTCAACTCACGTGGCAAGTAAGAATACTCAAACAGGTGTTTTTCACAGACACAGTGAGACACAAGAGTGATCTATGCACCCATTTTCCTTGCTTTACTTCATAAATGAAAGATTATTTTGTGCAATAGAAATTCTGTCTTTATGTGCAGCTCCTTAATGAAATATGTACCAAAATACACAGCTGCCTAATTTCTACATATACTGGCAAGAGTGCACTCTGTAATCCATAGCCAACACTGATGCAGGTATCCAAATATGTTTGTATTCCCACTGGTATGGTGGCGTGTGGGGAGAAAGAGCAGGAAAAGAACATTATTTTTCAAGTCCTGTTCTGTAGAAATTAGGTAAACATGGTCTGTAAAATCAGGTCATAATGTGTAGCAATTCTGATACTCCACTTGTGATGAAGTAGACCTTTTCTATATGCATTAGTACAACAACCTGGAAGCAATTACGGCTAAAGCTTTCAGGAGAAAAAATCATGAATCTTAGGTCTGATTGAATCATGAACCAAAAGCCAACCGCCATACAAAACATTCCAGTTTAAAGTTGCATCACAGAAACTGAATTGAAAAACACGACTTGGTAACCTAATTCCAGGAATGTTGGTTTACTACCCACCGTAGTTTCTGGTTATACTGCTTGACTTTCTCTAGTGAGGCAGCATTAATCTGAGCTTGAAATTCTTCCACTGAGACACTGTCTCTGTAATAGTATCCTTCCATGCTCTCCAACGCTATGAAAAGAGAAAGGAGAATGGAAAAGAGAAAGATCAGTATTAAATATTTAGTAATTGCCTTCTTTGTAGTTTTGTTCACACACAAGTGAAGTACTTTTTAACCTTGAGGCTGTGACCCTACTGTGAATTGCTGAGCTGTTTCCGTATGTCATCAAATTCGTACAGATCTCTCTTAAAGATTTCATTTACAAGAAAAATTATATTTCTTGCCCTGTGGAAAATATAAAGGAGAGCACTAATTTGAGTTCCTTTGCTCTAATGTGGGGTTTAATTCTGATATATCCTGGAAGAAAACAGAAGAATGAGCTGGGGTAGAGGAAATAAAGGATCTGTGTAACAGCTACTTTCACAGAGGGAGACCTAATAACTTCTCATAAAGCCAGTTTTGGGAGATGTGGAGCACCTCGCCTAGAGGTTCCTCCAGTTATACCCAATGATTATGTGAATACCTTCTTCTAGATCAAGTAAAGCAGTTTTTGCTGGCTTTCTGAAAATGGCCTAGAAGTTCCTTTTCAAGGTAAGTGAAGTCAAATACTTGTCTGTACCCACCTTTGCTGTGTTCATTTCACCAAACCAAGGATGAATATTGCTACAAGAACTAAGGAACTAAACAAAAACTTCAATTAAAGGTTCCTCATGAAAATTTGGACTGGAAATGTAAAGATTTTCACATCAAGGGGTCAACCATGTTATAACATAAACCCCAACTCTTGGTGAAATAAGATTTTTTGCAGAGAAGCATTAAAGGTTTTACAATTAGGAACACTGTCACTTTAGTAATCCAAACACATTCTAAGAACTCATCACCCTTCCAGAAAATGCAAGCCATAAGCAGAGTTTTCATGGAAACATGTTGCTGCCTTACAGCTTCAGCTGCACACAGAATATTAATTCTGCTTGTACTGCTTAATATGACCAGTTAATAAATAATTCATTCATTGTGAAAGAACATGCAAATTGCACTCCCCTTCTGTGCTTTCACAGTTTGTAATTCTACTTCTGTGCGAAAAATATTAAGTTTCAACAGTCATACTAGATTCTTCCTTGGTTCTAAGTCACACCAGAAAGCTCAAACAAAAATATCCATGGAACTCCATTTACAACAGCATGTTAACACAAACAGAATTGATAATCCCTACTGCTTATTTTACTGGCATGAAGTTTGTTTTATCCAGTTAAGATTATTCAACCAGGAAACTCAGTCATCTGTGATGACTGGCAGGAGCACAGGGTTCTGCCTCTGTGGGGCCATGCTCACAGGTGCAGGCAGGGACTTACATGCTGTGCACTTTGTCCCTACCCTCTCTGAAGGGTTTAACATTTTTCTACCCAATATTTTACAAAGTCCTTTTGTAAGGAAGCTTTCCTTACAAACACATCTTCTGCAGTATTCTTCAATCCAAGATAGGATATTAT
The DNA here is from genome assembly GCA_013400955.1 of Drymodes brunneopygia. Taxonomy (NCBI): domain Eukaryota; kingdom Metazoa; phylum Chordata; class Aves; order Passeriformes; family Petroicidae; genus Drymodes; species Drymodes brunneopygia. The sequence goes on from VZTZ01048564.1 coordinate 239,494, forward strand.
GGTCTGAAGGCACAGAATAACTGATTGGGAAAGCAACCAGGAAGAACGGGTTGACTCAAAGGGTAGTAGCTAAAGGGATATGGTCCGCCCAGGGGCCCACTACAAGCAGAGCATCACAGGTATCTCTGTTGTTCAGTGTCTTTATCACTGACATGAAGGAGGTAAGACAAGTTTGCAACTAATACAAACTGGGACCAGCAGTGGATACACTCAAATGCAGAGCCACATGAAGAGCCAGGCTCTTCACAATGGTACAAGATAGCATAACAAGACAATCCACATAAATTGAAACAAGAGATGTTTCAACTCAATAGAAAGAAAAAGCTTTTTTCACCATTAGGGCAGTCAAGTAGAGTAACAGGCTACCCAAGAGATTGAACATTTTCTGTCCCTGGGTGTTTGCAATATCCTACTTGTTAGACACCCAAGCCACCTGGTTTCATGCCACAGCTGTTGCTGTTAGGAGTGGGAGACTGGAATGGAGATCTCCTGAGGTCCCTCCCAATCTGAAATATTCTAAGACTCTATGAAAAACTAAAAAAAATTCTAAACATACATAATTAAGACACTAAGTAACAATTTTAAATAAACGGAATTTTCATTTTAAATACTGTCTTAAAATTTATTGTCAAGATCTTAAGTCTAGTGTAGGAAATAGAGAAACGTAAACGCTAATAGCAATAGCTCAACATCCTCAGCCCCACTCCTTCAAACCAGGATCCTTTTGAATGTATACACACTTGGGTATGTGGTTGAACAAAGCTGTTTTTTACAAATAGAGGGACAGATAATATAGACTGGGTAAACAACAAAAAAGTCAAAAAATAATATAGTGCCAATCATGTAAATATGTAGACCTGTAATTTTAGTCATAGAATTATGCCACTCAGAAGAGAGAAACACAGAGCTAAGCAGTCTGATGGGCACCGAACCATGCCTCTGACAAAGTATTCCAAAAGCATGATTTTCTAAATGTTCCATTTGAAAATATCATAAACCATTGTATTTTAGGCAGCAAACAACTTACTTATGTTTAGACTGGGGGAACAAAAATTCACTTCACAGAGAAACTTAAATAAGATTTCTGTATTAGTAGCTAATAAATTTACAGATGGGAATCTACTAAGTTAGTTTGATGGCAGCTCAGCCAAACCTCATAGGAAAGAAGTAAAAAATAGAATCCCAATCCACTCATTAATGAGGCAAAAACTCCTCAAAATAATGACTTAAACATTAGGATTTAAATTCTTATCCAGGACTTCTTATTTTTGGAGTCCAAAGGACTATTTTAGAGGACGATCCTTGAAAAGTAAAGAAATTTGATATGACAAAGAAAGAAGAAACTTTTATTCCACTGAAAAATATTGAGCAGATGTAAACACTTGAATGGATCCTTCCCCTTTTCTTTTAGCTGACTACAAAGATGCTTATCCTAGGAATCAAATATTTTTGGGCTTCTGGAAACAGAAGTGGAAAAAATTCTGCAAAATGAACCCCATAGCACACTGAATCCCCTTCCCAATATAAAAAAATAGTATTTCCAGGAATTCAGCTGAACCAAGGTATTTTCTGTTCTCTCTCAAGTGCTTTTTTTATCTGTGCTACAGAAATATGCCTCCTGCTCAGTGTTCTCATTTTTTCCTAAGACTGAAATCAATCTGTTCAAAAGAAATCCACTGAAGTCTTTATTAGTTTGTTTAAAAATCATACTCCAAGGATCTTATTTTTATAAAAAATGCATCTTTTAACTTTATAGTAAGTTCAGCTATTTATTAACGCTTCTGCGCACTATTTCCTTTTACATTCTCCTTGTCCATCAGAGACCAAGCTCCTCTCTAAAACTTCATTTGTATGCCTGACTTCTGCCTATTCCACACAAGACCCTGGAAGCCTTTCACAAGGTATAGAGTATTTTCAGGTCCCTGTGAAATCAAAGGCAGCTCAAGGCAATCAGCAGCTCACATTCACCATTTCAGTGGAGCAAACTTCACGCTCCTGATGACGGTAACGGCACTGCAGCTAATGCAGGCTGCCTGTAATTTATGAACAGTCTGAGCATCAGCGCCACCATTCCTCGCTTTGTAATGTTTGCAGAGCAATAACTACATAAGCTTGAAAATGTTATTTAACTCTTCGTAACATTTTCAGGAGACAGAATTCTCAGGGGGATAACAATTTAGTCCTCAAATGTGAAGTCATGGGAAAAGATTATGACAGCATTTGAAAAGCAAAACACTTTTAAGGGCAAGTTTCATGGTCTGACTACTGTCCATTAACGTCTAAAAAGAACAAAATAATCTTGATAATTGAAGATTCACTCTTTGTGGCTGAAATCATGGAACTGGCATAGACTTATACTTTATACCCATGCCTCTATGTTTTTTATTAGAAACATCAGAATTTCTTCAATTTACATTTTAATTCAAAGTTCTCCATAAATACCCACATTAAACAACATTTAAATATAAACATTGTACCCCTATAGCTAGAGGATTCAAACCAGAGTAAATAAGTGAGAGTTTAAAGAGAGTTAGCTATTATGTGAAAAAAGCAGGGTGAATTTAACCTCAATTTACCTTGTGAAAAAAGTACTGGGTGAATTTTAAATCCTCCTCCATTCTTGAGCCTTTGTGGAAGCTGTTCAAAATGGTAACCATCAAGGTAGAAGTAAACCTTCAGTGTTTGCCGACTTCCTTCTGCTTGGTATGTGATTGGTACATCTGAAAATATAGTCAGTGTTACAATTTCATTGTAAGCAATGACACATTCTTTCCAGAAACTGTTGCGCCCAAAATTCATGCAGTTAGATTAAAAAATAACTGCAGACACGATATTCACTATTTTTCATTATACCTCGTTTCCATAGATAGGTTTCCAATTTGAAAACAGCAACAACAAAACATAGGGACTTGCATTAGTATTATTATTACACAGGGTTTTTTTATTGTGTGCATAAATCACATTGTACCTAAATGGTAAAGATTCTAAAGGAACATTTTTCAGTACCTATGGTAGTAAGAAAAATATTTCTTTTCCATTATTGATTATACAGAATCATAACTGAAAAAAAAAAAAATTTGCCAGTTCTTGACTACTGTAAGCATAGTCAGAGTGACTGTGGTGGCAGCATTTAAACATATTCTGTTTATTAGCACAGACACCTCAGTTAAAAGATCCTGCAATAGGAACAGCTCATGACATAGGTACAGTGTTATCTCCCCATTAGGAGGCCCTCCTGTAACTACATTTCTACCTTGTTACCTGGTCTAGCAGGGCTTCTTTTTAAATGCTCTGAGCAGGGGCCTTACTTGAAGCAAACCAAAATAACTGTGGTCGTACACAGGCTGAATCCTACCTGACTATCAGCCCTGTGCTACTGAATTCTCTCAAGCACAGGCAGCTTTGTGGAGTAGCTTTGTGTCTTCTGGTTTTGGTTATTGCAGAAGTTCTCTCCCGTGTGGTCTTAATCCAGCAAAGGAATTGTTTCAGAAAGGCTTGATGTGAAGCAGACATGCTTTCCTCCCTTCCCATGGGACTTATGAGACAGGAAAAAAATGAGGGCCTTTTGCTCACTAAACAGAGTTCACTGCAGGAAAATATCTACTGGCTGAACATATATTAGTACAGGAATGGCTGAAAATGAGCAAAGGGTCTGAACAGCAGACTGCAAAGACAGTTCTTTCCTGGTGAGTTGGGTGAGTTTTGGGAGGAAGGGTTCAGAACCCTGATCATCTGCAGCAGCAGGTCTCAGAGAAAGCTTCTTGCCCTGTTTAAAGCCATTCCAATAGCATCTGCCATGTCCTTTCAAGGAACTCTTCAAAGAGTTATTTATTTTTCATATGACAAAATGAAATGTGGTTTACGCTTCTCCATCTCATATCGGTTGCATTTCCCTACCAAGACCTTCAAGCTATTTTTACACATTTCTTCAATAACAGCTGGGTCTTCCAGGGACTTTCCTGATGCAGTCACATACTCCCAATGGAAAGTTCAGCTAAGCAAACACTTTTGCCCCCAAGGTTACTGACATTGCCAGATAATGATTCTGCATTGTCCCCGATGATAGCTGTATTTCAGTACATCTAGGAATATCAGGAGAGCTATACATCTACTTATTCTCCATAATTCCAAGTTATATAAAATTCCCTGTGGGAGGTGATGTTCTAGGAACAAAAAATATTACAAAACAAGCAAAGCTCAGATATTAATTACTCACTTGCAACTAGTGGTTCTGGCTCTGATTGTCTGAAGTAGAAAGTAACTTTTTCCAAGTCAAACAATGCAACCAATGTGTCTTCTAGCATAGCTTGCTCATCAGCCTAAAAAAGGCAAAATAAAAATTGGAAAGGTCATTTCAGCCAGATGTTTTCCCTACCAGAAATAATATAACAGAGCAGGACATACAATTAACTACAGAGTGTTGCACAACATTACACTGCTGCAGTGTATAACCTATTTAACTCCTAGATGAGGTAAATATCTTTGTTTCTATTGGCACTTTCCCTTTTATTACTAGTTCATGATTATTAAATTAATGTTATCACTTCGTGCAGCAAATTAATAGGTAATTTATAGCTACCATTATTTCTCATGGCTTTTAATCAAATAATTCTGTCATTATTCTGTAAGACAACAGACTTTATTACCTTGTCTTGCCACCAGGTCTAGCTCATAAAGCAATTGAAGGGAAATGTGAAAACTAATTTTCTTTTTAGCAATTTTCTTTTAAAAATTCCATAACTTTAGGATTTCACTTATGAACAACATATAAGAGCTTATTGTGTCTACTCTAAGCACCAATAATTGAACCAGAAGCTCAGAAAGTACACTCAGGATGATTTACACTTCACCTACAAAACTCTAGACACAAATCAAGTACATAGATGTGCCAATATTCTGATTGGATCTACAGTTCAGTCTGTGTACCCCTAAGCTTAGCAGATAGTTAAAGAGATGCAGGATTTCTGAAGACACTTAACTGAATTTTTTAAAAGGAAAATAGTAATCTACACTTATGGTTATCTTGAGTTAACTACCCAGAACAATTACAGCTTAAATCAATAATCACTTAAAGTAATTCTATTCCTTATACAGCCCTCCCCTGGCTCTTTAGATTAGCAAGAGCCAAAGGAAATCTGAGGCATGAATTTTCCCCCCTCTAAGAACTGAAACAGTAGGATGGCAAAGAATAATAATAGCTAGCCATAAACTGACAATAAATTATAGTTTACAGAATGATAGAACAGAAGAAAAAACCCCTTCATTTTCCCTGATCTACATAGTGAAATAGCATTATTCATTGTACTTATGAAAAAGCAAAGTTGCTAGAAACATCTTGTCTTCTGGTTCAATTTAATAAGTCTATGATCAGAGTGATTTTGTCAGCAGAATAGTTTGAATACCATAGAGCAGCGTGGGAAACTCTTGCACAACTGTTCATTCTTTACTGAACTCTTGCCATAATGATTGTAATTTCCTTCAAATACCCTTGTTTGAAATAACACAGATCATTTGTAAGCCAAATAGTGCTGAGAAGGTATTGAAAAAGCTGCCTTTAAATACATTTCCCTTGGTTAAGAACTGTTGGGCAAAAAACACAGAACCTTATTTTCAATTGGACAATGCATACTGCTCATATCTGATTATCTGAAAATAGTTAAGTAGCACACATTTTCACTACGAAGGAAATCACTGCAATCTTGAAAGAAAAAATATACCCAGTGCTGTAAAGACAACAGTTGCTTTGTCATAACATGACAACAAAGCACATGGAAAAACATTAGACAGGCACCAATGGAATTTAGTCTTGCAACGTGTATTGGCACTACACCTTGTCAAAAAGCATCCAGGACTCAAGACACAAGTCCAAGCTTCCCAGAAAGTGCCTTCTTCACATGCTCCTCGTGTGGAGAAAGAGTTCTCCTGTTTCTCTGAGGCCCTGATTTTATCTGTTTGTAAGCTGCACACACCCATGCAAACCCGTGTACCTCAACTGCCTGTGCAGTAGCTGGTCACAGTGGCTTAAGTCAGTGCTCTCCAACTACACCATAGACCAAGACTTTATGATTGTGATTTAGAAATACCTTTATTTGTACTGGTTTCTTCTGCTTCTAAAGTTTCTTATGTCAACTTGTCAGCAATTTGCTGCCAAGACAGACAAGGAGAGGAAAGAACACCTTTGATATTAAGAACATCATCTGTTATTTACACTGAGTTTTACTTTTAGTGAGCAACTGCAGAGGTAGAGAAGACTATCATGGAGCAGGCTATGCAGACTGTTTCACAGTTCCTCTGGTTAGCAGGAACTAGTCTAGTGTGAGAAGCATCTTAAATAGCTAAAGGAGCACTTTGGATAACTGAGGATTAAGGGACTACAAAGCCATGTCCCATTTTTAATTGTTTCTTAAGCCATGGCTCTCTGCCAAGCCTTGTGAAGAAACAGCTGATTTCCAATTACTCTGACAGGCTACAAGGATTTTCCATGTGACAGGAGCAAAAGAGACCAGCATGTTTACTCCTTCAACTACTACACACCTGTAGTTTTTTAGGGGGAAGGGTGATAAAATTACCTTAACCAGGTATTTTATTTATCTTGTATTGTTGCTTATTGCAAAATGAAGTGCTGCTTATCACCTAATACTACATTCAGTCCCAGAGAACAGCTACAGCAACAGCAGGGAATCAAGGGTAAACTCACTATCTGCTAATACAACGCAAACAGAATACTGTCTTTGTGGAAAACGCATTTCCCATGTCATAACCAAACATTTCTCAAATCTAATTTTTTTTTTCAAATAGCAGATAACTAAGTACCAAACTAAGCACAAAGGACACAGAAAATCAGATTTGCATCTAAGATTGTTTAACCATGTCCCTGGTTCAGAGAACGAAAAGGAGTTCTGACCAAGTATGACACATGAAGAGTCTTACCAGGTTTGGAGAGAGCAGGGACTGGAAATGAAGGAGTAGACCTGCACTGGCTATCTGTTCCAGCCACCTTCTGCTGGCCTCCAGCGTCTCCATTTCATATTCTTTGTTGTTGTCAAACATCTGATTTAAGGCCACCATTAGTTGCTCTGAAAATGCACAGACTGTGGCCACCAGGCTCTGACAGAAGACCATGTCTCGCCTCAGTTGGATCTCACTGTCTGTGATGTGCCAAAAGAGGAAAAGCAAAATTGAGCAGGAGATTACTTAACAGCAAAGAAACTAGGCTGGAATTCTTTTTCTTTGTCTAAAAAACACGTCACTTTAACTTCAAGCAAATTACAAGTTTACAGCCTAATGTCATCTCTAGTTAATAGTACTCCACAACCAAATTTGCCATCTTCCTCATTAAAATACTATGTTCTAATCCTAAAATTGCATATAAGTGTATTTAAAATCTGAAATTTAAGGTATTTCTTCATAAACAATGTACGTTTCTCTCATAGGTTTTAATGTACGTGCCATAAATTCTATGTACTATTGATGTCACAGGATAATGGAGGCGAGTCAGATCTCTTTGCTGCAATGCGAGAGCAAGCTGGGCCCACAAACATTTACTTTCCACCAGAAAGCAAGGACAGTCAGAAGCTCTTGACATGACTGCATCATCTGGTTGATTCCACAGCTGCCAGCTGGGGAGGGCAGATGAAGACTGCTGGAAAGCACAGTATTGCTACCAGAACACAATCTATCCAAATAAAATTTATATGACTGTGAATCTATAAAATAAGTACAGAGCAGCATCACATATCCTGGAAACAGCAGAGATTTATGGTGTCAGGAAAGTCCAGAACAGGTCTGTAGGTAGACAACTATGGAACATTAGCAGCTGATTTCAATTAGGGGCAAGATAACCTACCAATTTATTCTGAAGGGCACAGGTATTAGATTAGCTAAAGGTCAAAAGAATTAGAAAGGGAAACATATTCTCAATAAAGAACAAAACTGTGATGATAAATATTCAGCGCTTCCTTCTTGTCCTCTTTTCTGAAGGTCTTCAAGTAATTTTATCATTTAAGCTGTTAGGCAAACATCAGTCACAGTGGTACAGGTAGATTTAATCTTTCTCAGAGCAAAAAAAGAAGATCAGGTGATACAGAGGTCTTTTCAAAGCCTAAAATGTTTGTCTTTGCTACCAGATTCCTCTGCCTCTAAGAGGCTTAGGTCCTCTTCCAACTTTTCTATGGAGCTGACAAGAATTCTGATGACTGGATAAATCAGCAGAAAGTATTCGGTACCCAAAAAATTACTACCAAATTTAAAAATGTCCTTTTTTGGGCTGCAAATATTTCTCAAAGTAATCTCATTCTGTCTATTTTCCTCTGAGATCTTCTTCAGTCTTTTCTGCTATTGGTAATAGTGAACACTCTTTTGCTATCATTTCTACTCTATTTGACAGTTGCTCAGAATCTTGGGAATATTTTCCATAAATAGTCAAATCACTACCGTTTATGCACCGTGACTCAATGTTTTTTTTTATTTGGGTTTTGGGTTTTTTTTGGATTATTCAAATCAACCTCTCTGTGTCTCTCAAGTTATGCAAATCCACTACAGACAGAATTTCCGTCTTTAAAAACTACATACAGCTCCAGCTTCAAAAATCCCACTGGCTTCTCCATGGTCAAAAACTTAACAATGCTACAGCAGTGCTCAGGATTTAAGCCCAACACGCATTTTTTCCTGATTTCGCTGAATTTTATCTCTTTCTTTCTAACAGCATCTGACTTCCTCTGTATTTCCTGCTTCTGAAGCAGCCCTCCTGTGTCTCAAACACATTTCTAAATCTCATTTAACATTACTTGAACATCAGATACTAAATACAGGAGCACTTTGGGATCCTTTTACAAAAATATTTTTATACAAAATAAACTAGAGAATTTACCAACTTCTAAAACAACATAAATAGGGAAAACTGTTTTTAAAAAATCAAGCCGAGGATATTTTCTCAACTCACTTCTTATTTTAGGATAACTGAGGAATTATTTAAAACTTTTCTAATATTTGGAAGAAATCTAATATTTTGAAGAAATAACAAAGAAAGGTTATGTTCCCCTTTATAAAATTGTTCTTGTGAGTCATAACAAAAATAATTATATAATGCATTCATGTGGTGCTGCAAGATGGTCAAAATAATCAGCTTTTACAGTTAAATTGGATTGCCTACTTGAACATGTAGGCACCTACAAACTGCAGGGTAATTTGTGCCATATATAACATTTATAAGTACTTATTTAGTGACTTTAATTTTTCAGACACGCATCCCTATTCTGTGTATTTTAAACTGTATGGCATGATCGTAGAATTAATACAGAGAATGATCAGAGTCCTTCCAGAAAGCAGGAACTTAAATATTCCCTAAAAAGAGATAAAAGGAAAGGCATGGGTTAAAATAGCAATATAAATCTGGAAACAGATTGGAATGGAAAAAAAAACAGCAAATAAGAAAACGCCCAAGGAAGAAAGATGGCTGAGACACTGCAAAAGCTGAGTGTTTAGTAATTACTTTATCTGCCAAGATCTAGAGTAAATGACCAGATAAGGTATTTTGCATTAAAAAAAAAAAAAAAAGAATGTGCAGTGTTTGTTAAAAATATCTGGAGTTGTGTTTTTCAGGAATCTTTACTGTTAACAGAGGGATGAAGTTGCTGATCATCAGGTTTTATGATATCTGCGATTTTTCCTCTTAATATAAACACAGTATTTCTGTTCAATAGCAGAAATTATCTCAAACCAGCCATATTCGCTTTCCTCCCTCCCAAAACAAGCAAAATTACCTGTGTATTCTAGAAGTGCCAAGAGTATTCGTGCCTTCACCTCTTAAAGAAGAAGAAGAAAGTATTTTGAGATCATGGTTAAAAGTGTTTTCATTAACATAATAATGCATTTGCAATTTCTCATTTTAGATCAGCTTAACTCCAACTACTTTGTAGGCAATCGTGATACATACCTACAAAACAGCAATGAGTCTCAACTTCAATGAATTCTACATATGACTTGATAAAAATTGATAATAATCAAGAGCACCATCACTAAGACACGTGAAAAGCAGCTGCTATCTCAGAGCACATGTATAGCAGCTGGCCAGAGCAAGTCCATACATTAAGATCTCCAGTCCCAAAACTTTGAAAAACAAGACCAGTTTTCATTGATTCCCACGCTACCCCAATTCTTTCTTCTCCCTTTCTTGTACTATTTTGTTCATCCCCAAAAATCTCAAATTATCTTAATTTTAATGTATACCAAAGCATTTAGGAAAAATACAACAGCATTTTCACTTTACTCCCAGTCTTCAGGGTTTTATTTTCCTTCAAAAAAGTCTTTTCATTTAACAATCTATGAAGTAAAAAGGTACAAATGAAAAGAAAAATCTTAATTTACACTGGCAAATGTGGGTTTATATCTATTTACACTTCACCCTCCCCACCTTTTATGTTTTTCTTGGAGGGGGCTGCTTTTCAAACACTGCAGGCAGGCTGAAGGAAGTGTACTTTATGTACCAGAGCACAAGTTAAAATGTGATAACCAGTGCTGCAAGAAACAGGCAGGTTAAAAATCTTCCATAACCTTAGAGAGTGCCAAACTTTCAGCACATCAGTTGTCCTACACGTATTACTTGGAGGAACACAACACTATTTCACATCTTTCACATCTTTCCAAACCTTCTTTCACACACCCAAGTTTCTCTACAGTCCTATTCAAAGCCTTGCTCAGTGCACAAGCAGGGCTGAAATTGGCTATGTGGACAATAAAAAAATTTGGTGATCTGTTTCCCCCTACACCGTTACTGCCACAGTATCTCAAATACAAACACCCAAACGTTTAAAATTACTAGTTATCCCTGAAAATTCCTGGTGCTAGGTCTTTGCTTTTGCCTTCTGTCTTTTGAAAAAAAACCCCACAACTTACAGAGATTAATAACCTGGCATCTTGGAGTCTGAACATAACTTGGTAACTGGAAATACAGTGTAGGGAAATACAGCTTTTATCTGAATAACTTGGATACATCGAGGCTATTATTTGCAGCTTGTTTTACATAAGATTTGTTGGATCTCTGAATTCAAAAGAATTTGAGGTATATATAAATAACGATTTCCTCCTTATGGGGAAATCACAGGACACTGCAACTCCCTTTTATCACTGCTGTAAGTCCTCTGTGCTTCAAAATATACCCAACAGGCAAAAGAGTATTTTCAGATTATTTCTCTGCTTACCTGGGGTTAGAAGTGAACCTTGGATGCCAATCATTTGCTTTTCAACAGATACTTAATGCTATGGAAGTTCTCACTCCTTGCTGCATGTTGTATGGAAAAGAATAACTCCCTAGCAATTTCTCTTACATTCTGATTTGTAATGCAAGATTCCTTCAGTTTCTTTTTCTTTAAACATTCCTTTGTACTTTATTAAGAAAGCCACATTATTCTGCTATACTGATCTTTGCCAGGAAAGACTAGATTTTTGTTTTATTTTGTTTTTCACATCTGAAAATATTTCAGGAAGACTGAGATTTTGCATGGTTTATGATTTAAATGGACATAGTTTTTTTTATACCTTCAGTGACTGAAAGGCTCCTTCACACCTCACTCCTAATTTAAAATAAAATAGATGCAAACTTTCTCAATTGCATCGAATTTCCTGCTTAAACTTAAAATTACAGTGCTAGAAAAACAACTGCACTTCTTCGTGTGGTTCCATGACTAGCTGGCTACAAATCTGGCTTGCTCCAGAACACCTTTTCTTTTGATCAAAAATATTACCTATTTTTTCTTCAAGAAAAAGCAACTACAGAAATGTCTCCTCTTATTTTGTTTACACCCTTTCTTTCCATCCATCTTGTTAATTTTCCTGGTCCCTATTTCAGTCTTTTCCTCATGTGTTTTCTGATTCTCATGTTACATATCTCACACAGATTCACAATCATGTACCTACATTATTCTTCCTCTGTTTGGTAGCTGTCCAATTCCTGCCCTGACTGCTGCCCTCTCCACCAAAATCAAGTACTTCACTTTCAAAGATCTGCCTTGTGTCAACAACTTATCTTTATCTGTATTGGTTTAACAATTTATTAGGCCCAGTCAATCCAAGAAATAACTTCATTCTTTTCTTTAGTTACTTAGCTCCAGATAAATCTTCCTTGAACCTGTGTACTACTTCAGAGAACTCTTCAATTCTAGCAACACTAGATTAGTCTTCTAGGGTTGCCTTTTACTGCAACCATTGAAATTTTTTATTTCTCTAATGATATGGTAGGGCAAATGAAATGAGACAACGCAATCTCCAGCTATATTTTTATTTTACTGTCAAGGAAGGTTTGGTTGTGTTTTTCCTCTGTTTTTGATTTTTATTTTGTTTTTTTTTATCTGTGCAAATCTTCATGGATTTTTTTTAATAGTTCTCCCAATTGCAGCACTAATAAACGGAAAACTGACAGACCAGAGCAATCATCCTCAAGGCATTCTGAGTTTTCTGATTTCTTTATACTTACTAAACAAAGTAAATAAAAGGAATCTTAGTATCTAGGACTTAAAACATTTCATCTTTGTGAGGCTCCCATGTCTCCTGCTTTAATTGCACTTTAATGCAACAGAACAACGAATAAAAAATTACAATAGCCTGTGATACTCTTATAAAAAGAAAAATGAGTCAGTTTTCAATAAGGAGATGAATTTATTTTATTCATCCTTACTTTAGCATTGAGTAATAATGGTTAAGTACGTTTGTAACAACTGGAGGTTTTAATTACATTTTTTTGCCTACAGTAAGTGAAGTTGTATCTGCAGTCCCCTTTGACTACTTCCTCTTAGAAGAGAAAAATATATCTGCTTTCCTCAATTACTGAAATACTGCCTTTTACTTAAAAACAAACAGAAAGATTCTTCTAAAATCCCAAGACATTGTTCAACATGTTCTCATAAGCCCAGCTAATTAGGTGACATCTTTTGTGTTTTTTTCTAAATCAGGCACGTAAGAGGGGAAATGGGGAGATGACTCTCTGTACCATGTGTTAGGTTTTCGGCCATAAATAGCTCAGGGTTCTCCAAGGTATCCAGACCAGCTGAGAACACAAAGTAAGATGGCAAGACAGGAAGGAAGAAACCAAGAAATGAAGATACAAAGGGAAAATTTAGCTGTCAAAACTATTATTAACCCTGCTTCTTGTTCATCTAATTTCAGTTAAATCTACTTGCTAGTTGTGTCTCCATACTGAGATGAGTATAGTAAAAAATAATTTTTATATTAAAAAGAGTCAGCAAGTCATTTGGACTTTGATGAACTCTCCTCCAAAATAATTTAAGATCAGTATTGAAGAGTACATGACCAACATTAAAATGGGTTAGGTCTACTAATTCTGTTCATGGGCAAACAAGTTAAGTGAAAATGGTCTGGTAAGCTTAGCTTCTGAAAGGGGGTAAGGAAGGACAGTTCAAGACACATTTCCATTCCTGCTCAACTTTGAAAGAAACCCTGATTAATACTCGGAAATAATTTGGTTTAGGTTGAAGAAGGACCTGAAGAAAAAAAGGGATTCAAAACTCTTTATTAATTTTTCACTCAGTGACAGCCACCATTAAACTAAAAGGAGTATTCTTAGCATTGGAGAGTTAACCCACTGTGATTGACTCCAAAAATGAGATATTTATGTGGTTGTTTTTATAATTTTCTAACCCAAGGTCTGAAAATATGATGTATCTCAAATCAGAAATGCCAAGTCAGAGAGTGAAGAGTTTGTTTGGTTTGGCTGGCTGGTTTTTGAAAGTTTATCATAATAAAACTTATCACAAAGTTCTTTTCCATTGGTCTGATATTTAACAGTTTCTTTAAGGGACACTGTGGAAAGTAGCCCACAGACAGAAGAAGCTAAACACAAATACGTAAATATTTTAAAGCTAGACCTAAGTTTTTGTTCCCACATGGACTCCTAGCACAAGCATTTTTATAAAAACCATCTTACTCATTATTTCTGTTTCTATATCAAGCAGCACAGAAAATAAAGCAGAAATTACAGGCAAAATATTCTGGAGAGGAAAGGCCAGTTGCTTTCTTATGAAGACAAGGAGAAAGCAGAAAACCTCAGCTCACACTCTCACTTGGTGGTGAAGAGGAGCGGAGTACTCAGTAATTTCTATACAGTGGTGGAAGGGAGGCAGAGAAGGAGTGACAGAATCAGCTGGGATGGATTAAGTGAAAATCATGGCTTTATAGCAGAAGGAGGGATAATGACTCCAGAAAAACACAGAGAAGACCAAGGCACAGGACCAAAGATGCAGAGTCTTCATCTTTCCAGTTAAGACAGTGGAAAAAGCCAGTAAAATTTCAATAAAAGCTTCATTTTGGTGTATCAGTCCCACGAAGTTCTGTGACAAATCAGTCAGGCCCACTGGACTTCAGTAGCAACTGAAAGAACCTACCACATACAACACACAGTTACTCTGTTTTCACTTGTCAGAAGACTATTTTCTCTTCAGAATCTAAAGCCAATAGTGTAAGTACAAGACAGCTGAGATAAACTCCACTAACTTTGTTATTAAGAGTACAGAAAGTCCTGTAGACTACACTGTGTTCCACAAATCTTGCCTAGAAGCAGCATGGAGGAATTGTACCTCTCCCCTTCCTTTCCCTTAGCTCTGTATCATTAATGAAGTGCTTATTTATGACCATGTTGCTGTTACTAACCTTCAACAAATTTTCTGATATTCTGGGCAAGGCTCCTGACACTGCTGGGGAGGTTCCAAGGGTCTTGCTTGATGTGGAGTCGTAGCCTCTTTGGACAGTTGAGCTTTGGTTCCATTTCTTGCTGAAACTCTAAGCAAGGACAAAAATAGTATTTTTCTGCTTAAGCCTCCTGAAAAAGCCACAGTAAGATATAGTTTTTTCCTAAATGTTTTCACTGCTCAAGGAGTTTGCAACTTATTTAACTCTGGTTAAAGCTACGGTGACAGGTCTAACAGTCATCTAAACTCCCTACTTAAGTCTGAGGAGTAAGTGAGAGTGAGTGAGCAGCATCCCCAAACATGTTTCTTCCTGAAGTAGGTACATAACACAGAAGGTGCATGGTAGGTGGGACCCTGGAACTTATAGAGGTAAAATTGTTTCAATTGGAAAATTAAATTTAAACTGAAATTACTTACTGGAAAAAAAACCCCACACCAAACAAAAGAAACAAACAAACAAAAAAATGCACCAAAAAAGAAAAAAATAAAGAAAAGAGGAAGTTATGTGCTCCATCATGCAAATTCATTTAGCTTTGTAAAACCTTGTAATTGGGGTAAAATCCATCCTCTGGAGACCTAAAATCAATATTCTTTGCCAAAAGACGTGTAGGATCAATACATCTTACTACTGATATCAATAAAACATTCAGTTTTCCATTGAACTTTTTTTTTTTTTAACCTCAGTCTACTGAAAAAGTCCTTTCTATTTTTCATCATTTATGACTACCACCAGATACCTATTTATACCCTTAGACTTAAGCAACCATACAAGTGGTAGTAGAATGTCTGAATTAACATACAGGATATTCCTTCCTAAGCAATCAGTAATACTTATATAAGTATATATTTGGTATAAATATTACTGTGACTATAAATTGCAAATTATTTATAAATCAACTTCAAACATAATATAACTACACAAAGATAATAAAAATCTGGCATTAGTAATAAAATAGATCAGGAATGGCTCCAGTAGTAAAGTCAAAAATGTTTTAAAAACATCTGCAATTTACAAAAATTACTGCTTCTTGCTTCAAAAATGCCAGCAATATGACAGTCAGTTCAGAGTCTACAATTTACGTGACTTTGAAATTCTTTCCTACGTTATGCAATAAAATGTAAGAAGCCAGTTTTCAACTAAGAATTAAGATCTATTTAACATGAACTTCAACAAACAGTTATTGCAGAATACACCAAGTATAAGCAAAATCAGTTCTTTAACACCAGCTCAAGGAGTGACAGCCGTTCCCACGTACCCTTCAAGCTGCCTTTTCATTCTCATAGCTAGAACTAAATGTTACCTTGGAGGCCTCGACCTGGTGTAAAATATTTTGTCTGCTCAAAGGCCCTCATCACAGCTGGTCCTTTCAAAAGACTGACGATTGAATCGACCTGTTGGGATCAAGGCTCTGTGAGAAAGATGTTTTTACAGCAACAATTAGAAATTCTTTCTGTAAGAAATGTGGACTACTGACGAGCGACTTTGGATTCTTTCTTACCTAATGGCTCTAGTTAAAGTAACAAACTAGAGAATGTTAGACTAAATTTAAGGACCTGTTTAAATTGCAGTTTTGGACTATTTACAGAAAACTGAGGGAAAATGAGTAAATACATACCATCCCAGTAAACAGTGGGAAGCAAAATTAAAAAGAAGTGTTTTCTAAAGGCATCTTAGTTCAAGCACAGACATCAGTATCAAAGCCAAGAAAAATAATCTCATACTTGACCAAAAAGATGCTCCAAGCAGCTATGGAGCTTGTCCTGTTTATCATGGGAGATTCGAACACTTATGGGAAGCTCATCACCTGAAAAATATTTTAAGATGAGAAACTGTTTAGAAGCCTCAGCATGTTTTCCAAAAGCTTTGCAGCTTAGATAATCTGTTTTGCACACAGACTGATGCTTACACTGTCAGGACTATAGCAACTGCTCTCCCTACATATTTTGAATTTATTAGTCACCCAATAATATAGAAATGGCTCTTAAAGAAAGGACCATATTCAAAACCCAACTGGTTATAGTTCTGGAACACCTGCTCTAGATGAGCCTGCTTGAGGGGAGGACTAGACCGGATCAGATCATCCCAACAGGTCCCTTCAAAATCTTTCAAAAATGTTGAAAAATTGAGCTTAAAACTGGTTTTCCTCCTTCATGTTGAAGTGACAGACAAGAAGTAGCCACTTGATAATTTATGATCCAGACTTATTCAAGGTTAATCTGGACTCATTTTTCTTATGTCAGTGAAACACTTTAATAGCGCTTTTCTTTCCTTGATATTTTAGCTCCTTTAGATGTCCTTACAACCATTATACCTCTTCACAGGATTTTAATTGCAACAGAGAACGGTGCCCAAGAGCCCTGATCTGGAGTTAGCCAGGTTGACTTTGGAACCAGGTGAAAATTAAGTCACCAGAGAGTGTGAGTATAACTGAGCAGCAGTATTTGTCATCTAAAGCACTGTATCTGTGCTTGGCTAGCAAAGACATGTTCTTTTAGGCACCTCAGCTGGTACTCAGCTTGATGGTGCACAAGAGTGTATCAGCTCATTTTTATCTTAAGTTGAAGATACGACCCTGGGTCTCCTCTTTTATTAACAATTCAGTATGTCCTTCATCCTTCACTCTGTATTTGCTTAGCTCTGTAAGTATGTATCATTTCTGGAAATGAAATCCTGTCTTATCCACATTACTCTGCATTATTCACAAGCTATCTCAGACATCTTGCATAATGTCTTAATGCTTTCCTGTTCCAACTGAAAATATCTCTCCTGGTACAATGAGCAATAAAGGTTTGCCTTCTCTATGGCCAAGCCTCATTGGTGGGTCTTATTCAACTAATATGCTCAGTTTTCTCTTTTCCTAAATGATTCCCAAATGATAAACTCCCAGCTTAGAGCAAATATTTTTATTATTAGTCCCTGAGTATATGACCTCCTTCTCCATGCAGTTAAATTCCATCCCATTCCTATTAGCAGCTGCAATTACTTAAATCCAATTTGTCATGGCATAAACAAGAATGTGCTTCTATGTGGTCTCACATTCCTTCCTGCAGACACACAGAGCCATATCCTGCTGTCTAGGTGCTGACACTAGCTAGGAGAGCATTCCACACTCACCTAAAATGCTCCTTACCCTGTGCAGCACAATGCACTGTCAAGACATGAAAGACATAAAAACCAGTGCCTCCAGAAGCTCTAATACAGTCTATTCACAGAGATAATGGAATGTTGGCTCTCTTGTACAGGAGGATTTTTAAGCACTAGCTAGACAGAAGCAAAATTACGCACTCCTATTACTGAGGATGCAATTTTTAAAATAAAAACAATAAAACTGCCAGGCAAATGAAAAGAATAAAATTGAATAAAAGGAACAGATGACAGATTCATAGGTGACTTTTCTAAACATACCTGAATCCATTTCATCACTGTGAAAATAAGAACTGCACTGACTGCTACAAATGCTGGTGAAAGAGGCAATGGAGTTCCTATTGCTGTTGCAGTCACTTGAAAACAAAACACAAAACAAAAAAGAAGAAATAGAGCTATATCCTTTAACACAGGCTCTGTAAAAAAGTTATGGAAATTCTTTCCCTTTTCTCATCCTACATTTTATGATGAGATGGTCTGTGTAATTCTTTATACACACAATGAAGATCCCTGTGCTTAGGCTTTCATTTAATTTGCAATCCTGG
This sequence comes from Drymodes brunneopygia, assembly GCA_013400955.1. Taxonomy (NCBI): domain Eukaryota; kingdom Metazoa; phylum Chordata; class Aves; order Passeriformes; family Petroicidae; genus Drymodes; species Drymodes brunneopygia. Next base: position 257,880 of record VZTZ01048564.1, read on the forward strand.
TAGGACTTAGAAGACCGGATTCCCAAAATAGATGCTTCAATTATCCCCCCTCCCCTTACCTGTGAACAGGTACTTGCAGAGCAGTAATACAGACTTTCAGTGCAAAACAACCAACTTTTCTTATATGAGTGGCAGTTTTTGAATCTGTGGCCTCAAATGTTTTAGTCACTGCACATATTCTCCTGGTCCATAGCTAATACAAACACTGAGTCTTTACAATTTGCATAACAGAGTCTCACAGAGGGTTTACAAGAGATTTGATTCATTTGAATAGCACCGAAACTCAAATTACAAACTATTTTCCTTGTCAGCCAAAACAGTTCATGATCCCATCTCTTCCAGCTGTTCAGTTTTTTAGAGATGTACAGACATTTACATTTGAGGCTTCAGTCAAAACTTCTACGTGTACGAAATTTCACCCACATTGGTCTAATAAGGAGATTCGGGTTTTTTTCCTGCTCTTTTCTCTCAAAAACAATTTGTTCTGTACAGAAAATACATGGAGATATATACATACTCCTGCAGGAAATCCAGAGTAAAACATAGACTTTTGTACTAAAAATCCTATGACGACATATTTGAATTTGAAGTCTTCAGAGTTATTTAGCCATATGAAAATCATTTCGTTTCAATGCAGGAAAAGTTCAAGTAATTATCCAGCAGAGGGAGTCTTAAAAATCCAAGTGAATGTAAGATAATGTAAAAATGTACCTAAGGGATGTTTATAGATAATAAGATGGATCTTGTTTTATAATTGGGGTGTACCCACTCACCAAGATTAACATATCCATTCTTAACACAGCAGCTATACATTTGCTCCCTATTTGTTTTCATTATTTGTGTAGATACAGAAGTGACTTCTCACTAATTTAGGCAGAGTGACTTACCTTTCCTGGCAAGGTACCTATTTTGGACCTGTAGTCAACAGGGTAAGTCAATGAGTTAAACTTTTAAATGAAGCAACATGACATAATTACTATCATAACCATTAAGTAGATGAAAAGACATCAGTAACAACATGTTCCTAATAGCGGGTGAACAGTCCCAAGGAGTATTAAAAATTTCTGGCTGGATATTAAGAAATGTTTTCTAACTAACTCTATTCACTTATTAAAGTCTCCAAAGGGGAGATGAAGGTTAATTAAAACTGGGTTGTGCAAAGCATGAGAAAATAAAACACAGGAAAATGAGAAACAGATTAGATGCATTTGCTGTATCATTCTGCATGATTATTGTGTTGTATTCCAAGGTTTAGAAGGAGACCCTACACAAAATGAGAGCATTATAATGGCTGAAATTAGCCAAGTAGTTCCAGTAATAACCACCATGGCATTATCAGAACTAGACATTTTAAGTATTGACTAATATAATGATTTAAGCAAATAAACAAAACATTCTAATCTCACTCCAACACTTGTCATTAATGCACAAATTTTATGATTATTCTGCATACGGAACCAAAGGTGTTCTTATTCTTACACAACCAGAATGAAATAAAAAGGACAGGAATCAGAAGAAAATGTTTTAACAAAGAGAAGCTCATGTCCCGGGTCACACCTTCTTTCTCCACATACAAATCCTGTGCCAACTGGGAACCTCCTGACAGGAGCAAGCACACATCTCTGGAGCAGCTCCTGAACAGTCAGTCTGACATATCACAAACATGCAGGAAACTCTAAATGGGTTTCTGCTGGAACAAGAACTTTGCCTGTGTGATCACCACAGCAAGAACAAGACAAACTTAATCTGTGAAAATTATCTTTGCATTTATATCTGTCTGGTTCTCTTTCTAGTCTGATGAAGAGTTTGTATCTATCAGGTTGCAGTAATCAAATATAGCTTAGGAAAGAGATCTCAGCAACACAGAGTCCTGTAGAAAAATTATGAACCTACTGAGATTCTAATTTTTGAACATAATAATGAACTATAATACTGAACAAATAATGAACCCTCATTTCACTTGCAGCTAAAATTTAAATTTAGTTTTTATATCATGTAGTTAACCAATTCTCTCTAAGCAAGAGAGTATAACCTATCCAAGAACTGTACTTGCTGTAATTACTCTTTTCTTTTCAAAATTCTGCATGTTCTCATTCACAGTTAACATGATGCATTACAAATTCTAGAGGTGAGTTGATGCTACAGTATTTAGAGTTAAAGAAGGTGAGGAATATATGTTGATGAATAGTATCTTTTTCTTTAGATCAGGAAGAATGGTGGCTCTATCACCTTGCTTTCCATGGTAGATATTTGGTGTGTTGTTGGAGAGATAATAGCAGAAGTTATTTCTGATTTTTATAAGACAGGTAATCTAAAGCAAAGTTTATATCTCTCTTTGTGATATCCTATCCAGATTTGGGCAACCAAGATCTAATAACTAATCTGTACTCATAAGACTTTGTTTTACACATCTTGAGGCTAGTTATTCCTCCATTAGTAATGTCAGAATAATCATATTCTAACAGTCTTCATAACCACTTGATAGTCTACAAACTTCCATATTTGATTCAGTTGAAAAATAAAAATATTATTAATGAAGTTACCTGTAGGAATCCCTGTTACTGATGGTATCATGACCAGAATCTTCTTGTTCATCACCTGTTACACTGAAACAGACTTTCTTTCCATTCCTTTCACCCTTTTCATTATCACTGTCTGCTGGTATTAAAGGCTCAGGCGTTTTACGTTCTGATTTAGGAGAATATGTTATTGAAGAAAGAAGGCTGTGAAATACACAAAAAATGAAAATTCATTTTTTTAAACAGTGAGTTAGCAACAGGACAACATTTCTTATCACTATCCTCCAACTATTATTCTATAATATGTGAAGAGAACATCTTAATTCAGTCAATATCTATTTGAAACAAGGGAAGGAAGTGACACATTCTGTTGTTAAAAAGTCTAACAGTGAAACCCATTAACCTTACCAAATAGTCAATCGTGTATGAAAGTAATGATTCCAGCTGGAGAAAAAATACAGAACATTCTTGTACACTTGGGGTCAAATTGCATGTTAACATAACTATTTTTAAACATGAATCCTGCACTTCTTAGCACAAATCAAGAAAATAAACCAAAGAAATGTATGTCTGTGAAAAGCATGTATTTTCCCCATTACTACTGTACAAGACATGCCAGTGTGCATCACAAACTATTCTACTAGTGCAGTTTAAAGATCTTTATTAACATCTCTTTGTACTTCCTGACATTCAAAGTGTCTAAGCCATTACCACCAGTAAAACTGATGATTAATATACAAGCGTCTGTGACAAGCACAAAAGTGACATCCAGCCAAGAAGACAGAACAGTGCAGATTGCTACTTTTAGAAGATGCAGAAATAGTGGCAACAAAAAATTCATATTCTTGGATGATTAATTCATACTGAGATGCTCGAATTTACTTTCAAGATCTGAACAGCAATAATGGGCAATTGTCCTTTAATTTCTATTGCTCAAACACTCCATTAAAATCACATTTTCAAACTCTTATTTGGATTCCAAAAGCAGCATTTTTCTTGCAAAAACTACCTGCTAACCATGTTAACTAAGAGGAGACTGAACTAAGCTTTTTTTCCCCCTTTAAACTACTTAGACATAGTAGCAGGGTTTTATTGAAGGAGTTGTCAGAATGGTCAATTGGCAAACCTTCAACCGAGTACATGGTAGGATTCAAATGTGTTAGATCTTCTTCTCACACAAAATTCTTACTACTGAAGGGAATAGACAGATTTTATCCCACATATAGTCAAAGATACAGATCTGAACTGCAACTAGAATATAGAAAAATTATACTAAAGGTATAATTTCACTAGAATTTAAACCCACCCATCCACTAGACTTATATATTTTGGGCTACATGCCTTAACACTTCATATCAGTAGGAAATCACAACTCTGTTCTTTCCAATCAGTTAAGTCACTGGCAAGCATGATTCCACGAGTATGGGAAGAGAGATGGGGCCTGATATTTTACATCAGTGTTCAGTGTCAATCTCACGCTAGAGCATATATATGTTTTTGAACTTATCCTAAAATAAATGTGTTATGGAAGTGGAAAACCCTAGGAAATCAGTTCTTCATACCTGTAAAACTTGTTTTCTTAATAAAAAATATGTAAGGGGTTCAAAAAAGGATTAGACAAATTCATGGCAGATCATTCTAACAGTGCTCTGAAACCAAAAGGTCCATTCCAAGAAGACCATACAGTTCTGCCTGCTGAAAGATGAGATAAGGACAAGGATTAATCTATACTTCTGCTTGTTCTTGTGCTCCCACTGTCATCTACTTAAAAATAAAAGTGGGAGGTTCATTCTAGTAACTTCTTGGGGATTTTGTTGTTGCAAGAAACTAATCAAGAGTAAGAAACTAGCATAATGAACTGCAATTTCAGCTCCTGAAATTATCTTCCCCTGAGTAATTATTTGTCAAGACACAGACAGACTATTATATCCCCTTCTTTTATGTGACTGTTTAGTCACTGCTGCCAAGAGCTCAGTAAAAGACTGATTAAGGTAGCTGGATCTTTTCCTAAGGGGGCTTTTCCATTTCTCTCAGCAGGCAGACTCTTTTTCTAAAGAAAAATTTTTTTACTGAACTACCACGAACGAAAGACGGAACTTTGGATTACCAAGTTCTGGAGCTAGTACTGAGATCACTGACGTGCTCTTAAAAACTCAGTCCAGGGTGTTTAAAATAAAAACCTGGATGCATCTCCTCCCTAATAATCATGCTTAAATATACTTTTGTTTTTCTTTTTAAACACAACACATGCATAATAGATTTTCTCCAAAGATGGGCCTACCCCAAACAAAATTGCCTTAGACATCTAGCTCTCAAAGGAGAAACACATTAGTGAATAGTGACTAACAGCTAGAGGGTCTCTCTGCAGAAGATTTCCATGAAACAGAGAAATTTAAATCTTAAAAAAAATAATCCTCACCTGTGGAATTACTTCTATGTGTAACCCAAGTTAATCCAACCCTAACAAACAAAACCTGCTATGGTTAGTCAAAGAATTAAAAATGGTAGCCACAGGCAGTAACAAAAAACCTGCAACCTCCGAGCTGCTCTGCCTTTTCCTCGCTCCACAGAGGCTTGCAAAAAGTTCAAGCCTCTTGCATGCTCCCAACAGACATCTTTCCAAAAAACAGCTGGGATCGTGGGAGAGCGCTGAGTGCATGAGAACCAAGAACACAGCAGAGTCACTGTATAGAAGACTTGAAAAAGGACTTATTTCTGTGTAACACCTAGCAGCCACGTGGGGTATCTGCAGCATCACTAAACTACTGGGATACTATTAAAGTGGAGCCTTGAGAGGCTGTGGAAAGGGGATACATATTCTGTGTGTATCTCTCTCCCTCTGCGTCAGTATTACATTGCTTATTCAACCAAACCCCATCAACAAACCATCATGTAACTCTCATGCAGACAACGTTGGGAGTGCAAAATCATCTCTTAAATGTTCCCATACCATAATCCATAGGCTCTCACAGACCTGCTCCTCAGATGAAACACTCATTTTTCAACTCACTAACACAGAGCAGAGGTTGAGCAGATAACACTGCCCCAAGATTTTGTGAGCTGAGAGACCAATACTGACCTCAACACAGAGCAGAGATCTCAAGTAACATGAATGAGCAAGTTTTTCAACACTAGTTACAAAGGGTACCAAACAGTTATTCAGTAGTCCAATTTTTCTGTCATACAATATCAACATGAATTAAAAATTGTGATACCATGTTCATATTATCTGTCCTGAAAATATTAAAATAATGAGGATTGTTTAGGATAATAAGCAATTCAGTAAAAAAATTAATTTTATTTTATTTTAATTTTATTGTTACTATGCTGCCACACAAAACAGAAGTTCTATCATCTATATAAAAAATTAAAAATTAGTATGTTAAAGCATTTCCTCCCAGCTGTTAAAGTATGAAAATTTCTAATTAAAGCACAGCTGTTGGATTATCTATTGTGTCACTCTGTCTTTTGTTTCTTAAGTCCTAAATCCCAAGAGTTAATTAGTATCTATAACTATGTTCTAATATATCTGAACTGCTCACTCTTCCTTGTTCAGCACTTTTAAGTAGGTCTCTTGGCTATCCTGTTTCCTCTTTAGAACTGCTTTCCTCTACAGTAATTACTCACTGGCAGTCCACTCAATGTCCATGAGGAATAAAGCATGAAAAGTCTCAGTCTTACAAACAGCCAAAGGTAGAATTTGCTAAATATATCCATGTGCCTTACACAAGATCTGCTACAAGGTCAGTGTACAGAAAATTTAGGAATGAAAAAAGTGAACTCTTGTGTTTACTGTCACAACTGCATGACTCTTAAAATGAATATATGTGTATATATATATATATATTTCGACACACACAATTTATCTATGAGTTTGTGTATTTATATATACATTTATGCAAAAGAAAGGCTCAGAATTTCCTGTGCTTTTATATCACAAGCTCAAGGGAGTGGAAAGGAAAGGTGTGGCATACTGGCAACTGGAACTTCCTGAAATATTGGCTAAAATTCCATCTATAATTTTCTGACTTCCATGAAGAAGAGAGATAACACAGGCTTTACAGACAGTCATTTCTAAGTGCACCCAAGCACAAAATTGTCATTAATTTAATTAATTGACTTCATCTTCAGTGTGATAAATAGCAGAACTATTCAAAGGCAAAGAAAACAACATTTTCTTAAAAATACTAAGTCAACTCTTGCTTTCATTCCCATTGCAGAATGTGATACAATTAATTATTAGTACGTAACTATTACAATTACTTTAAGAATAGTAAAAAAAAGAAATCCCATTCTTAAGTACCAGTGAAAGGACAAATAACTCTACAGTCTTCAAGATAACAGGAGAAACAATGATACACCACTTCTCTAAACTGGAGATCATGACAGATGGCCTTTAAACTCAAAAAAATTTTGCTATTTTTATTTTCAAAATTAATTTCTGACATTTGCATTACATATGGCATCTTTCAAAATTGAAATACCTCTTACCCTTCATCCTTATCCCAAGACAGTAAATAGCCCAGGAGTGGACCCACTTACTTTGCAAAGGAAAAAGCAAGTTATAAATCCTTGTCCTGAATTAGGACTGTGATGAGACTCTGAGTCTCCCACATTCAAGCCAAATGTCCCTAATCACTCAAAGGCACTCAAAGGTGCCTCTCCCTAAATCCATAGTTTCTCCCTAAGGTCAATTTGGCTTTGAAAAATGTCTAAGAAATTAATGCTTTCCCTGTAGGTGAGACATGCCTTACCAAAAAAATTAATCTGTGAGACTATTCAACAATACCTGAAGAGCTCAATAAAAGCTGTTTTTATACCTCTGCCCTTTGTTTCCAATCTTAATGAAATTGTGGGTGACATAGTGTGCTTCATATTTTCCTCACTTCAAAATAATTTAATTTGCCGCATTCTAAAGAAAAAGTACCTACTGGAAAAAAACTACAAACTATGGGGAAAAAGGTCAGGCATACTGGGAAAAAGATCAAAATATAACATTACCTGCACTCAAATTCTTTACTTTATTTCAAATCTCTCTGAAGTCAGCATTGATTCCTATGCTACACAAAAGCATTGCCCAGATTTATCATTATCTTCAATGGAAAAATTAAAGGCAAGTCAAGATGGTACCATTTACTTACTCATCTATTTGGCAGACACATGTTTCCACCTCTTTCAGTGCAGCTTGTAATTTGAACAGCAATTTTTGATAGACGTCTTGTGTTTCTAAGTCTTCTTCTTTTAAGAGGTACCTCAGACCATGGCCTTGTTGCTGGCCAAGAGATTGCCCTGAAGGGGCAGCCATAGTAGTGATGGTATGTTGGACATAAACCATGGGATTCAGTTTACCTAGGAAAAATCCAGAGATTTCATTATTACCTTTTTTTCAACATACATTTTGAAGTTAGTAAAATACCTAATAGACATGGAAATATTTTTCTGTTTAAAAATTCATTTACTTCTTTAATTTTGCATTTTATTTGCATTTCAAAGTCAAGCTATTTAGGAAAAAGTTATTGTGAAATTATGACTACCCATTATCATGCTTTAAAATAAACCTAAGAATCAAAACTAAGGTGGTTTCAGAAAGGCTTGTCCTTAATTTTAATATTTGGGATATAAACCTAAACTCATTACCTTTTAAGACTCTATATCAGAAGCACTGGAAGCAGCTCTTTCAAGCTCAGTTGACTTACCTTGATCACTGTTTTTATTTTCCTTTTCATGGGAAGAATGTTTTCTGCTGTCTAACTGTACACCAAAGGCACTACCAAGGGAAGTTGAGGTTTTAGGGTAAGACACTTCCATCACATTGATATGGCAATTGGTTGGACAGAAATCGCTGCTATGAAGTGGTGAAATCTTTGACTTAGCTTGTTTGAAGGTAGGCCAAGCTCTGTTTTTTAATACTCTTGAAAACTAGAAGTGAGAAAGCAAACCAAATTTTGATTAGCAGTTCTTGTGTCCACACTTAGCTGACAATACTTGTGTACCTAACTAGAAAATAAGAGCTTAAAATATTTTAGTCATCCTTGACTTAAGGTGTCTTGACTTTGTAATTTCCATCTTTCTCTAAAAGGGAAAGAAAAATATTTTTCATTTTACATTTTTAAGGGGTTGTTTTTTGAAGCAAATGATATTTTAAGAATCGTTTTGTAACAGAGAGATAGAATGTAATTTTTATTATGTTCAATGGGAAATAAGCGTCTTTCTGGGGAGTAAGTCTGGAATTGCTTTATGATCCAGTGCTATACTGCTCGTGACATTTACAAACACCTGCTGATGTTTTCAAGTCAATATCTTCCAAAAATCCATGAAATCTTTGTCTGAAGCTAAAATAAAGACAAAATCAAAAAGTATGAATTCTACATTTCATATTCAGGAAGGAGGAGTTCCTCTTTAATGATATCCTACCCTCCTGCACTAAGAGAAGCATTGCCAGGAGGTTGAGGGAGGTGATCCTGTTCCTCTCCTCAGCACCGGTGAGGCCTCAACCGGAGTCCTAAGTCCAAGTCTGGGCTTCAAAGAATTAGACATATTGAAGGTGAGCCCTCTGAGGGACTGGAACATCCCTCCTGTGAGGAAACGCTGAGAGAGCTGGGACCCTTCAGCTGGGAGAAGAGTAAACTCAGGAGGGGAAACATATCAATGTATACAAATACCCGAGGGAACAGTGCGAAGAGGACAGAGCCAGGCTCCTTCCATTGGTGCCCAGCGCCAGGACCAGAGGCAATGGGCCCAGACTTAAACACAGGAGTTTCCTCTGAACATCAGGAAACACTTTTGCACTGTAAGGGTGATAGAGCACTGGCACAGGTTGCCAAGAGAGGGTCCTGGGCAACCATCTCTAGGTGGCCCTGCTTAAGCAGGGTTGGCTGGACAAGACCTGCAGAGGTTCATTCCAACATCAACCGTTCTTCTATTTTGAGTGGCATTAGGATGCTGATGAGCACTAGTACACAACAACTGCAAACACCACATTTTACAGACGTTCCTAGCCCAGCACCTCTTTCTTCTCCCCTCTATATATCAGCTCAGCAATGAGGAATGTTTTCTATTTTCTAATTCTAATATAGTGCTTAGCTACATCTCCTTCCCTCTAACATCTGCCATTTTATGCAGGGTCTCGAATAGGCTTAGAGTTATTTGGCTTTTAAGATGAGAAGATGTCAACCTAAAATGGTGAAGACTGAACTGGACACTCAGAAACTATATCTACTTCAGAATCATACAAGTCATGCAATCAAGCTCTTCAATTGGAAAAGAAATTTGTTAGTCACAAGTAGGATTTTTGTCAATATGTGTCATTGCCAGTGCTGTTTGTTGTTAGGGAAGAGTTTTTTCTGGCAAGATGTAATCAGTGTTTTAATCACAATATCTCTCCAGTCAAAATATTACACAGACCTACTTCAGCTATGAACCACAGCTCATGCATAAGAATATTTTCAAAGTTTACTTGCAAAGCTTCTTCACTAATAAATGCCAGTAAAAATTCAAATCAGTTAACTTTTTACTAACACTTCAGTTGAATTAAGACACATCCCTTCTGCAAAATAAGATGTTTCTGTACTGGGACTTACATTTTTGTTTATTTTGGTGTCATATTACTTCAGCCTGATGAAGACTTGTTGTGTTAATTACATTTAAATCTTTAGATCACAACAAGATCATAACAAGAGGGTTACAAGAAATCCAATTATGGAGTTGTTTAAAGGCTGAAGAATGTACAATTTGTTAAGAAGGGCACTAAGGACATTCAGTGATGAAAATGTTTCTGCAAGCAGTACATATTTCATATCTCAATCTCCCACACATCCTGCTCCAGAGAGACCAAATGCTGGCTATGATTTAATCAGGTCATAAGTCAGGACCAAAATTCTTTTCATATATGTGTTGAGAAACATCTGGGACTCATGGCACTGGAATCGAGGTCTATTAGGAGCAAAATGTTCTGAAAATAATAATAGTAGAAACTGCAAAAATCTACAAGACTTTTATTTATAGAATTCAAATTTCCACAGTAAAACCAGGAGTCAAGCAGGGCTCAGGCACTCCGAAAGTCTCCTGTAACTATGGTTACCTTTACCTTGCCAAGAAAATGACACATCTATTCCTGAAATTCACTGCATTACTAATTGTCATTAAAAGCTCTTACTCTGAAACTAGTGATTTTTGAGCAGATGAGATTTCAAGTGCAGTCTGTATCAGCAGTATCTGCTTCTAGACAGTGTAAGAACTACGAAAACTTCCCTGAGGCTGTTTGTTTCACATCCAGCAAGCACAACAAAATTTGATTAACTGTCTTAGCCTCCACTGTAGAGACTGTATATCATAGTCAAATTTTTCAGCTACAGAAAACATATAAATCACCTGCATGTTACTTGAACTGTAACTATTAATATGAAAACTAATGAATTTTGGTACTAAAAAAGTTATTTTGGATTTTAGCCAAATTGGAAACACGGAGGTTTATAATTCAGGCAATCAATGAAGAGATCAGATGTTTGCTAAAGCACTATGAGGATTCTTCTGATGTCTCCATTGACGCAACCCAGTTTGTTCCATTTCTTTTTGGAGAGCATCCTGAAAAGTCTGACAAGATGCTTTTTGGCCTTCGTCCTACTGACTACTGAAGCTACAGGTATTCCTAACAGTGCTCCCTATGTTTCCTTTGAAAACTAAAAAAAAATCATTATCTACTCTTTTGAATGCAGCTTCTGCAAATGTGTGAAGCTTTGGTATTTACTTTGCTTTTCCTTCGCTTTTTTTTTCAATTTTTTATGTATTAACTCTCAGAACAGACCAGTTTGTAAATGTCACAACTCAGAACCCCAAAAGAGGTAAGACAGGGCAGACCCTTGTTTTTGGAGCCATTTTGAGCCTACTTCAAAGTAATTCACCTCCCCACAATTAGGTTCTGTGAGAGAGGAACTAGGAATCTGGATGAAAAAACGAGTTTGCATTAACAAAATGGCAAATGGTTGATTCATTTACGCCCTGCTTGCTTAAACAACTATAGAGAAATGCAGTGACAACAACTAGAGGTCATAGTCTGAGCTATTTATTTATTCACATACCATTAATTTAGATTTCAAGCATATGGAAGTCAGCACCTTCTCCATTTTTCCATGCTATTATGTTTTACTAAATCAAGTGAAGCTAATAATATACAGAAATGTTACTATTAACAGTTATGCTAGAAAAAATCATACCAATTCAAAGGGCTTAAAATATGAATAAAGGGTTACAATTTGGTATTTAAGATGCACTAGAAAAAAACCCCATGATTCTGTTGTTATTGCCTCATTTTTGGTTAACATCTGCAAATTCACTAGAGTATTGGTTTAAGGCATTTACAAGAATGATGGCCCTTTTGTGGAAATACACAGCTGATTTTGTCTACAACTGAACGCAGCAAACAAGAAAGGATACAAACTATCCAACATCTTAAAAAAGGGATAATAAAGAGAATGGTTTGAAAACAATTGAAGCAATTAATTAAGGCATTCATGCTTCAAAATAGCTAAACTTTCAGCCACATTTTTTGTCACTGCCATAGACACTCGGAAGAGTTACTCAAACTGTACCACATTCCCCTGTTTTTCCCTTAAAAGACAAATAAGACAATCAAGCTTAGGATATGCAGGTCATACCTTTTTATAACTAGAGATTCTTCTGTAGATATGCTCAATTTTCTCACTGCAAATGACACTGAATTTACTTTGAAGTTCAGTGGGGATCACATCATTTAAGGAATTGAGGCTGTTGCAATTCTGCACAAAATGTTCATCGCTTTTTGCCAGTGCTTCAAGAATCTAAGATAATAAAAACATGAGAAGCTTGTTATGAAATTAAGTTAACTAAAATTTCCCCTTACTAATCATCTCTTATAAGTAAGGTTGAAAAGCCTGATAACATTACAGGCAATGGTGCACAACAACAATGAATGAAGCATGGGATGCAAAGAGGTTTTCTTAAACCTATTCCCTGCTAAGTTATACCCATAAGTATTCTTGCTTGGCTTCTTGTGACATTGTCTGATAATGGATTTACCACTAATTTCCTTCTAATGGAACCACTATGGCTCCTCTGAAATACATTATCTGCTGTATTTACTTGATCAGCACATATTATGCAAAGCTGCTGAGTTCATTCATTCATTACTTCTAGAAAACCTTTGGTTTGGCAGAATACTAACACGTTGAAAAAGCATAAAAGAAAACTAAGTGCTAACCTCTTGTATATTCTGCATAAAAAGGCCAGGAAATAGGGCACAGAATAAACTGTACTGCCCAGCAAAGACTGAAGCCTTGATATAATGTTGAGAGAAAATGCAATAAAAGGCAGGTTGAAGAGATGAGGGTAGTATGCATTTACAGACATTTCAGTGAATCTTTGACATTCTTTCCAGTTTTATTTTATAATTAAGGAATAAGGGAGAGGGACAGGAGGAATGGAAGACTTTAAGGTTCTTTAATATTTTTTAAGATTTAATGGCACAATTTATAATGACAACATAACTCATTTTGCCTCCTGAGCACACAATCATCCTCCAAAACATCAGAGAGATAAAGGTGACCAATTATAAGGTATCAAATGAAAGACATATAATCATAAGAACAAAAAAAGACAAGTTGCTCCATTGGTATTAAACACAATAAGCATTAACATACAAAAAAATGACTCATACCTTTGCAGTCAAACTGAAAAATCCCTTTGGTTCAATCATTTTTTCCAAGACATGGCACTTTATTCCAGCTGTGCTGTCATACTCATAAACCACTCCATACTCCAGGTGAACATTGTCAACAGTCAGACTCACATGATCTTTCTTCCCATCAATTATTGCCATAGTGTTAAATTTGTCAATTACCTCTAGAATAAATAAAGGAATACAAATCAGTTGAGAAGTCCCGGCCATTAAATGAACTATGAAGGACATAGGCAAACATTCTGGAAAGAGGTATGTTCTGGCCATTCTATTTAAAAGCATTCATTAAAAAATCTGGCTGAACACAATAAAAATCAGAACACCAGTAGACTTACAGATGTTAAAATACTGGACTGCTAAAAAGGCAGTAGTCTTTCTTTACAAACAGTTCTTGAAGGGGGCTAACTCCATTTAATTTTTAATCCTGAGACATTACGAAAGACTCAAAAAAGGGAATTTCTAAATCAAGTAGAAGAAAATCACTATGAAAACTGTCAACACTCAGAAATGAAACCACAATATCTACATTTATGAAGAGAACATAAATACAGTTCATGTGTTAACTCTCTCTTTAATTACAAGTTTCATATGAATGCAGTTTTATCGAAATGTTAATTGCCTGAAAATAATCTGAAGGAGAGTTGTTTTTTTATTTCCCATTCAGTAATGACTAATGTATCTAGATTGCCATAAATGATTACTAGTGGTGAAAATAAATCAGGTAATGCCTAGGTTTATGTTTCTTACAAATGAAAATTAATCGATTTCCCCCAAAGTGTTCACAGAAAGTATTTTCTCTAAATGGGAAAGATAGTAATTTTCAAAGAACAGCATGTTAAAATTATATGTTTAAAATACACAATAAAGCAAATCCTTACGTAAAACACATCTTATGATCTGCTCAAAATTTTCTTTCTGCAAACAAACCCACTGCCTACATATTCCTTGTAATATAATGCCATTCTCAGCAACAACAAAATCAAACAAGCATCGCATACCTTCCACTTTACAGTCAAAGGCATCACCTCCATCATCTCCAGAGGGTTTGGTGCTTGTTTTCTGAAGATCTTCCTGTGCACTTTCAATGCTGTTGTAAACCCACTGTATAGAATCTTGCTAGAAAAACAACAAAAAATAGACAGCTAGGAAAAGCTTTGCAAGTGCAACTGATAGCAACTATTTTATTAAATGCCTAAGTTAAAAAAAAATAATAAAATTACAGAGAATTTTGGCATTGTATAAAACCATCCAAAGAATTTTAGCAAGTTATTTTTTATTTCAGCATATACTGCCATGAGACAGTATGAAGTCTGTGACAACATGACATCCCATCCATCAGTTTCCTGTCTCTGCCAAAAATCATTTAAGACATTTCAAATCAAATTGCAGATTGGAAAATATTTTTCCCCAAGAAATCATGGAGGGGGGAAAAAGAACCAATTTTTGCTTTGCTAAATCTGCTGTGCATTCACACATCTGGTGGCAAATGTTATGGAATACCAGCTAAAGACTGTCCAGTTAACCTATCACCCAAGTGTCACTGGCACAAAGAACCTATACTACAGCCTTCATTACTTATATTTGCCTTTACTGCACTTATTTTACTAGTGTAGTAATAAATGTTTGGGATTTTTTTTCCCACAGATTAGTACCCCCCAAGAAAAGAACAACAAGCTCCAAAAATCCACCGTCTTCTGTGGCTGAGTGACACACAAGCACAGGAATGGTGGCTTACGTGGGTCATACAAACTTTGAAGAAGCTATGGGTATATCTTGCATCTCATTCTGCCCAGTCTGTGACTCAGCCACATGTCCATCATACCCTTGTGGAAGGTCCTATCAAACATGACATTCTCAAACTACTCTTTGTCCCTTACACTTCAAAACAAGCTTGACAGTCAGTTAATCACTCCTTCTCCAGCAGCTAAAGCAGAATAAATGACACGATTATGACAAATCTGAATTCAAAAAGAAGTTTGTGGAAGACTTCAAAGTTAAGCAAGTACAGCAAACATTTAGGCTGAATGTTAAAATCTTCATGCAAAGTGCCAAATACATCCACTTATCCTTTCCTAAAATACAACATTCCGTTTCTATTTTTACCCCATTGCTACAGTTTCTCTAGGTTTCCTAGATATATCTATGCCTTGCTTTTCACTCAATGGCATGAAATATTTTAATAAGAAAGCTTAACTTTCAGAGCTCTGTGGTGATTTTTGGAAGACACCTGTGCAGAAGCTGATCAACAGGAATGCTTCTGAAATCCACACTTCTCAGGTTCACCTCAAGGCTTGATGCCTAGTTATGGATTCCAACAGGCTTGCTTGGCAGCATTAAGACTGCCATGCCAATCTCTAATAGGAAATATTAGCTACTTAAACTGGAAGTCCCTTTTCCAAAAGTTAACAACCAATTTAATGCAATGTGACTTGGAGCAATGTTCTTCAAAATCAATACAGGAGAACAAACTAAGCATAAATCTGTCACATCATGATTAGTATCACTGCAAGGAAATTGTGATTCCGAGAAGTAAAATCTGGTCTCAATTTTCTTTATTCAGACAAGACAGAAGATGAACACTGTCCAACAGAAATTACACAGTTATTGACTGAAAGAATTTGAAATGAAGCTTCATGCTCCAGGCGACTAGGAAGACCCTGAGAAGTAGAAGATGTAAAAAACCAACAAAGATTCCCTTTCTATTATGCAATTGGGAACCACAGGAGAGACTGCAATATTCCTGGTAATTAAATGATAGGCTAATGCACTGTACTTATATAACAGGAGAAATCCATAGTCATTTTCCAAATAATAAAAAAAAATTCTGAATAGGAAATTAAATTTTAGCTGCCTTGGCACCACTGGGAATACTACCATTTACTTCAGTCAAGATAATTCTCCCATAATTTTTGATAGCACTGCATCCTAAATTAAGTTTTTCTTGTCAATCTGGGGAACTTCAGTTATCTATGATTTGCTGAATTATGATCAGCTACTTTTTAAAACTGAAGTAAATACTATATATTGGAAAAAGCTTCACGTTATTATACAAGTCGATTAAAAAACCCAAAGTAATTTTTTATGTCAAGGTATTCACACAAGCCAACATTAATCAAGCCTCTTTGGATGTCACTAATATCCATAGGAAGTCCACAGTTATACACAGAGAGAATACAGCTGCTATAAAGAATATAATTTATCTTTTACTCTAGCCAGTTTTGCTACTAGTGCACAGGATATCTTCTCTTTACTAGACTGCATCTTTCTTTAAAGAATAGGTGAGCTTGAGCTCAATATGCCATGTAGAAATTTCTATTCTGTATTATCATTTAAATACAAACATCCTGAGAGTATTTTCATTAAGACTGTATTTATATGACACAGTTCTAACTATAGAATTCTTATAACTATGCAGTAGGTGGGAGAAGGATTCAAGTCTTGATTTTAATTGGATTTTTCTCCTCAGTAAACACATACTTGAAGAGCTTCTGAAGTTAAATAATAATATTGGTTCACAGTTCATGAAAAATTTGCAGAGAATTGGAAAATTACATTATAAAATCCAGATTGGTTTGTTTTTCTTCCTAAATTTGTGTCTTGGAAACCTGAGATTTTCTCTTCAACTAACATGACAAAGATAACAAAATTTACATGCATTTAAAAAAAGGAAATTTTGAATCCTTGAATATATGCTTATTCTCAAGACTGGAATGCAATGGGAAATCAGACTTTTATGGATGGAATATATACACTCTGCTCTCTGTGTACTGAAGTGTAACAACATTCTGGAAGAAGACCAGTTTTATGCACCTCATTCTCCTGCTGCTGAGCAGGCAGCAAGCTGTGTGACTCCCTCTCCATCAAGATGAGAATATACCTCAAAATTCTTTCTGCATAGGACTGCAGAAATGCTTGAAACAGCCCTTTAAAAACACAATATAAAAATTATCTCTGATATTTATTTCAGTGCAGAAACTAAGCAGATCTTGAACACCACCACTGAGCAATCTTCAGCATTTTTAGATCAACTGGCTTCCTTTCAAATTTATACACCACTTCTTCCCTCCCACCCCACTCAAACACAACAGATAGGTGCACAGAGATAAACACCATACTGTTTACTTTGACCAAAAAGAGAAAGCCAGAAGAAAATGTGCAAGGGCACCAAAAGAGACATACCTGCATTGGCCGCCTGTACTTCCTGCAGGCTGTGACATGAGCAATAACACTTGCATGAGTCTCTTTGCTGACATTAATCCCATTCACTTTGATTATGCACTGGCCAGGGTGGAGACCCGCCGCAGCTGCCACTGTTCCTATTAATAAAAACACACGTAGTTAACAGACTTCTTTTTCTAAACATCTCCTTTCAAGCTTACAGTCCAAAAAACCTCCTTTTTTAAAATCAGAACCTGGTTTGACTGATCCTTACATACCTCCCTTGACCACAGAGTACTTCTGTAGACCAGCTGGATGCCAAGAAAATGGAGTTTGCCAGCAGATGTTTCCATAAAAAGAGACCAGACAATTTTCTAAAGTCTGCTTTATAAAACAACAAACACTGACTAGCAATATGAAAATGTAGAAAATTCACCTCAAAGAAAAGGACTTTAAAAGGATAAAATGGCTCTAGCTTGAAAGTCACTAATTACAACTCAGCCTACTTTTATATGACCCGAGCTTATGAGCTTCTTGTTTAATGCAGGAGTTTCAATTTAACATACAAAACAGACACTTTCTGGCAATACATAAAGAAGTATAAGAGCATACTAGAGTGTCACATTAATCATGAAGTGAAATATCTAAATTCCAAAGATATTTCCAAAGATCCTGTTCTTATTTCCATCTTCTCTACCAACAAGATTATAGCAGAGGGCCTTACAGCTTTAAATCAAAATACTCAAAGATAACTAAGTAGAACATCTCAAAATAAATTATCAGAGGGTGGGACAGGGGGACACACAGAACATGATACCAAAACAAAACATTCCCTTTAACCAATATAAAATATTTGGTTCAGTGACTTATTTGCACAATGGAATAACCACATTGGGAATAACTAGTGACTGAATAGGCACTACAAAAACAGAAGTTGTCTCCAGGTCTTTTCAATGCAATTCAAACTCACACCTGAAAGACAGCCTACTGGAGTATGACCTTAGTTCCAGCTACCAGAACATCCACCTCCTAATGTCTCTCTTGATACTGCCACAGAGGTGCCAAGGAAGTAAAAATCTATTGCCTAGAGACTGCCAGACTGGGGTGCAGAAGCTGGGGGCTATGAAAGAAAAGGCTAGATTGAATTTGCAGGGCTGACAAATAGAAAAGCTTGTCATGACTTCATGACTTGTCAGTTGAGCATATTTGACAAGGAAATAACTTACAGAATATACATGAACTTCCCTCATTTTAGGAACTATCACTATTAGATTAAAGCTGCATTTAAAATCTAATATAAAAGAAAGTCATTGGAAATTACACTATTACCAGCTATTGTGATCTCCCCTCCCCCAAAAAAAGACTTAAAAATAAACATATAAATAGATCTTATTTAATATCTCTCTCAAGAAAAACCAACCCAAAACTCTCTTCAGAAAACCCCAAGGTCCCAATTCAGCAAAGTATTTAAGCATATGCTTAAAATCTTCCAGGTTTAGCAAACCACACAAGTAAGCACTTGCATATTGTTGAAGCTAATCAGAATAAAGTATGTGCTTAATGAATAATGATAGGCAGTTGAATTGAGATCCAGGTGCAGAAATAATTATCACATCAGCTACAAAGTCTGTAGTTTATTAGTTTTTCTTTTGAAAATCTAATTTCTGGCACCACAGCCTATAAAAAGAGTCATCAAACTCTGTTCAAGTCTGGCTGCTTTGCAGATCAGTTCACTTTTAATTCCTCAGTTATAGAGGCAGGAGAGGGGAAAGAGACACAACTGTACTACAATAGCTGAAAATACAGTTAGTTTGCTCTACCATAAACAACATCAGGCAGCAAAAATAATGCTTCAACTTTTTTTATCGCAAGTGCACTGGTCAAAAACTTTGAGTTAGGAGAGCAAGCATCTGAAAATCACATTCCAAAATAGTATTTACGTGAAACACCTGCAATTACTAAGACGCAGTCACTAACACTTGAAAAGATTTGTAAAGAGCACAATTTTTGTAAAATGTTTTCAAGAACATTGCAGAACCACACAGCCACCTAACAAATTAACAAACAGGTTCCCAACAGCAATTCATTGGACAAAGTGATATTGCATCCTTCACCTATTATTTAATCTGTAAAGAATGCACAACTTTAAGTTTCCTATATTGGTAGAAATACATTAAAAAAGAAAGTTGGAAGATGTATCCAAAGCTTACAGAGCATAAGTACACAAAATAATTACATTTGGGTTTATTTAATATTGTTTGTTACTTTGGGGAAAATAAAAATCTAAGATGGATTGCTGGAGCTAATTTTGACTTATCTCAATCTCAAGTTATTTAGATGTTAGATATATATTTACCAGTACCATTGACAGCTCTCATGGCTTACCTCTCCCAACAGCATGGACAACGGATGGGCCAAAGCCACGGATTTGGAATCCAAGTCCATCTGCAGAGTCAGGAATCTTCACTGTCCTGATACAAGAAAAGATTCAGTATGAATGTAGCAAAAGGCAGCATTTTGTTATTCAGCACCATGTAGGCTACAGGGGTGTAAAATCCCACACTTTTATTCAAATCAGTTTTCAGATTTTGCAGCATTCATATTCCAGATACCGTGCACTACTGACATCAGCAATAAGAGCAAGCTGAGACAGCACAATCAATCTATTTCACAGGGAAATTCAATATACTGATTATAATCAAAACACCACCATAGCTTTAAAATTCCCCCCAAAAGGACTGATATTTGGGTGAGTTGCCATGGCACAGCAACACTGAAAGCCCTGGGAAGGCAGGCAGCCTCTCCCAGCCGAGAGGACAGAGCCTGGGGACCAGAGATCACAGCAGGCCTGATCAGACAAGCTGCAGAAGACTGCAAAGCCTAGATTCATATTACAGTTTAACAGAATCATAGAATGCACTGAGTTGGAAGGGACCCACAAGGATCAAAGTCCAACTCCTGGCCTTGCACAGACACCACCAGAATCACACCATGTGCCTGAGAGCATTGTCCAAACACTTCTTGAACTCTGTCATGCTGGTGCTGTGACCAGTTCTCTGGGGAGCCTCCTCCAGCGCTCAACCACCCTCTGGGTGAAGAACGTTTTTATAATATCCAACCTAAACCTCCCCTGACAGAATTACAGGCTTTTCCCTTGGGTCCTCACTGGTCACCACAGAGAAGACATCAGTGTCTGCCCCTCCTTTTCTGCTCCCAAGCAAGTGGCAGACTGCAGTGAGTTACCCTGTCATAAAAGGAAATTTTTTTTGATAAGCAGAACTTTCCTCTCATGGAGCCATGCTGGCATTGACCAGAGACTTCATTATCTCTCAGGTGTTTTTCAATACCTCACAGAATAATCTTCTCCATAACTTTACCAGGCACAGAAGTGAGACTGACAGGCCTGTAGTTTCTCAGGTCCTCTTTCTTGCCCTTCTTGAAAACTGGGACTTTGCCAGCTTCCAGTCAGCTGAGACCTCTTCAGATTCCCAAGACAACTCAAAAATCATCAAGAGAGGCTTTACAATGACATCAGCCAGTTCTTTGAGGACCCTTGGATTAATCAGGCTCCATAGATTTGTAGGGATCCAGCTGAAGCAGTAGATCTCACACAGTTTCAGGGTTGGCTGGCAGCTGATCATTCTCGCAGTCATGGTCCTCTAGCTCAGGGTACTGAGACCCCTTTGGTCCATCACCCATGTTGAAGATGGAAGTGAAGAATAAATCAAACACTTCTACCTTATCCCTGTCCCCATTTGTGAGGTGACCATCCTCATCCTGTAACAGGCCAATGTTAGTTTTACACCACCTATTGCCATTAATATACTTGAAAAAACTCTTTTTACTGTCCCCCACATTTCTGTCCAGCTTCAACTCTGGTTGACCTTTGACCACATGAATTTTCTCCCAGCAGTGGTGAACAGCATCTCTGTATTCCTCCCATGTCACTTGACCTTGCTTCCACTAGGCATACACCCTCCTTTTTAACCTTATTTCCAAGAGGCTCCTGTTCAACCAAGCCAGCCTTCTGCCTTCCCTACCTGACTTCTGACATTTGAGAATTACTTGCTCCTGTCCCCTTAGGAGGTGATGTTTAAAAAGTGACCAGCACTGATGGACCCCAAGCACCTGCAAAAACATTTTCACTCTGAAATAACGAATCCCATCAGGTGTCAGTACACAAGATGTTGAGTACATCATCCCATGGTGAACAAAATTTTTCTGCTGACACCAACCTTAGAGCCATGCATTGACCTGATGGATCTGCCTGTTCCTATTGATATTATTCATTGTTACTGGAAGACTCCATGAAATCAACTACTATGTTCCTGATTCCTCTACCAATCACCCCAGGGCACTGAAGCCTTTTTTGATTGCCCTCAGACTTCCCTCTTTCATTTAATCGCTGCCAGTTTGAACAACCAATAGCAGAACTCTCTAGAGGGCCTTACCCTTACCTTACGGGATTGTTTTCCAGTAATATCCCTTATCTGAGCCCCTGGGAGACAGCAGACTTCCCTGTGAGTTGGGTCTGGCCTGCATATCTGACCCTTCATTTCCCTTAGAAGGGAGTCTCCTATTACAACTACCTTTGTTTTCCTGTTAACAGAGGAGGTCTTCCCACCATCCCAGAAGGATCTTTGCAACCCTCATCAGTTCTTTAGCCTTCTAGATCCAGTGCCCCATACCTGCTGTAAAAGGTACCAGTCCTACTTGTCAAATTCAGAGAAGGAAGAACCTTCTTCCTGGTACGTGCCGTGATGTGCCTTCAGCCTTTATCCTGAACAGTCCTTTGGCTAATTACCCTGCAGGGTTCTGAGTCCATCTGCTTCTTCACCACAATGGAGGTTCAAGACTCCTGGGAATATGGGACTGTAGTGTTGCTGAAAACAACCTGTCTCTTTTGTTCGTTCACTCGGATACTGCATAGACAGTTGACTTCTTCCTGTAGCTCCTTCATCTGGCAACACAGGTCCTCAAACACAGCACAACTTCTGCAAAATAACTCCTTGTCATCCCAACCTCACAAAGAGGCACCAGGCACTCCTGGAAACCTGTGCTGCTCCTTGCTGAGTTTTCTTGAAATAACATTTTGTAGCAGTTTTTCTGAGCAGCTATTGAAAGTACTGAGTTTTCTAAAGTAAGAATCATCTGCTGCCATTTGTATGATTTGTAAGCACATTGTGCTGCACTCCTGCTTGGTCTAAGAACAAGAGTAATAAACCTACCAACAAAAACACAATTCTGAGAATCAAAATTCACATCTACTCCTTAAAATTAAGTCCTGAGCTCACCCAAAGTAAGCTGGCATACCCTTATGGTATCGGCTCAGGGTCTACAAAAAGAAACACAGCTGCATTAGCCCTTATCAGAGCTAGTTAGGTCATGCATAATAGTGCACTGATTTAACTTTGCAGCCTTTCCATCCAGAGCCAGCTCTGTTATTATTTCAGGGATCTTTGCCCCAAGCTCCATTTCCCATTGCAAAAGCAAACAAATTCAAATTGATGCTGAAAAGTGATTTTAAAATACATTTGGACTGCAACAAATTTGATTTACAGGCAGTTTTGAATAATAGAATTGCATTAATTTCTTGTACTTCTTTTTTTTTCCTAGTATACATAATGTTAGGCATTTGGAGATGATTACTGTCTGAGGTGAGAGCCAAACATCATTGAAATCCATATTTTTTAAAAATACAATAATATATAGAGATTAATAAATTCTCACTTGAAACGTTTTTTTAAGTATAACATAATTTAGAGTACTCATATATTGACTATTGATACCATCCATAAGACTGCATTCTGAAACTGCTTTGAGAACATGCTAATGAACTATCACAGACCATCACTGGCAGTTTAGGCTAAGAATTCAGGAGAGAACTGTCTTCTGTCAACTCAGTTATGCTAGCAGCACCTGCTGACAAAAAGCAGGGAACACTGAGAAACAAATTTGACTACTGCGAGCTCTGCATTCACTAGGTCATCTCTAGATAACTAGATCTCATCTAGGTCTCTCAACCTTGAAATTCACCTACAAGTTGAGCCAGAAATTAAACCAAGATTTGCATTAAAGAAAGTCCAAGATCTGTCTTTTATGCTTTCTAAAACCCTGTGATCTGGGGGATTTTTTAATTGCTATTTTTGTTTGTTTGGGGGCGGGAGCAGGTGTTGGACTGTCAGTCCAGATAAGCATCTTTATGTCCTATTTATTTCTTTGCTCTTTTTTGTGTTCTGGGTGCCATTTTACTTCTCAAGACACCTTTGCTTATTAAGAGGAGAAATAGATCTTCAATCTACCACTTAACCAGAGCCATTTCAAATTTGCATTTACCAGAGCAAGGCATTCTGTGTATGCTGTATGGTAACAGAGGATGGCACCTCTTTATTCGGCAAATTTTGGATAAAAACTACTCCTGACAAGTTTTTCTTAGTGTCCTTCTTCTTTGTTATATATAACCTAGCAAAACCAGCATTAACTTTACTAATATACTTGTACTCATTTACACGTTTACTGAACCCACCCTTTAGGCCTCACTTTGTATTTCTTTTGCATAACAAAACTTGTGTTTAGGTAGGAATGGTCAAAACTGTGTACAGAAATGCATCTGTTACATAAAGATGAGGAGCTGTTTCTTTTCTCCTGCTGTTTACACAACCAACACACAAGCCGAAGGGGCCCATGAGACCACAGAGCCTGACTATGCCAAACCAGCAACTAATCCTCAGACACAGGAATTTGTTTAATATACACAGCAAGAGATAAGCGATCAAAACTGCCCATACAGTCAATGAAACTTCATTTAAACTTGCAGTACCTGCATGTATTTAAAGTGGCAGAGCTGAAGATCTAAAGTACTCCTGTGATTCTTTTGCTGACTCACAAATATAATAAAACAAAATCAAGGCAAATGAAATTGCTTGACTTTGCAAAGTCAGATCAGATACAGCATTTTAAAACCCTTTACAGTAGTGCTCTCTGAAGTTCTACTGGTCTTAAAACTCACTTCAACTGTTGTTTGTAAAATTCCCCCAAAGGAATGATAACTTACTCCCGAGGTTTAGTGCTCACAAGAACCCGCAGGGGCTTTCTGCTGTTTAAACAGGCTTTCAGGAAGCAATCCACTTCACTGAAGGGTCGCAGAAAAACCAGGTCACCGTTAATGGCAAAGATTTTCTTCCCAACTTCCAAGCCTGCCATCTAGAAAATAACAACAGTTGCGTATCTGTTTGCTTTTTATAACAACTAACATGTTTTCTTCTGCTGGCATGTAACCCCAATAGAAAATATGACTTTCACATTTTCTTTACATTCGTTATGACTCCTTCACATACCACACACAAGAGGCTTACACCACAAAATGCTTCTAAAACTGGCTAAATTCATGTGAAGGGTAAACATTCATTCTGAAGAGAGCTTATTGCTAGATCTAGTCTTAATAAAGATTTTGTGACAGTATTACAATATCAGTTAATTTTTTAGTAATTAACACAACAGCTTTGATTGAGCTATTTATTTTATGACAGTACTTAATTTTTCATCCACCATTTTCCAAAGGGCCAAAAGTTTCTTTTCATTAAGACCCCATTAATATTTTAGTAAGTGAATATTTGTTAAGTTCCAAAACAACAGAGGTTTTAAACTTTGGTGTAACAGGAAAGGCACCATAACAGGTGAACTACAGGACTACAAAGAGCGGCTCAGGATAGGGGCAAAGTCTTAGCACCATCTGAGATCATGGCAGAACCTGACTGCTATAAATCACCCTATTTAGCTCTGTGGCTGAATTACATTATTCATTTGCTGTGCCTATTTATAATTTAAATTTGTACTCCACCACGAGAATTAGAAAGCCTTGAAATCTAAGTCCAAGTTTTTCTCTCATGAAAGAGCATCATACTTTATCTTTACATATATAGAGTATACATATATGCTGCTCAGTAGAATATGAATTAACCCAAAGAGAATCTAAAGCAATACTCCAAACAGGAAGGCTGTAATTTATTCATTCAGATTCTCAAATTCCAGACTTTTTTTAAAGCTTGATAAATCCTTTACTATGAAACATATCAACTGCAACTCCCAGTCTAGCTCTATATCCATTTCATATTCTACCAATAATGTTTATTCCAACTATGATTAATGTCTTCACTGGAATATTATAAAATGCATAAAAATAAAATGACAACTTTTATATCATCTCTCAATATGACAATTTAGCTGAGCAGAAAATAAGTGTTAGACAATGGTCAAAACAAGATTTTAGACAAAACAAACAAGCAAAAAACCCCAAACAACAACAACAAACCAATTAACAAACAAAAAAAACCCCAACAAAAAACAAAGGAAAAATGGGAAAAAGATTCATAGGCCTAGCTTTCTTGGTAACTGTTCACTGTCACCTTCTACTACTATAGATTTTCCTAAATGATGTACAAAACATACATCTATGATCAAGTAAATAAAACAAGGAAGATAATTTATATTGGATACCTCAGCATTTGATCCTTTCTCCACCACTTTAATAATTGGCACCTTATTTTTATCTTCTAAACCAAAACCATAGGTTCCCTCATTAGATTTAATCTGTAAAAAAATGTTTTAAATATCGTTCAGAAAGGCATTAACAAAAATTGAAGCAAATCTTCATTAAAAAACAATAAACTCTTCTAATATATTGTCACTATGACCAATTTTTTTACTCATCAAGTGGACAGTGATGGTGTTTCACTCACCAGTAATGACTTGGCTATGACATTTTCCACTACTTTCAGATCATGTTTCATGAGTCTGTGCTTCATATTTGATCCTTCCATTTCTTCATCCGCATAAAAACGGAACAGCAGTGGTTCATCTTTAAATTCACTTTTCTCTAACACTGCATGACAAAAACCCACACATATTAATCTTTATTTTGTTTCGAACTTCTGAATATCATATCTTTCATGAACCACAAAATACTGAACATGCATACACATATTCAATGCTAGTAAACTATTTTTGTGTGTGAATCTAGGGAAATCCTTTTTAACATACACAACATTTGTTATTTGGATCCATTACAGAGGGATAGCTCATTTTTCAACTACAACATCTGGACTCCACCAAGTTGAGAAAGACATATTAGCCTGAAATAGTTTTAGGGAAAATACCAAGCACAAGGTTTCTTTCTAAAAGGGGTTTTAAAACATGATTTTGAAAAGTTCTGCTGGGCAGCTGCTGAAGATGCTCACCACCAAGTTCTGGCACTCTCCAGATGGTGAAACATGCTGGGTTCAGAATTAGATACGGGTTGGGTGGAGATGAGGAAGCAAGCAGAACAGCCAATGGATGCAGTTTTTGTGTTCAAAAGTCAAAGGGAAAAGAATGAACAACACTGGAGATGATGTTCTCACACCTTGCCTAAGCAAGCTGATAAAAAAAAATTCTTCCTCTTTTCATTTCACTAAGTGACCTACTACTTCAACCCTATCACTGAAATCTTCCCTCTGATAGTATTAAATGGGCCTTCTTCACCTTAATTTTGGTGCTGCACATATCTCTGGTCTGCTCTCCCTTCTTTGTTCTTTGCTATCCCTATGGTTTTCTCATTTTTCTCCAATCCCACTTTCTCCCATTGTCACCACTTTGTTTTTTTGAAGTCACACTCCTCCATACTTTTTTCATTCCCCCCAAAATCTCACATATTTTCTCATATTTTTTCTTACACAATTTTTTATTGTCTCATCAGTGCCAACATGCATTACTTTCTTAAGACATTTCTTGCAAAGTGACTGATAAAACTGCCCCCACTAAATCCTTAAGTGGATGAATTCCTCAGCACATGCTATAAAATTGTATATAATTTTCAGAGTATACAATAGCTATTTTTTTTCCTTGAAGACTATAGCATCAGTCTCTTCAGTGATACAATAGAAGAACTTGCCATCTGTTCTGTAATATCTTTATCAGCCCCTGCATTCAGTTCCAACTGTGCAGATAACATTAAACAGAACGTAAGCATAGCTTGTACAGAATGTATTTGCTTACCATGGTGCATAAACCCATTATCACAAAGAGCTACACCAAATATCATCGCTTCCTCCCTCGTCCGGCAATCCCCCTGTTAAAACACAGTACATTTTTTTTAATATATTTTAATATATTAGCAAAATGGAGACTCTGCATAATGACGTAATTTTACAGGGATGGCAATTGCTGTAGATAACATTTACCACCACCACCTTTATGTATACATTTCTAGCATATATATATATATATTTATATATGTATGTATATACATATTTACCACAGAATCAGAGACTAGTTTGGGTTGGAAGGGGCCTTTATATGCGGTAACTCTTCATAATTATAAATAAATAGGAAAAGACTTTATTTCCACTTCATTCTCCATAAAAATTGAACGTAATAGAATCTATAAGCATCAAAGTTTTAAACGTTTATTTTTTTTGAACTAGTACATGTTGACAGAGTGAACAGGATACCATGTTGTTTTTTCTCATTCATTTAAAATGAAACAGAATTGATGACAGTAAATTGGTACTGACTTTTGCTCACCTAGTTAGTAATTTAGAGTTTCTCATTGCATTTCATTTTAAGCCAAGGACAGTGTTATATGCTGAATCACAAAGCTAAGTGTCACCAAAACATTTCAATTCAATTTCAAATAAGGAAGATGAGCACAATAGGGATGAACAACACAGCTGATGACAGCTGATTTCTGTTACTTTACTAGTTTAAGACTATTACAGTTACACATACTGTTCTAATAACCCCTACTCGAAGTGCTTGCATGTTGTTCTTCTTGATATATCACTAGCTTTCAAATTAGAATTTAAATGCAAAGGATGCATAAATCCAAAGGTGTCTACTTGCCTGGGCAATCAACCAATCTATGAATTTGTTAGCCATAACCACAGATTTGTAGGTTCTCAAGTGATAGTCTTTATCCCTGTTCAAAATAACACAAAACAATTTTTAAAAATCAAACAAAAGCTCAGAAGAAAGAGAAAAATATTTGCAGTTTATGAAGAAGTTAGTGCAAGCATGAATTGAGCACTTAATAAGAGAAGCTTTTTCTGGAGGAAAAAAATAGCGAATTAAGCCTTTCTTGTAGACAGAAAGGAGGCTGATCACATCTTATTTGGGTGATATTGTCACTGGAGTATAAAGGCAGGTGTGTTGTTTCAGCTGGGACTTCAAATGAGGTAACGGTGTGTTAGTAAAGGAGTGCACTAATATATACAGTAAACATATAAGCATATCCATCAGGACCTAGGAGGCTCTAGAAGTCCATTAAAAATGTTATATTGAACAGAGTTGGCAGCCATTTAGAGGTTCAGTTATGCTTTTTGTCTTGATAGCATTTCAGTGTTATCTGATTCCTCTCAAGAGACCAATCTTGAAAGGATGGGTTAGGTTCCTACATTCAAACACAGCTTCTTCAGATCATATACTCCTTCCAAATGACTCCCTCAGGACTTCACAGTTGGACTCACCTAATTACAGGGGTAAAGAGACTGTGAAGGCGACAGTAGAGTCGTACACCCTGTTAAAGAGAAAGAGGAGGTGAGTTAACCACACATTCACATCACAAACAAGAGGCAGGGACGCAGTAAGGAAGACTGGATGTTGTCAATGGATTTCATTTACATAGTAAAAAGATCTGTTCAAATTTCTGTGTATTTTCATGTGCCAAAACAACATTTCTAGGTAACAATATTGATGAATAAATTATGAGAACAAAAACATTTCTAATCTAACCTAAGCTCACCAAGACATACACAAAAAGAATTAGCTTCAAGATAGCATTAAAAAATTCTGAAGGTTTGAAATACTTAGGAAAAAAACACACAGAAAATAAAGCAATGTTTCCATGCATTAGGGTTGTTCCAACAGTGGTTGCTATTCTACACCAAACTGAGTAATTAAAGTAAAAACCACAGCATTTCATTATATGCATCAATACTTTGCTTACAAATTAGAGTTATAACTGATCAATTTTAAAAATGCAAAAAGATTCAAAGATTAGAAATGTTTTCTATGAAAAACAAATAAATTATACATCTGGAGTAGTTTAAGAAAGTATCATCAGAAAATTGTATTTAAAAAAAGAAAACACATTAGTATTACTTAGGAAACTATCAAAAACCAATTATGTTTATAATATGCAACAAGAACAACGTATAAGGATTAAAATTTGTGTCAGATTAGATTCCATTCTAGTTTGCTATGCCTGAGAGTTCAGTATTGTAGATTCCTCCAGATGCACCTTACATTAACAAGTGATGCAAAAAAGTAAATGATACTGCAGTGTAATACCCAAATGCCGACATTTTCTACGGACTCAAAATCATGGCAAATCTGGATATTAATGAGTTTAAAGGCAACTTTGAACAATCTTTTCATTATTCTTAGTAGCACAGATGGGTAGTACTACCTATTATGTTTAAACATCTATGTGACTATAGATTTACTGCCTTGTTATGGCACTGATAAAAGACACTTAGATTTTAGAGAAATTTGAAAGAAATTTCCTACATATATCTTCATATCTATGAGAAGGGACTGAAAAATACAATAGATTGAACCTCAGCTGCAGGATCACCCAGAAATACAAGCAATGCACCCTGCATAAGAAACCACTGAACAGCAACTATAACTACATAATAGTAAGCTTTCATTTTGCATTTTAAATGTGTAACAACTAACCAAAATCTTGCAAATAGAAAGGTGAATTTGATTCACATAAATATGGAGTGGCAACTTTGAAGGGATGTTGTTTATCCCAGCATATTTTACATTACTTTTCAAGAAAAATCTCAGTTTCTGATGTGTTCTTCCTAATAATAGCAACTATTTTATTCTGTACCTTGGAGATCACATCCTGCATCTCATTTCTGGGATAGTATGTTCCATCATCATATCGGAATCTGTACAGCATGTGTTCAGGTTTGAATTGGTGCTTATCTGTAACTAAATTAAAAATAAAAAAAAGAGTCTTGTTAGATGACTTTCTGAAGAAACCAACAAGAGACAAGAAGGTCAGCATCATTTCTTCCAGTAACAGCCCATTACACCACTGCAACAGGTATATTTCAGACAAGGAGGGCAGGAAGCCCAATTAGATCAACCGCCCCAAGCTCCTTTAAGCCACTGGTAACAATATTTCTTACAACATTTAAGTAGTACAGAAGAAAACAAAAAAGTTCAAGTCATAGGGCAAAGAACAAGGAAGACAGGCAGGGGACAGCATGAAAAATTAGGCACTCAAATCTTTTTAGGCTTAAGTACTTTTGCAAAGCTTATCAAGCAAGTAGCCAAATAAGACTTATTTTGCAACTATTCATACTATTCTTCCACATTATTTTCTGTCCTCATCGTTGAAGAGGCCAATCTCAGATGATTCAGTAAATATACAAACACTTCACAACACATTTGACCAGTCCTGCAGAGGGAACAAAGGAGAGAAGGAACATCTTCCTCTATATACAGACAGCTAAACATCCTAAGTGCAAGAGACTGGTAATTACTATGAAGATGTTGATAACCTATTTCCCCAAAGACCTGGGAAAAAGGATTTTAACAGGTGGACTTCGAGAGTTTAACAAGATTACAGCAGAAAATCTCATAAATTCAAATGTTTTGTCAAAACAGTCACATCATAGGGTAGAAAGGTTCTCTTGGAAACTGTACTGCTGCAAATCTTTCTGAAAAACAGCTGATCCATTTGACGGTTGAGGACAGGCTTAGGCATTATCACCATCCTAAGATAACTACTTTATTAATTACAGCTTTGCTTGCAGCTGTAAGCTTTAATTTTGAAAGACAATTTACATGTCATCAACTGATAAAGGAGGATGCTTTTAGTCTGACAAATGTCTTCATTTGTCAGACTAACACACCTGACAGAGTTAGGTAATTCTTTGCATGCCTTCCTATACCAAGTGATTAAGCCATCACACATAATTCTCTTCCAAAAATTTAGTTAAGCATCATAAACTTTGTATAGTAAGCTGCCTTCTGTCTGTGTCATTTTTCATGCCACTTCAAGCTTCTCAGTATTTCCACACATCATCTGATGCACAGACATAAAAACTGAACTTCATATTTTAAGTGGTTTCACCAGTGTCATGTGCAAGAGCAAAACAACTTCTCTACCTGCATTTGATATACCTACTAATAGTAAAAGCCAGGACACTATTCCAATTGCCTTGAACTGATGGCTCACGCTAAGATGGTTGTTCAAAATAATTCCTAAGCTCTTTCACGTATCATTGCTTCTAAATACATGAGATACAGACTACAAAATTTTCACATATAATGCCTAATGTAAGTATCTAAGTGAATTTTAATGGATTGTGACCATTTAACTAAGAAAAAAAGATGTCTTCTAGCTCTGTAATTAAAAAATATTCCTACTGTTGAAGAAAAATAATGTATTCCAATAGATTAACACATACAAAGAGTTTTTTATAACCAGCAAGTTCTGAAAATAAGAAAACCACCATTAAGACAGTTTTGCCTCAAGCCAAATTATTCCTCACTGTTACAGCGATGAACTGGGAGGGAACAAGGATGACAAAGCACTTTTCCTTTCTTGCATGCCCATGACAAACAGAGCAGGCTATGCCCTCTGAGGAACACCTGTATCACTCTGTTTCTGCAGTCCCAACTTACCACACTGCACCAGAAACTAAAGGAGCAGCTTCACAGAGCTGGAACATGCTGGGTTTCAAACACTTAAGCTCCCAAAAAGCTGCATTAGCACTAAAATAAGAAAGTCCAAGTTGTTTTGTGCATCACTTCCAACACTGTTCCCACATTGAAGCTGGGGTAGATATTTATGTAGCATACACTAAGAAAAGGGAACTGACTGAGCTTTAAATTGGTCTTATCTTTTAATTTTTTTGCCAAGGTAATTTTAAATCAGATCACTACATCAGTCCAAGAAACTGCACAGCAACATAAATACCTATTTGTTTTAAAATTATCTGATATTCAGTTTCTTTTTGTAACCACAAAGCTCCTTAAATCCATTGAGACAAAGCTTCCATCTCTAATCAGCTGCAGTGAGTGGACAAAGTATCTCACTCCATTGACTGGTATCAGTCATTTCAGATATCAGAGAATTCCATCAGGTAGATTTAAAATAGCAGCATACAAACAGATTTTTATCCTTCTATAAAAGTGGAGGGGGGAAAAATGGAAAAAGTGTAACTTTTCTACTTGCCAGAGTTCTCAGGAACTCTGTACATCAGAAGTACAACAACGTCCATCATAACATGGTTCTGTCATTGCTAGAATGAACTCCAGCACAGTGACAATAATGGCCAGCCTAGTGAATATGCAAACTCTCAACAAAGGCCTCTACAATATTTGCAATGTAAATAACAGCCAAACGTTCTTCCTCCCTTGCTCCCTCTGTGAAAACAGATGGTTCATTCAACTTTATTTTAGGAATGCTATTTTCAGTGAACCACAGCTGGATTCACTATTCAAAGTAGCATGTCTGGCTCACATTTCTATGCTTTAATATAATTACCCTTTTATGTCATGAAATTACACAATATTAATTTAACTCTGCATTAAGAAAATCTATGGGTGTATTTAGAATATAAATTACAAGATCAGGAGAAGAATCTCCGGCAACAGAATCATTCCATTGAAAACAATTCAGTGTCTGTAGTAAACATAATAGCATCTGACATTTGAATGATGGTGGAAGAAAATCATGTAGACTGACATTAAAGAAATAAAGACTACACGACAACTGATGAATAACCTTAATATTTTTCCTCCTACTCTGCATATGTTTAAAACACACACAGCTCACTGGCACTATGTTTTTCCCACTTTCTTTCCAGCCAAGGACACTAAAATCATTGCAAAGAACTTAAGTATTAAATTCATTGCTGGCTAGAGTACAGAAGTATTAAAATGTATCTTACCAAAGATTCCATCTAAATTTAAACCCTGGATCTATGATGGAATGGTAACTAACTTGACAGCTTTGTTTTGAGTGACTATCTATCATATGTGATTCTATAAAAGATGGCTTCAAAACCAGAAGTTTCTCCAGTTTACTTATATGGTCCTTTTAGACTGTACCTTGCAATAATGACAGAGATGAGAACACGCTCTGGTAAGAGAAAAATGTTGCCAATGCAGATTAGCTGCAAAAATCAAACCTTCTTATTGGCTAAAAAGCAAACCATTTCAGTGATACTTCCCTCCACAATGAGCTAAATGCAGAGAGTTGACTCCAAATTTCAATACAAAAATATTAATTTTAGTAACTAGACAATGTCGTGAAAAGGCCTTAAAATTCAAAAGATTAAACTGTTGGGTTACAGATTCATCAGCCTCACTTGTAACATCTAACAGATGAGCAGGCACATTTACCAAAACAGCCAGCCGTGACTCACTGTCTTGTAAAATTCTTAGCTGAACACCTATCACTAAAATGGCTGGCCTTAATAAAGGTTAAAATCCTTACAAGCGGTGTACTGTTCTGTCTTGCCCCAGAATTTCTTTTTGCTTACAAGAGAACAGCAATGTTTATCTAGGTTCCTTTTTCCAATGTTGTGATCCCAACAGCATAGAGGAAATCTGATTAAATCAATGGAGCCTTTCCCAGTAAATTCTGCGATGGACATAGACAATGGCCCCATGAGGCCCCTGCTAGGATATGATGCAGATTCAACAATCTGTCATGTGTTAACAAGACCCTCTTTTTGTCAAACAAAATTAAGTCCATTCTAGTTACAACAATTATCTTGAGAACAAGTAAGTTATAACTAACTATATTTACCATGATGAATAATGCCATTCTCTAGTAAAGCTTGGCCAAGATGAACACCTTCTTCAGATTTGTGTATCTCTCCAATTTCCAACAGCCAGGACACAAATTCACTGAAAAACAGATACAGAAAACACACTTTACATCTCATATCACCAGATCTTCAGCATTTCCCTCTCCATTACTAGTGTTCCTCACTAGTCTTGTAAATGATTCTTTAGCCCAATGATCCTCAAAATGTCGCACCACTTTAAAAAAACTCACTCTTAAAAGTTTTTCTGTTATTTTGACATAACCACATATGGTTTCCCATGAGATGTCTTTTCTGCTGAGAAGTTTTTTGTGCATGAAGTTAACCTGACAGATAGGAAAGATTTTTCATATTTTTCTGGGATGTCTTCAACTAGCATAGCTGCATTTGAGCAGACAGACCAATACAAGGCAATCCCAGGCTTTCCTACTGCACCTGCACAGGGCAGAAATGCCATGATGGCAGGACATACCCACAGTATAACAGAACAGTGGGCTTGTTACTTCCAAGGTGTGTCAAACATACTGACATCCTGAGCACATACACCAGATATATACTTCATGTGCAGAAAATGCCTGTCTTGTATCAGAGCAAAGCTGATGCAGCTCAGAGACATCGGATCTATAGCACATAATATATGCATGCTACAAATCAAAAGAAAAGTGCAATGAGGTAGTGCAACCTCCACATTCATGGGTTTTAACTGGTGACCCTGGGACCAGCAGAAGCACTCTTCAAAACAGTTCACTCCAAAAAGAGCACTGAAAAGCAGCCATGTGATGACAGATTTAAATGGCTCCTCACCATGAGCATGTTCTTCACCTGCATCCAACAACTTCACTGAGGAAACATGATTCAAGCATAACTCAATTATTAATCTTAATCCTGATTTCAATTCTCTTCAACTGTGTCACTTCTGACAGTGCATAAGAATCTCCCAAGTTTTATTTCCCCTTTTGAAATCAGTGGTATGTTCTCAACAACTTCTTTGTGCAAAGTACACTCTATTTTATAAAAATGCTTTTCATACTTAACTTATGGTCATAAGTTTTCATACTTATGGCCAAATGAAATAAGTGATAACACTTCTGTCTTTCAAATTAATTTTTTTTCATATACGCATTTGTATTTCTCTTTCATTTTCTCAAGCCATAGGTATAATATGGCATTAAAAGATCCTCCTGATAATTTTAACATGTAAACCTTTTTTAGTAATTCTCTTTCTGACCTTCAAGCAAGAGGAGGACAGGAGCTTTTTTTAAGAGACAAAAATTACTTAGGTCGAATAAATACAATTTTTCACTCCAACCTAGTCATTACAGAGACAAAATGCATTAAACAAGTTCCAAATTATTTCTCTAGAGAAATTAATTCACCTGATATATTTCCATATTTTCATCATGCCCTTTGCAGCCTTGTCTTTTTAATAGAACTACTTTGCAATACAAGTACACATTCATAGATTTCAGGCAGACCATTTTACATTCTGGCTAAATTCTGTGAGGCAAATAGGCCTAACAGACATTACAAATGAAGAGTGATTTCTACAGAATCCCAATTTTACCATCTAAGATGGTAAGAATTCATGCTATCAAATGCATATAATACCTTCCGAGAAAGCATTTGGGGAAAGTGGTTAATTTCCTCTTCCTGTCTTTGATGAGATTCCCTTGTTTGCACATCATTTTGTACAGTCTTTCTCCTTGCTCAGAGATCATCACCCAAGTGTCCTGTTCCATGCCCAATTTTAAACCTGCCAAAAATGCATTAACATTTTATGAAGTGATATTGCCATTATATTTCAGTATATTCTCTGAAATGGAGAAGCAATACTAATATTTTACATACAAAAAAAAGTAAAGGAACTGTTTTTCATTATTTTCTCACAATATAGTTAAACCATGAACATCTGATCTTCATAAAGCATAACCAAAAGATATTTTTCTCACAGGGCAGTTAAATCGTTACTCTATCGACACCATTTATTTTGTAGTAGTAACAGACTTCAGTATAGGAACATTTGCAAGGGAGTAGCCACGTCTTCACAAGTTTAAAATGAAGAGTGTTGATTTTGCTCTTACCATGTGATAGTAAAAGATCTTCACTTAAAGAATATTTTTCAAATTTCCAATTAATAGCAGTAACAAGTTACCAGCTATACATATTCTAGTTTCACATAGATAATTCACCCCTTTCCCACAAAAGCATTCAGGCCTGGCAGGGGAGTTGGAACCAGAAGATCATAATGGTCCCCTTCAACCCGAGTCAGCCTATGATATTTCATCTGAGTAAAGGTCTGGTACTTCTGTAATTCTGAAAATTCAGCCTGAAGAAATGAGTCTTTCATGAGAAAAAGCTAACAGTGGTACTGGGCACAAAGTAAGGACTGTCTCTCATTATCCATGTACCAGATACTGGTGATGTCACACAAACAAATAAAACTTCAAGTACCTCAGCGAAAAGAAAATTTAACTACTAATATACTACTTCTGGAGCTTTTGGATGTTGATGCTTTTATTTGTATTGACTTTTTTAATCAGGTCATCACAGCATCATCAGTCTTAAAGATGATCGCCTTTTAAATAAATTTCTAACTTGCTCAGGTGTTTACAGAAAAGCTGCCAAATTGACAGAAAATTTCTGCAAAAAGTTTCCAACCCATCTTGATTTCCGCTAGCAAGCAAATACAATCTACAAAGTGGTCCTAGTTTATAATTTGATTACAAAAGCTGAAAACAAATACAGGGCATTCTCTCCTTTTTGTTCTGCTTCTGATACATGGATTCCAAATAAAAGTACAAGTTTAGCTTCTCTCAGTCCACTGAATCTCTGACTCTTCCAACTCATTTGGTTTTTTGGTGATTCTGTGTTGCAATCTGAATCAATGTGTGCCCCAAATCATCTCCTCTTTGTTTCATGGTTGTCTCCTTTGTGGCAAACCCACTAAGAACATCAGAAGCTGAAAGTTTCCATGAATCATAGGATGCTAAAATCCTAAGACATGCCTTGGCTTTGGGATGGGAACTCAGACCTCCAGCTTGCCAAGGTTTAGCTCAAACTCAGCTCTACTACCAGCTGCTCAATTGATTAGTATGAAGTGATAAGAACTCATCAACATAAAATACTCCTACTTGCTCTCTGTATTTCTTACCTAAAGCATCAAGAGCCTAAACGAAACATGAAACTTAACAGAAAAGTGAGATTTACTGAAAACATTTTACTGAGTTCCACACAAGATCCTTTACAGACACAAACCTGGGAGTTTTTTTGCATTTGACACCATCTGTACCGCATTGTTTTCTCATTTTTTTCATATTTTTCATATTTTTTTAAAAGTTGAGTGTTTAGATCTCTAAAGCATCTTTTTAGTTTTTCTGCTCTTAATTCCTGATGACACTATTGAATAGCCACTGCTGAGACACCCTACTTGAAACTCTGGTCCTACAACAGATGTTCACAAGCATACAGTATTCAACTTTAAAAGACCAAAGAAAATATTGTTAGTGTCCATTTACAACAGAGGCACAAACCAACAGTTACTGCAACAGGCGATGGGAAATCTACACAAATCAGGAAAAGAATCACAGGTCTAAATACAAGGTCATATTTTCTTTCAATATCGAGGCTCCAAATAACATTACTAATTAGGATATTTGAGCTTGTAAATTAATCCAGCTCCAGGAAATGTGATGCATCACCTTTCCCTGCTTCTACTTTGTGCTGGATTCACCTTGAACACACAAAGTTATTCATGGTCATATTTGAGATCAGGATTATATTTCATTCAAGTGTTCTTTCCCCTTAATTCCGTTACTTAGAAAGATAGTGGTTTTCCAATGGTGATTGGAAATGGTGATTACTTTCCTGGGTAGGACAGAATACATCCAAGATGGAGTTGTGAATGTGGTCTGTACCATTTCAGTCTGGATCATCTGCATTGAGATCCAACACAGAAAGCCTGCTCATTTTGGTGATTCAAATGGCCAGTCACAAAGGAAAACAGTGCATACAAATCCCACAAGGCATTTAGGATAGACCCTGAGATAACACAAACCACGATAATATACTGGCCTCAGCGAACATGTGACAATTTATACTGGTTGAGGATAAGCTGTAAAACCACAGGTTAAATCATCTCCCCATTACCCAAACAGCATTCACTGCCAGCATATATGATTGAAGACATTATGCCCTTCCTAGTACAAGTTTGATTCATTTTTCCTAGCCTGGTATTCATAAATCTTCAGTTTAACCTGACACCACAAGTTTGCCTACCAGCTGGTTTTGCTTTATGCTTCAACATAGAAATACAGTATGGCTTTCTGGCAAAGCAACACAAGGAAGTTTATTGACCTACCTTTTCTTCTCTCTCGCTCTTTCAAAATAGCTTCCAGCCATTCTTGCTTCTCTTCAGGGGTTTTTGCCATGCACACAAACCATTTATTCTTTGCCGTGTTGTGGATCTTCCAGCCATTAATAACAGTGTGGCCACTGCTGTGGTAGTCAGCTGTGAATAGATAAAATTGCTTAAAGATCACCAGCTCTTAAAAAAAGCAATAGCAATAGTTGCCACAATTACTAAAAACTTATCACCACCCATAAAAGTCCAGAAAATACAGAAGAATAAAAATTAATTACAAGTTATCTGTGCCACTGTGAACTGTGTTATAACTTTTTAAACTGTAGTTTTAATTTTAATAAATAATGTCCTTTGAAAAATGTAACAGAGAATTGCCTAGCATATGGAAGAAAGTATAAACTCAACACTAAAACAGGCAGAGTCTATTAAAAGAAAAGATAACAGTACTTGGAGTACTTTGAGTTAAACTGAAATAATTCCTTAAAGAAACAGCATTGTTCTTTTGCCCCTTAAATTTCTCAGAGCTGCTGCGCTGATTGACTGATTCACTATTAAGTGTAAAAAAGGACAAAATATACAGAGGGAAAAATACAATTTCAATTTCACAAGTAATCAAAGCACAGATATTTGGTGTACCTTTACTGGTTACCTGAAAAAGCAAATATCTACCCTAACTAGTTTAAACAGACTGAAATACAATAGAGATGTTTCTGATCTAAAACCAAACGCATAATTTCTGAAATATTTTCCTTATTTTTTCAGTGTGCACATTACAAGAGAGGTAAGGGCTGCTGATGTTCTTAAATAACTTGAATTCCATAGATTTAACCTGTAAAAATATCTATGCTATAGAAATGAAACTATTTAGTACTTATTACTCCATATATATTTCTATAGTGCTTGATTTTACTCTGCCAGTCCATAAATCTCATTCAGAAATTCCAAAACTAACACCCTTAACTATCCTTCAATAAGATTACATGCATTTCCTGGGGGAAATTTGTGAGGCATAAATGTCTTAAGATAAGAAATAATCTTTTTTTCATAAAATACAGACTAAAAATCTAGAGCTAGCAACTACAATAGAAAACATTAAGAAAAATCAAAGGTCAATATTTTCTCACCACAAACTTTCATTAAGAGGCAAAAAAGTCCTAAGGCCAACCCTGAACTAGTGCAATAACTACCCAGCTTTTCGTTTAGTAAATACTTTTTCAGCGCTATTTTTCATGAAGAGATGAGATTTTCTGAAACTGAAACCCTTGCTGAAATGCTTGCTAAGATTTATCATAAATCTCAGCAGACATGCTAGTATCCTTTCAATAACTTTGCATTTTAATTACATGGAAAGCAGCCAAGCTTTGTGTACTGGGCTGGGAAATGTCAGGAACTACTAGAGGATCATGAGACTGATGGCTAAATTTATAAAGCAACAAAACTTTCTAGTACTCAAAGCACGTAAAAAAGTGCAAGCAAGTCTATGACAGGGAAAAAAATGAAGTTATTTTTCCAACATCATGTTTATGCCACTTATTTATCATACTTTTATTTGCATAGCCTATGTATAATATCCTTTGTCTCTTTAAAAACATTGTTTCTTGAAAATTACCCATCATACTATTCATGCACTCTTAGAAATTCAGACTCAGAAGTCAAGGACAAGAAATCAGTCTCAGACAGGAGCTCTCAACTGATAGACTGCAGACCCTTGGAGATCAGAGGCAGAAGCACTACTGGAGGAAGTGGAGTTGAGGTTCCTTTGTTTATTTATTAAGTTAGAGGTGAATATATATAAAATTACAAGGTCATAATTTTCCTGTAGTCTTTGTCACTATATGTCTATCATCACACGACGCGTTGTGTAGGGAAATGATTAGTGGTGCACTGAATGACAGCAGTTAAAATTGTGACCAAAAAAAATCAAAAATGAGGGCTCAGACTCACACATGAATTTAGATACTCCCACTTTGGAAAAAAATTTGGTGTCAACTTAGTAGCTTAATTCAGAAAAAAAAAAAAAAAGGTGTGTCCAGACACTTGAATATCTCAATGTAGAGATGACTTATTAAATATGCAGCTTCCTTGGCATCTGAGGATTTGCACCTGCAGGGCGAGGAGCACCTTGGCTGTTTGAACAAACTCCCCTCATTCCACCACAAACTCACTGAATTCTGTGAAAAGCCCAATCACCAAGCTAGGTACTATGACTGCCTAACGTACAGAGAGGGCACTGAGCTCAGGTGGATGAAAATGTGCAGCAACTGTCCAGCTTTGGTATAGTAACACACTGCTGTGATGCCCACTTTGACTGCAACACCTCTGCTTTCTCCTTTGCTCTTCACGCTCTCCATGAAGGGGAGCAACCCTACAATTAATTCTCCAAGGCTCCCATGAGCAATTTTTGCTCCCCAATAAACCCATGTCTGTAGCCAAGAGCATTTCAGCATTACACTACCATCCCATATAAACTCCTGCCTTCTTTGGACTGGTTGGTGGGCAAAATGTGGTCAAGAGCTGCTGGCTAGCCAGGAGGTGTGCATGTCCTGACTGCCCAGCTGCTCTGCACATATGCACACTCTTCACATCAATGCAATCACAGCTGCCAGTCAGGCTAAACAAATAATTTGCAAACCTGACATAGCAGTTACAGAAGAAAGAAAAGCATGAGACTGCAGTTTGCTCCATGTAAAGTCTGAACAGGCAGGATCAACAAAACATTGAACCTACAACTTCCCTAGGAAAGGTGATGAAAGATGACATCATCTTTTAATGTGATTTGGTAACACATTAAAGCTTGTACTTTGAGCTGCAATACATTGATCAAAATTCAAGACTCGTATCTTTGAGTGATGCAGAAGAAGCAATTTGTTGCAGCCATAGACAACAGAATTTTCTTCTTCCCTTAAAAAAAAACAAAAGCCAGAAACCTCTGTATTGAAGTACTCTTAAGTTTCTCAGATTTAGAGGTTCTTAGGAGCATCAATGCTCAGAAATACCAAGGAAGGAACTGCTGCACAATATCAACTGCCATCCTCCATGTATAATTTTGATGCAGTTTCCAGTTACTTTTATCATGTTGTATTTTTCTGTATCATGCCTCATTTTAAGACTACAGGAGACAGAACAACTATACTAGAGGCAAACATAGAGCTGCTATTTCCTAAGTCTCAAGTGCTTTCCTTCAGAACCTAAATACCATTCATTTAATGGCTGGTGAATGCCTTTAAAAATGTATTTTTCTCTCAAAACTGAATTTTAGAAACTGCTACATAAAAAATAATACCATTACCATAAAACCACCTTTCTAATACTTGCAAGTGGTTGTGTAGCCACATAATTTTAAGATCACAAATAGTCTGCCCTGATAAGTAATATGCATTCCACTTTAATCAGTGCAATCAAGAAAAAGCAGAGTGCTTCACGGTGCTTAAACAAAACAAGAAAGCTTACACCAACTGTACTGCTCAGCAAAGGCCTAATTTCATCAAAGAAAAATTGCTTTTCAGAAAAAGCTTTGTTAATTTCTGTAGGCACCTCATTAGCATGATAATAAACCACACTGGGAATCTGTTTTGCTATTTCTATGCTTCTACTCACAAACAACGAAGACTACATTCCTACATCTATCAATGCTGAGAGCAAACATTCCCAATTGCCCTGTTCCCTGGAGCTCCATGGTTCCTTATATTAATGAGGGGATCCCAAAATCTGCAGTAAGGAACTGTGGAAGCATCATCTAGACTCAGTAGTCTTTAATGTCTAAAAAGAGATCCATCTGGAGTGCATGACAAAGGCTCCTGCACAGATGTGAAAATACAAGCACTCTACACCCAGAGCTTCCAATCTAAATTAGGAATTACAGAAATTGATAGGTAATAGGTGACTAAAGAGAATAAAATAATACAATACCAAAAAAAGCACATACAAAGCTAATGCAAGTGGCACTAGGACAACCACATTACTCCTCTTGGGAATGCAATGAGAAAAAAAGAAAGCAACAGAATAGTACTGGGTTAGAGTTCAAATGCAGATGACTACAGGGAATGAGAAACAAGACATCTGGGTGTAACAAATGAGAACAGTAAAGAAAGCAGATGAAGGTTAAAGAAGGACATCATAATCTGAGTGAAAGAAAAAATATCTCTGTGAGGAGAGGGAATACTTCTGTCTCACAAGGAAGGAAAACAGCGGGTAGGGTTAAATAAAAAAAAGGAGAGGGTAACAAGAATGAAGAAAGGTGTCACAGGCCAGGGAGTTAGCACAGACATTTCCGTATTTCAAAGAGAACCACAGAAAGGAGGGATGAAATATCAGTAATTACAAGAAAAATTAAATTTTAGGATATTGGAAAAACTGAAATGGAAAAAGCAGAAAATACCGTGATAAGGAAAAAAGGCAGGTAAGAAGAATCATAGCATGGTTTGGTTTGGAAGGGCCCTTAAAAATCACCTGCAATGAGCAGGGACATCTTCAGCTAGATCAGGTTGCTCAGAGCTCCATCCAACCTGACCTCGAATGCTTCCAGGAACTGAGCATCCAGCAACTCTAATTAGAAATCAAAACAATCAAACTATTAATTATAATCCAGAAGTATGGGAAGGAGTATGCATTTTGGAAACAATGTATATAAAAGTGACAAGGTTTGATATGGCTCAGGAGAGCAAGGGGGAAGGAAGCATGAAGCCTCCAGGACTGGAGGCTATAGAAAATGGGGACAGTAGCAAAATTTCCTGTGGCTGAAGGAAATCAGACAGCTGGGGTCTGGACATAGAGGAAGACTATTTGTCTTTGCCACATTATAATTGAAGATTCATTGAGGAAGAAAACAAACAAGCAGGAAGGAAAATGAACAGTGTGAAAAAGACCAAGGACTGAATAGCTAGAGCAAGTAAATGAAGAAAGGTAGAACAGGTAGAGGAACAAAGAAGCATTTTCTAAAGCCAGCACTAAATGCATGACAATATGTGGGGAGGAATCAGTTAAAGATTAATAGTTACAGAATTCTTGGAATATCCATCAGGAAGAAGATGGCAATATAATCCTCTGGACACAGTAATGTTAGCACTTACAAGCAAAGAGATGCTGTCTTAGAAAGTGACATGATGCAAACAGGGAAACTGCCTTTTATTTCTAAAGCATATTTAGGAAGATGAAAGGAAATAAATGAAAGGGAGTCAAACAGTACATGACAGGAAAGACTGAAATAATCAACTCTCTTTTTTTGCACAAACAAAACACTGAGATTTCATACAAATAAAGCTAAAAGCTGGGCACAGATACAGGCTGGAAAAGGGTAAAGCAGGGTAAAGAATATTGAATAAAATATATTCAACTCGAGGAGGCTTGAAGAAATTTACTGCAGTGTACCCACAGATAGCTTGAAATCACTAACCAGATCAGTGGGCCTGGTGAAGGACATAAACCAAAACAGATGTCAAGGAGTTCTTACAAAAAGTGTCTGGTAAGCCAAGACAATGAATCAAGTATGACACCATAGTGCTCTAC
Source organism: Drymodes brunneopygia (assembly GCA_013400955.1). Classification (NCBI taxonomy): domain Eukaryota; kingdom Metazoa; phylum Chordata; class Aves; order Passeriformes; family Petroicidae; genus Drymodes; species Drymodes brunneopygia. The sequence continues at coordinate 301,968 of VZTZ01048564.1, forward strand.
CTTATGTTCAGCATTTTTCACCATTTTTATCAATAGCTTAAATGGTTCAGTGGTAACATTGTTCATGAAACAAAGTCAAGAAGCATTGCAAGAGCTTTGGGGAACAAGATGTGAATTCTGAATGCTTAACAAATTGTAGAAATGGTAAGATAAAACTCAATACAGAAAAGAAAGCAATTATCAGTCCTACTCTCAGACATTAACACGGTTTAAAATATAATGGGATAGGCACCAGTACTGCACAAAATGCTCTGCTCTGGTATTGTGGAACACAAATGAAAAGACTGAAAAATAATGCTCTCAGAAAAACGGAACAATCCTGGTATTAGTAGCAGATATCCCACATTGCAGCACTACAGTAATCATTCTATCCTACCTGGCACCAGTAAAATTTCAATTCTAGACATGTTAGTTATGAATTCCAAACATTTATTGAAGCAATTTCTTTATAAAATTGAATGTGAATGAAAAAAGATGGAAGCAAATTGATCAAAAAACAAAATCCAAAGGACAAAAATAAAATTATAAAATAAGACATAATAAAATAAAAACACAACACATGAAAAAAGTTGAAAGACTTTAAAATACAGGATAGAGGAAAGAGACAATAGTCTTCCAATAAACTATTTTGTTGCAATGAGAACAATAGTCAATTTGTTCTCCAAGTCAATTCTGTCTAATGCTGTAAAACAAGAAGTGAGCAAACTATTTTGAACAGCAGGAACTCAAGAATAGAAAAAAAAATCCCGATGTTAAAGAAATATTCAATTCCCATTAAGCTTACTTCAAAGTCAAATCATTCTTATTAATGCTCCATTTTAGAACAAAAATACATTGAGAAATGCTTGGAATCCATAGCAGAGGACATACTTAACACCATTTTAAAATATCAGGAGAAGTAATATATGACTCCCAGAAATTCCCTCCAGATTTACATATTTGCAATGCCACTGCAAGTTTCACATACCATTTTTTTTTTAGCTTTACATTAAAAAAGTCAAAATATTTCAGTTGCAAGAAAATGTAATTATTGTTAAGCTCAAAGCTTAAACTCAAGTTTCTAAAACAAAAATTGTAATGTGTAAGAATACTTTGCGTATTCACTTTACTAATGTATGTCAGGAAAATTTCAAGTAATCTTATGGCTTATATCCCCAAAGATATATTTTTAAAAACCTTCCTTATATTACAATTTCAGCATTCATAGTGTTTCATCCCAACAGAGGTAGGTTTTCTACTTGCTGTTATAAATATACCACACACCTAGGGAAAAGTTCTTTAGGAGTGCTGAAATGCTGTAAAGTGAAGTTAAATATGTGATTTCAGTTGAGCAATAAATGTCACCTTATTTTATTACTCTGTTCATGTAAGCATAAAATAGTCATCTATGGCTGCCCAGCAAATAACAGATGAAAGCAATGATGTGCCACAGAAGCAGAATTTTGATATGAATGGAAAGTGCTTTTAAAGCAGCACCTTACTCTTTCTTTCTAAATATAAGGACCACCCTCCATTCTCAAAGAAATTAAGAAGCTGCATTTGATTTCAGCACCTCAAAAGATGGCTCTGTAAATGTGCCACACAAACAAACTCACCTGTTCCATCATCTACATTCTCTACTTCCATCACTTCTGTGTTTATCCTGCCCCGGAACAGGTAACGATGGCCATCTGTAGATGCTTTGCTGTTCTTCAATCTCCTGAAAAAAGAAAGAGCGGATGATCATGTCATCCACACTCCCTTCTTCTATGTTTCTGCGCTGCTACCTGTGCATGCAGCCTTTAGAGACCACTGTAAGGATCACAATACATTTATACCTGTGCAACTGAACTGCGGGAACTGCTGCTGAATGGGACGCTGCTGATGGAAATGAAAGATGCTACAGCTGTAAGAGCAAACTGCACATTCCTGCCTGAATGAGAGTTCATCAGGGAAGTCTCGCTCTCTAAAAACTCTGTTCCAACAGTTTGGTAACCCATATGCTGTTGTCTGCCATCAAAGACAAAAAAAGGAGAGCCTTTCCTCCTAACTGATGTGGTCTCCCTATGTTAGTCTACAAATTCAGCATGGGGGTAGTGTGACTGAAAAAAACTAAATGAGAACATCTTTGGATACAAATCTTGACCTACATGCATTAGCATCGTAAATGGGATTTACGTAGGGAAGAAAGAAGACAACATTTTTCTTTCCTAATGTAGGGGTTAACCAAGAATTATAATTAAGGATTGCTGAAGTTTTCTGGCAGTTTCACTGCAATATGTTCCAAAGCACTTTGCATTGCTGTAACTGTTCCCAGTGAAGCCAATGCCTTTCGACAATCCCAGTTCTAGAGAGTTTTTGACATCTCAGATAAGCCAGGGATTGTTTTATATCCATTTTTGCCTATAATGATAATTAATACTGTATAGCAAACAAAGGTTAGTTCCTAAGAATTAACGACCTCCTGAATTTTGACCTTCATTCACTCCAAAGAGGTACTAATTTTCAGAAAATTACCTGCCTCTCAATCATTACTTCATTACTGTCTGATGGGTAACTCTACTATACCATAAATTTATTATTCAAAAATTGAGTACTATATTAAAAAAACAAAGAAAGGTAAAAAGCAAAACCAGCATAAAGCAAAAAGTTTCAGTATTACGTGTTTTCTTTCCAATATGAGTAAATCAAATAACTCTATTGAGTTTTATAACTGTAAACCCAAATATGGCATTCCATGTTTACACAACTCTGCCACAAGAGAATGACTATAAATTACAAAAAATATCTCACACCATAAAGGTAGGGCAACTTTTGTAAAATTACCAAAATGCAAATCTTCTCTCTTTACATACTTGCCAATCAATACTTGAAGTATCTTGCTGGCAATAATCAAATAATTTCCCATCTTTAACTTTGAAATTATATTCTAAATTGAGTTACTCCTATGTCTACAGAGATGTCACCATGGTACCAGCCAAGGACATGATTGCTCAAAACTAAAGAAACCACAGATGACTTTTCATGCATTTTGATCTTCATCCAATAGTGCATTTTAGGGAGAATATGGCTACAAAAATAAGCAACTTAGTGGAGGACAAATTAGAAGATACTACATAACCAGCAACTTATATTTACTTGCTGGACAACAAACTATAACAAAGATCAGAAATTTTCTAAAGAAGGTGTATCATGTATCCAGGAATCTATCAAATATCTACCCAGTATTATGTATTTAGTGGCTACCCTAAAACAACTTTTGGATTAAAGGGGCAAACTTGAGCATTAAGAGGGATATATGTACGTAGGAGAACCCCTATTTCTCACAACATTATCTACAAAAGCTTGTTGCTGAACTAAGGAATTGCTCTTTGGAATGCAGCAAGCAGCAGCCTTCTGGCTGTTTTCCCTGATTACAAATAGAAGGCATGAAACTCTTGAATCTGCAGAGACTTATTTTACTGCACAAGCTACAATACTAATTTGTTTGAACTAAAAATTCAGACTGTTTACTCTTCCTAGAAGAGACTGAGGCCATCACATATAACCTGTTGTGGAAGGCTGACAAAAGATATTCTTTCTCCCCACACTTCACACCACTAGGATTCTGCATCCATATAAATTTTTTCCAATTGCTTGAAATAAATACACTTCTCTTTGGTTGATACGTTTCTTCTAAAAACTAACTAAACTTCTAACTTCTAAAAGCTAACTTTTATATTGTGGTTTTTATGGAACAGCATATTCATGATTAGCTCTACTGCGAGAAAGAAACATTATTTTCGAAAGTAATCATTTACCTGTGCTTTTTTTTGCAGTAGACCAGAAGATTATCAAAAAGAAAAAATATTCTCTCTTGGATATTTCCTGCTGAAATTTTCAGTAGTAGTCCACTTCGCAACATTTCTGTGCATGTGTCTGTGATGTTGGACCCCTAAAATTGAGTGGAAAGAGATTACTCCTTCAGTGAGAACTGAAGTACTTTGCATCAACTAAGGAAAAGGTTCTTATACAAACTCACAAGTATAACAATTCTCTGTAAAGACTAAGAAAACAAGTCATAGTAACTTATTGCATTGTCATTATGTAATAACCCGTAAATATGCTTAACACCAGTTTTGTAAATACATATGGTTTAATCACAAAAGGTTTCCAAATTATATTACGTTTGTGCAGAGACCTCTCCTGAAAATCAGGCCAACTTTATTCAGTAACTTCCATCCTCAGTAACTTTATTCAGAATTGTCTGAAAATGGGGCTTTATAAGGCATAATCTATGCCACGATGAAATTGGAAGCTGAAGCAACCTGGGACTCGAACATCACTGTGGGTAAATATTGCTATATAAAACCTGGGCAAATCTAACAGTAGCATGTGCAGCTAGGACTGTCTAGCATACCTCCTCCTCACCTACTCTGAAGACATCAGAATATACATATACAGAATTTTGGCAAGGTTTAGATGTTTAGGATGAAACTTCCCACACCTCATTTTTGCTTCAAGACAAATCATTCATGTGAAAAGGCAGCAGGCATTTTCATAAAAGTTAATGAAAGACAAGCAACTTTAACGAAGGAAATTTTTTTTTAATTATTTGAAAAATTCATGGCAGTTCTATGCCTTGTAAAGAGAAATTTACCTCTCAAGGAAGCCTGCCTTGAATTCTGAGGTACATTTTGCTAGTCTGAAAAATCATGCTACTGTGGGACAGAGCTGCTGTCTATGTGCATGTCCATCCAGATGCACAATCCTATTGATAATTATATTATCTATTGTTGGCTGCATCAAGCATATACCCAGGGTTTGAAGAGTTTTCTGACTAGAGGCAGTCAAAGTCAGCTTGGAAAACCTGCAAAAGCCAAGACTCTCCTGTCATCTACACACGTTCTGAATGCTTTACACATGCCATAGCTGCAGTTACTTCCTCTTCTTGATCTAACCACAGTAGTCCAAAGAAAAATGGATTTAATTAAGAGCCAAGAAGCGATCACGCATTCTGCTCTCACAGTTCTTCATCCTACTGTTCATCCTTTGTATGTCACAGCTGTGAACATTGAGCAATAGCTCAGACCATCCTAAGGAGAATGTAGTCTGTTTACAGAGATAAGTGAGATTGTACAACCATCACACTGCAACACAATCCAGATCTCTAAGCAAAGCCACTTCAGGGTCTGTATTAACTAACCACTCCTGCTTCCACTCAGGATCAAGTGATCAAACAAGACAAAGATCAATGTGATCTATAGCCACTACAGCATATTTCCCTTCCTAAGACAGCATCAGTACCAGCATCCTAATTTTACAGTTTTATTCGAAATCAAACACTGAAACATCTTAAAAGCACACTCAGTGATGTAAGGTAGGCATAAATTAGGGCTGCATGTAATGTTAGTTGACCACAATTACAGAAAACAGGTCACTTTTTGCCATTTCATTTCATTGCCTTTGTGTAATTAAAAGTAAACAATATCTTATTCTGTGTTTCAAATTTGCTGGAATAGTACTTACCTATAATTTGTATTTTAAAAGGTTGGATACTTTTTAAATGGTCTTGGTTTGTTTTTACAGAAAACTTCAACTTTGCAGAAAAATGGCAGTTTTTTGTAAGGAAGCAAAAAAAAAATCAGCTTAAGGCTTCAAAATTTTAATAGAAGTTTCAGCTTTCAAAAAAGGATGGTTTTTGTTTTCATAGAAAGGGTTTTATAAAAAAAGATTGTCTTTTGCTATTAAAGAATTTCATTTTCAGTATAGAAAAACACAACCTTTTCCCAACAGTCCTAACAAAATCTGCTACTGTGCCAGCAAAATGCCATAAAATAACACATTTAATACATATTTTAAGTATGTATAATTCAGGCTACTTGACTTATTTACAATCTCCTCATTCATGATTCAAGTTCAATGTGACAGTATGGCAGTGAGAATTATCTGTATCACATTACTACCTTTTACTAATTTTATCATCCTAATTGTCTTCCCTTTCCAATATATACTGTTAGGTGATGAAAACAGTGTTCTAGAGATACTTTTTTCTCTTGGAGACATTTCATCCAAAGACTGAACAGTGTTAATGTCACTTATCAGATACCTTCTGACAAGATCACAACCCATGCTGGTGTGACTGCAGGTCAGTGAATTTTGTCAGTGCTGTTTTATTTGCTGAAGTCCAAGGGGATAAGAAAACAGGATCAGAAGTCATATCTTGCTGTCCTACATAACACTGCTAGTGCAGAAAAATCTTCTGTCACTCCCTTGCCTATGTAATACTTAGGGTTTGCCTGTTCCTAGACTTTGGGTGGGCATGGAGCTGAAATGGAGAAAAAAAGGAAGGGCATATTATGTGAAAGCACTGCTGTTGCAGAATGCATTGCCCTTGAGCTCTGGGAAAGTACCAGCTCTGAGAAGCTGAATTGTAGGTAACAGAATGAAGAAGATCCTTGAGAACAAGAATGGAATGATAACAACCAGAATGGAATGTAGAAGGGAAATATAAATGAAACTTTATAGAATTAGCCAATGGTGTGGTGACTAGTAGGCATAATTAACACTAAGGGGATATAAGCCGTGTGTAACACTAATGAAGTGGAAGCTTGCTTATCACTCATATTGGGTCGTTGCATCTTGCTTCCCCTCGACCATCGGCACACTGCTATTTCTACATCTGGGGTGGGCATTGCTCTCCACCACATCCCTTAGAGATGAAAAACATGCCTGAGGAAGGATGAAGCAGAGAGCACACACAAGCACTGCCATATCTGCCATGCAATTCAAAGGGCTGACAACCATAACAAGTTGTCATGAAGGATGGAGTTACACCATAAACCCTCCCATGGGTTCTCAGCATGAACACCAAGCTACAGTTCATATCCAGCCCAGTAGGACAACTTATTTATCCAGCTCCAAGCTGTCCCTCTCATGGGGGAGGGGTCAATGCTGCAGTAACATAAGAGGGGTCACCCTCAGCCCAGAAGTAGGTGAAACTTTCTGTTGCACAGCTAAAACTGAACTACACTACCTAGAATATTTTTGGAACAAGTATTACCAAAACCTTCTGACACAAACATGTTTTCATTAAACATTTGCACTGAAACTACCACAGGAATTTCCAATATGAGCAATTTGAACCTGAAAAGCAATTTGCTGTTTCGAAGTTTTCACAGACATTTATACTCAGTGCTTGTAAGAGAAGATGGTAGAGCTGCTCAACCTAAATGTAAAATCACTACTGCTATGCCATTCATGCTTCTATACATTTGAAGTACTTGCAAGTAGAAATCATGGGCTATTTTCAGTGAAACCAGCATTTTTGTTATCTGTCAATATGAAAATGCCATGTATTGTAGAAACAAACCTATTTTAATCATCTTCCAAGAAATCATATAAACAATTCAGTTGGGCAAAAATGAACTGCAAAGCAGCCTTATACTGTGAATCTAGACTAGTTTTGCCTCCATCTATCCTACTGGGTCACCAAAGACTACAGCAATCCTCTCCTGTGGGTAGCACCAGGACCAGAGACTCTGTGCCTTTTGAGGATAGCTGGTGTGCAAATTAAAACCCCATAAAATCTTGGGGCCTGCAGGCTATTTAGGTATAACTGGCTTCTCATAACCTCTGGCTGTTAGTTAGACACCTATGATTCTAACTAAGGAAACAGCTCAGGCAAGAGGTCTGAAATGTGGGCTACCATGACTACATCGAAAAACAAAAGCACTGGAAGGAGAGAGACTATATGCAAGAAATTCAAAACAAAACCTCCCTCATCCTCATTTCATTAAAGAACCCTCTTGAACATTAAAAAATTACTTTTATTACCTTGAGATGAAAAGCAGCATTGGTTGGTAATTTTTGTTACAAAAAAAGATACTTACCTGTATATTCTGGGCAAATTTGTGTCAAGTACAGAGGTTTGACTGTACTGAGTCAGTGGCGAGCATGTTAATAGTGATAAAAGCCAGAAATTACAAATTAATACTAACTTTCTCCTCTGTACTTGCACATGGAAATAGGAAACAAATAAAACATGAAAGGGCTTGAAATTCCAGGGTTTAAAACAGAAATCTCAAGTAAAATATTACTTGATGATATGTTGGAATGGGAAGGAACAGAATACCCCATGCTACTGTCACTAAATTAGCCTATGACTCAGATTGGGTTGTTCAGCTTCCAGCTTACAACAAACGCAGCGATTTTGTTTCTTCTTCTCTCACTGAAACATCCACACAAATTTTACTGAAAGACTCCCTCAGCTGCTGAGCCATTCTCCAACTGAGACGGCCACCTATACTAGTTATGAGTTCAGGCCAATAAATTTAACCACTTAGGAAATTAAGTGAGAAAGTCATTATATTTAAAATCATCTTTCTTGAAACAGATGTCCCATTTTTTCCATGAATCTGTATTTTTGTCATAATAAACACAAGCTTCATTTCATGACACTTAAGTATAGGAATTCAAGTCATGCTTTGATCAGATTCTAAAAATAGTCTTTATTTTTTTTCCTTTCCTTCTAGTTGGGGCCAAGCAATGTGCTAAGCATTTCCTTCTGGAAGGAAATCTCCAACAAGTTTGCCTCTTTATTTTCAGCATTGCAGAAAGCCAGATGTTTATTTAATTAAATTCACTCTCAAACCTGGCCTTCAGGAACTTGTTTTTTTTGTGGTTGTTGTTGAGAATCATTCAAAATACGGTTAAGCTCATGTACATGCTACAGAATTCCTACCATTTCAAGGACTAACCTTATACTATAGCTGATAAAGATGCACATATTAAAATCAACGCAATTTTACCAGATTGTGCACCCTGTGGTTGCCATATGATATCAGACCAGAACAGCTAAAATACAATAAACACCACATAACTCCACTGGAAACATCTTATTTTAAGACAACAGCACGCTTTCAGAGTTCAAGCACAGGTGAAATCCTAAAATGAAATCTAGGAAGAGGGGAGGTGAAAAAAAACCAACCAACCAAACAACCCACCAACGTTGGTAGGAAATTATTTTGTTACAGTGTAGAGAATACATTCTAAGCACAGAGAGAACAAGTCCATTTCAAATGTTTATGTCCATATTGTTACCATTCCTTCTTCATTGTTACCTTTGCTCATTAATACATTTCCAAAAGCAACCATATTTCCTACCAGATGTTTTATTAAGCATTCAGAAGAAACTTTATGCAGGAGGGTGAAGTCCCTGTTCAGGGATAGAGGTTTGAGAACAGAAAGTTCTTAAACAACTTATATAACTAATAATGCATTGAGTTAATAATACTGTAACTTTATACTTGAGTGTGTTCATTAAGATGGATTTGAGAAATATCTGTGACTCAGACATTGGAAGCAAGCAGAAGAATTTTAATCACTTTAGTGCAGTAGAAAATTTAATTGAAAAGTTAAAAATAATAGAAGGAGTAAAGTGGTGATAGGCAATAAGGATTATTTAAGCAAATTTCCTTGCCATAAAGTATTCAGCAACATAAGCACTTAGCTTGCTATTGCTTCTATCATTAGGTTATCAAGCAAGCATTTCCAATGCATTTAAATGTTCAGATACCTAACCCTTCCAAGTTACTGCTGATGACAGCAACTTCAAGCTAATTACAGCTTGAAATGTAATTCACCTAGTCCAAAGAAGCAGCTGTTAAGTGATGTCAACTAGACCTCCTCTCAATTCGAACATTTTGAAGTTTACTTTATATTAGTCCTTTCTTTTTCAAAATCCTACAAACAATACAGCGGCATTTGTTTTGAATTTTTGTATTTTATTTTATTTCAGATTGAGGGTTACAAATAAATGCCAAAAGTTTTGTCTGAATACAGACCAGCAATTATATAACTTTTCTACTTCCTAAATTCCTTCTTGTGCTGCCCAGTGAATTTTAGTGATATTCCATAGTGACCATCCTGTACCAAAAGATTACAGTGCACTGAGCTCCAGCATGAGATCATTTGCCAGAAATGGAAAAGCAGTTCTTGAAAATGCTGCTATACAAGGAAAAAACACCTCATGTGAAACCCTTCAAATCACAGAACGCAGTAAATAAACATGAGGAATTTTGATTAAAGTAAAATTAGTTGCTTAATCCACATTTAGAATGAACCAAATCTTCCCACACCACTCAATTAACAACAAACCAAAGGTTTGCAAAAGTCCACTGATCAGGAGATTTCACATGGAGCATACAGGAAATAATTATGTGGTGTCATGGGTAGTATTTAGGGGGGGTCTTTGTTCAGATCTATGCTCCTTTCAGATAATGGCTTGTTCTGCTGAATCCTTCTGGATGGCAAGGGAAAGCTAAATCCACTACTGCAGAACCAGAGCATACCCTTAGGCACAGCAAGTTCAAGAAACAGCAGGTACAGCAAAATCAGGTGGTGTAGGGAGGGAAAGAGCCTTGTAGAAACTATTTCTTATTTCTACTTTTTTATCTATTAGTACAAGTATCTACTTAGAAGTTGTCTATTCTAGTCAACATTCTAATTGCTTTTTATCAGACTTTGTGGGGAACTCCGTCAGTTAAAGTTCAGACAGGTTTGTCTTGAGGCTTTTCTGCTTCAGTGTCCCATCCACGTCCCTAACCCTTTCTTTCCTCAGCACCATATGAAAGAAATTCCCCACTATATACACAGATACATGCTCTTTCAGTACCAGACTAACATGCAACAAACACATTTTTCTTGCTACATGTCCCAGTCTGCCAGCCTTCCACAAAGCTTCAAGAAATAAAACCTCTTCCTGGAGTTCTTAAGCAGCTTTCTTGGGAACAGAAGTAGCATATTCAAGCAAAGTATACAAAAAAGCAAAGAACTACTTCCATGTTGAAATCTGCCTCTTAAAAAAACTTGTGTCTTTTTGTTTTTCAAAGTCAGTTTTGATTATGTTTACACTGTTTGCCTTATACTTCTTTCATGAAACTCGACTTGTGTTTCCCTTCCACCCCAGTGCAGACAGTTCAGACCTGACAATACAAAACACCCAAAGCAATTTAAAGACACGCTCTTATCTGTACTTGTCCTTCCATACGAACTAATTATAGTTCTCAGGGTAATTAAAAAGGAAGATTTGGGTGCTACAACTACTTGATCTTGTTGTTTTCTTCTGGAAAGGGTGGCTCTCCTGCTTACTACTTAAAATCTATGGTTACTTCACAAAACTTGGTTGGAGCATTAAAGTTCTTCCCTTTGCAAACTATTAAAAAGCCCCACAAATTTCACATAGATTCCATTGCATATGTTTAAATTAGTTTCGCTCACCCAATATTAAGAGACTACCTACAAGTTGACAAAAACTTACAGACTCAATGCTTAATCAATAATAAACAATAATCAATATTTTTTTCAACCAGACAAAGAGCTGCTAGGCTAGCACAGACAGCAGTAAAATCAAATCAGCATTTAAGTTAGGATTTATAAATGTGTCTGAGGATAGAGATACACGTTAACACAAACACTAAATAACTATCCTTCTTTCTTGAAGTCAGCTATTTCATACAGCATTTCTCAGTCACGGACAATTTAATTTATGGAGTAGATCTCAAAAGCTGTGATTTCACCAGACTGAGGACTTGACAGAACCTCAGGATCACAAAAACAGTGCAAAATATACTTGCTGAAAACTGTTACTCCCTCCTCAACATAGAAAGCAACAAATCTTATGACAGTAATGACAGTACCTCCCATCCTTCAACATGAGACTGCCATTCTTCCAAAAACTCTAATTTTTCCATTTGTCTCTTGGCCTCATTTATGTTGGAACAGACAGCTTTCATGGCCTGGAGAGCTTCCATTAGGGCTGCATAGTCGCTGTGCTTCCTTGGAGTCCGCTTCAGTAATTCCTATTTAGACATAGAAAAGAAAAGAAGAAAAAGCAAAGGAGGAAAAAAGAAAAAGGAAAGAAAAAAAAAAACCAGTCTTTGATCTCTAAAGGTCCATTACAGGACACTTCAACCAAACCAGCATACAAAAAGAAAGTAGCCAGTCTTCTCTTCTACTAAGCGGAAAAGTAGTAACCCCTCTAGCATTGTGTCCTAGTAGGACACTAAAACTCAAAGGTAACTAATTACTAACAACAAATAATCATCATGACTTAGGAAGAAGTTTACATTTCACCTACTTTCTCCCCTAACAATGTTTCTTCATGTTGAGCTTTAGGGTTGTTTATGTTGGGGTTTGTTTGTTTTTTATATTCTGCAGGATACAACTGTTCAAAAGCAAGGATAACAATCCTGCTTAAAAAAAACATTTGTTCCCTCATGTCAAAATTAACACCTGCCTTTCCTGCAACTCAGGGCAGAAAACACATTCCTTTAGCTCCACACTATTGTTTAACCTCATGCAATGCAGCAAAGCACTGAACAATAGCTTTGGTGACTCACTGATTTCAGTCAGTACTGGCTGCCATGCTGATAGACAAAAGTGGAGCCACCAGCATTTTTTTGAGATTTCCCATCTCAGACTACCAACTACCCATTTACAGATGGGCACACTGAGAACAGCCTTCAGCAAAGCCCTACCCCTGCTGTCACCACAGCCTGTATTTATATTTTCCTAATATATTTGTTTCATGGCTCTAGAGTAATTCATTAGTCATTTTCCCCTGTTTCATCTGTATGTCTTTCAAAAAATAGAATAGAAAAATAATTTCAAAATAGACCAAGGGAACTGTAAAACCACAGCTATCTGGGATGACTCACACCTCATTGTAATGATTATATTTTTAATTTGTTTTAAAATCTTTTATTCTAACATGTTTGTTCATAGATTTTTTTTATGTCATAAGTCTCGCAACTGGCAATCTTACAGATCAAAACTCACACAGGCATTGTGAAAAATCTGTCCAATACTCATTTTTCAGGTAGCTTTTAGAGCAGAATCTGCTCTGGTTTTCTTCTCAGAGTTTGGAATAATTAGCAATACAAGACCTTAATTTGTTAAGCAAAGAGTGGCTTAAAATACTTACTTTCTTGTATTTTATTTCCTAACATGGTAAATTACAAATTCAGAGGTTTGAATATCTAATGTTTATCACCACATTAACATTTTTCATTGATTTAAGCTGTCACAATTTGATAAGAATAAACATATACTTGAACATTCAACCATTTACAGCACCTTACTGTTACTCCACAGGCTTTCTTATGGAAAAATTCATTAATATTTTTCATTTTCATTGTGTTGAGGGTAAATTAGCATCCTTAAAATGTGTCACCAACAAACTCTGCTATCCCAAGTATTTTAAGCAAGGGCATGGTCAACAACAGCTGAAATTCGACTCATTAAACTCTCCCAAATGGCTCACTTCTATCCAACAATAGAGAGGCAACCTTAGAACAGAGCTAATCATCTCGATCCAGCCAAGCTCCTCAGTTCTTTTAATACTGATGTCAGAAGACTTGCCATCAGCCTTAATGAGAGCAAGGCTGGGTCCAATATCTTAATAAAGAGATAATTCACTGTGAAGAAAGATTGTTCCTGGAGCTCGGAAACATGCTTAGCAACCAGTTTTACATAGGAAGTATAAAGTCCTCAATAAAAATCTTGTAAGTACCTTCAAAAGAAGGGGATACTTGCATATTCTTTGTATTGGTGTCACTAGGTATCCCTCCAAGGGTACATCTGTGTTCTTGCGTCCTCCAAGCAGCATGCAGTTCTGGAGTGCGAACAGGTTCACAGATTATTGAAAAATCCCAAGGAAATTATCAGAAATAAAGACAAGAGTATAGGTATAGAGCAGTTTTTTGCTAAAGTATACATAAACTGTGTAAATATATAAAAGGAGGGAGGCTTGCAAGGCTGTCAAAAGTACAGGCCTGAACACACGCACAGGCTATCACACGGGACAAGGAAGTCACAAAGGCATAAGGCAGGCCTCTCGCCTAAGTACTTTCTTCATCCAGTCTGATGAAGAGGACTTTTTCTTAAAGTTTGAAACTAAAAGACAGTAGACAAAACGGTCAAAACATGCTTTCAGGCGTCAACAAACAAAAATAAAAATATTTCAGGGTGAGCACTATAGCTGTTGGTATTTCTAGAAAATGTTTGCAGTATTAAGCAGTATCAAAGATGGTCTGAATGTTTAAACATGGTCATCCTAATACATACCTAAAAAAAATTCTCTTTCATGTTTCTTATATTTAAATTTGATGTGCAATGAATAAAATATTCTGAAGTCATGGGCAAAAGGCTATTAAAAATTTCAGCAAGACATCTGATTATGGAAGCAGAGAGTAAAGTAAATATTGGGTGGAAGCACCCAATAAAAACAGCTGAGAGAGAGAAAAGAATAGGGGCTTTTGGGGATAAGAACACATGCAAAGGACATCACATCAAATATTTGGAATTGCTGGAATTAAAGAGTAAGAACATTAAGACCTAAAGTAATGATGACAATTATTTTATGGAGAGATCAGAAGGAATTGTGATGCAATGGTATGAGATAATCTCAGCTTCAAAGAACAAGTTGTCTAAACTGAGCACACTAAACAAAAGCAGTTTAAGACAACCAGATGGGATGTCGACACAGGCCACAGGTCTGGATGCAGACACATTGTTGATGGAACAGAGGCTGCACAACTGGGTGGCCACCCAACACACATCCTATAACCAGTGCTGCTATGGGGATCTCCACATCCACCCTTAAGTCTCTGCTTTGTACTCATGGTTAACCAGCTTCTGTCTTATCCTAAAGGATATCACTTAACCTGCCAACACAAAAGCTTCACTGATAAAGACCAAGAAAGATAATGGCAATGCAGATTATAGTTATTATAACAACTATCTCTATACTCAAAGGCTCAAAAGTTCTGGTTTCAGCTCCCAGTTATTTACAGATAACCATAACTCTAATGACCTGAACCCTCTGGTGCACCAGAAGGCTTTGACTCCGTGCTTTCAAATCATAGGTCAAATGTCTTGTTCTCTAGGTTAGACTGCTGCCACTTGATCTTAGACATGCCCCAAATCTGTGAGGAACCCAAACCAGAACTGAAAGCCTTCTGCACGTGCCCGGGAGTACATAATGCTGATACATCATGAACTGCCACAACTGCACACTTGGCTTCCTTTCTCATAAAACAAGATCATTGCAAACTTTCTCCAGAGTATTTTGCTTTTTGCCTCTGGAGTTCAGCATTCACCCTTTTTTCTTCAGTCTGGCCATGCTGCTCCCAATACAAGAACCACGTGTTATTAAGCTCCTAAGTCTGGGACAAGGTGAAGGATACTGTGTCAACCACTGAGGAAAAATAGGACAACTTTGAAGCAGTTTTTAACCATGAATAAACAATTCTGAATAAGAGATTCTTAGCAAAAAGGCAGATGGTGCCTCATGTCACACAGTGTCTCCCACAAAAAGGAAATTCCCACACTGCTCATTAACTTGGCTGGAAGTTCAGCTGGGGAGACAGATCTGGTATCTTTCAAAACATCAGTGAGCTGCAATAGGACAACTTCACCAAGAATTGTGTCAACAGCAGTAGTGAAGCCCTACTGCGTGCTAAAAGTAATTTATAAAATTAAATAAGACTTGTGATATTGTCAGCATTGGCAGAATCTTTTTTTCTCACACATCTGTGATCCACTTTGCTGATAGGGTTATTTGCTCTCCAGTCCCAAAACACAATGATCAAATCTGACTCCAAAATTTGATAGCATATCCATGGATACCCCCTACGGTATTTAAGTTCCAATAGTAGGCTACACAGTTACAACCTGACCTTTTTACCACAGGACACTGTGAAGGAAACACAAAAATCATTACACACTAAATTCTTCTTTTAACAACTAATGCCAACTTAGGAAACTCAGTATTTACAGGAAAATTTGGTTTGCTGTTGAAAAACCATGAGGACTATCACACTTAACATTTTCAAATCCCTCCTTACTTGTCCTATAAAGTGAAAGACTAGTTGTGGAGTTGTTTCTTTCAACTTTAGATTAAAGCAATGTCTAAGATTAGAATTGCAACTCTATGATCCACAATAAAAGATTTTTGTGTCTGCAACAGCACTGGCTGCAGTACCAGAACATGGACCTCCCCTTCAGAAGCTCTGCTGAGTCCTTCAACTCCTTTCTGTAATTCCTTTCCTCATCCTTCCTCAACTATTTTATCCTATTCTTAGTCCTTTCTAGAGATTCACACCCTTGGCTCCTGGCCAGTGTTCAAGGCACATTGCCTAATGCTGTATTATCTACAGATCCAAGCGCAGCAGTGAAAATATGATTTACACACCCCCTTCCTCTGAAAACACCACCCCCAGCTAAGACTGACTGCTAACCACTTGCAGGTGTGCTTGTACTTCTTATATGGTGGAGGTGACTGCTGAAAATTCACTGGCCTGTCAAAAAATATGAAGTTAAAACACCAATTCAAAGTTTATTTACCAAAAGAAACGTCCGCACTGTTCTTATTTTGTTCAGGTCAAGAAGAACTTTCTGTGCCTTCTCGTGGTTACTACAGTATTCATCATAAATACGGAATTTCTCTTTCTGCAGAAACAAACAGAGACATTGTTTTTCACTTGTCATTTTGATTTTGTTTTAATTAATAAAACATGGAATGAACACTTTGCAAAGCTGAATAGCTAATATAGCCTTCATTCTAGAAAGTCAGCTCTTCTTCACACATTTATTATTTGAGGTCTAGCCTCAAATTATGAACAGTCTGGAAGCATCACTTGGGAATTCCAAACATAGATTCATAGAAAAGAAGGTTGAAAGGGACCTCTCAAGGATCATCTGGTCCAACCTTTCTTGGCAAAAGCATGGTCTAGACAAGATGACCCAGAACCCGGTCCAGTGGAATCTTAAATGTGTCCAATGCTGATGAATCCACTACTTCCCTGGGGAGATTACTCCAAAGGCTGATTGTTCTTACTGTGAAAATTTTTTTTTGGTGTCCAACTGGAATTTCCCCAGGAGAAACTTGTACCCTTTACCCCTCATATTATCCATGTGATTCTGTAAAACAGGAATCTCCATCTTTGTAGCCACCCTTTAAATACTGGGACAGAGTGATACAGTCTCCTATAAACCTTTTCTCAAGTCTGAATCAACCCAGTTCTCTCAGGCGACCACATGGCACACTTCCCATGAGCATCCTTGTGGCTCTTCTCTTAACCCTGTGCAGACTGTCCACATCTCTTTTGTACAGCAGGGACCACAACTGAACACAGAATTCCAGCTGTGGCCTAACAACCATTGAGCAGACAACAATAATGATTTCTTTATCTCTGCTGGTGATGCCCTTGCTGATGCAAGCCAGCATCCTCTTGGCTTTATTTTTTTTGTCACAGCAGCACACTGTTCATTCATATAGAGCTGGTGGTCCACCAGGACACTGAGGTCCCTTTCCACAGAGTTGATCCCCAGCTAGATAGATCTCAGCCTATGCTGCACTCCTGGATTATGTTTTCCCAGGTGGAAGACCTTACATTTGTCTTTGTTGAAATTCTTAAGGTTTAGCTGAAATATTTCAGAGCTTGAACTACCACAAATACACAGGATAAAAACACACATGAAGAAAATGCAGAATGTGTGGCTAATTTGTTGACATTATTATCCAATTTGTCTGCAAACACTTGTCTTCAAATATGATCAATTTTTCTGCAGAGCTAAAAACTGATGTTACTCAGCTTCTGTAAATTGTTTCCACTAACCATTAATAGATTTTTCCTCCCACGTTGAATAATCAAAGACTTAACAAACAAATGGGACTCTAAGCAGAGATAAAAATGAAACCTAAACTTTTTGTTAGGTCTGCAACTGAAAGTAAACTAATTTGTCCTCACTTTGCAAAGCTCTGTAGAAGTAACATCCTTGTTTTGCTCCAATAGGAAAAATAATCCCCCAAGAAAACAATTATTACAGGACACACAGACAGACTTACTGCACTTGTCAGAAATAAAATATCTTCACAATCCAGAACTATGGATGTAATTGATCCAGTATAGACAACTGTTTACTAAATATTCACATTTTTGCATAGCACTAAGGGAGAATAAAAAGATAGTGCTACTTTTGTTGTTGCATGCAACCTTTTACCTCCATCTAACACACAGGCACAGCTTTGCTCAAGTTGCAGGACTCAGTTTGCTAGCCTGAGCTAATCTGTCATTTAATATAGAAATGACAAAACAACAAAAGTTTGTCATTTAACACTTTCTTTCTTCACTCTCTTCCCTTCTCTTTTTTTTTTTTTTTGGACATGACAGTAACCAAGAGATGTACTTCAAAGTACTCTTCATTACACAATCAAGTCATATTTAGGCTTCATGACTATGTACACATATCATCATGACAGTAACTAATAAAGGCAAAAAATAAAAGAAAGATGTGAAAAAAAGGTTGAAATAAAAGATAACATACATAATTCAGAAAGCAGGTTCCAACTTCATGCTGTGCATTAGGTTCTGGCTGTAAACAATCCTCCACAAGGGACAGGAAGTTTTTGTGAACTGCAAGAATATCTTCAATATTTGAAAACAACATCTGCAAAGGAATAAAGCATACATAAGTGAAACATCAGATATAAAACAGAAGAAAAATGCAATTAGGAGACTAACCTTAACTGTCTCTTCTGTGACATTTTTATCCACTTTGGCTGCAGCACATTGGATCATTCGGTGAAGAAAAGCCTGCATGAAACAAGACAAATAAGGAAAAAGCTATTTCAGGAAGACTTGAACCACTTCTGGCATGTTATGCTTTTATTTGTTTCCCAAACTGGATAGAGTCCCATCAGAATATTATTCAGAATCTAAAACAAGCATTTTATTTATATAGCATTTAGTAGTCCTGTTATTCTAACATCATAGAAAAACCTATCTACACAGTGTTAAAGAGTGAAATATTAATGAAACTGAGAAATTGAACATTCTCTGAAGTACCACTTCCACCCTGCACTCATATTGCAATCAAGCACGAGGAAAATGTATTAATTTTCAAAATCTCACTCTATTACTTCACAAATTAAATACAAGACAAGCCAAAATAAGATGTTAATTTCCAAATTAAACTAATCAGGAGATACTATTTTGCCATGTAACTTTTACCATTGCAACCAAAAGTCAGATTTCAGATGTATTAATAATCAAACTTATTGTAAAGTAAATTGGCTTAAACAACAGTCAGCCGCACCTGGTTTTGCTTAATGAAAACT
The DNA here is from genome assembly GCA_013400955.1 of Drymodes brunneopygia. Lineage (NCBI taxonomy): Eukaryota > Metazoa > Chordata > Aves > Passeriformes > Petroicidae > Drymodes > Drymodes brunneopygia. Next base: position 321,109 of record VZTZ01048564.1, read on the forward strand.
TCCTTCTTTTCCCTCCCCAAAATCCAGACTCCAGGGATCCAATGAGATGTTACTAATACCACCAAAGAAATACCAAAATTGTAAGTTTTCCTTTACTTTACATTCAAGAACAGGACACAAAAACAAGATGTGTGCAGTAAGTAATTGCTAAAGAAATAAATACCTCAAGTACAAAGAACAAAATTAATTTTCATTAATTCATTTCATTACAAAGATATTGGTATGTTCTAAAAAATATCTACACACTGTAGACTAAAATCTTACATAGATAATTCTTCACACAGACATGCATATTCTTCAGTCATTAAAACCTGGCACCACAAGTGCACAAATGTCATGTCTTTCATAACCATTTAGCTCCGAGTCACTGTGCATTGTACACTGTACATGAGCTCATCTAAATTCTGGCGTGGTGCAAATTCCATAAAAGAGGCAATAAATAACCCCTGTGTGGAAAGACAGCAGTCACAGCAGCCCTTTTTGCCCTCTGCTGGGACTTAAACATTTTCATTCCCAAGCAGTGCTCCTTTCTCTGCTGAAGAGGACTATGTAACTGGCATTACACATTTTTATTACTGAAGAGTCAAATCTAGTTACCCAGGACATAAACTGAATTAAGTTTGGAATATTGCCAGCACACTGTATGTTTCCTATTGCTCTCTACAACGATGTAGATTTTCTAGTTCATTAAACCCGTCTTTTTCCTGACTATTTGTGCTTTCTTTTTAACATTTTACTGGTGCTAAAAAAATGCCATTAACTCATTTGCAGCAGTTAACTGATGGTGGACGACAGCCCTTTACATCATTCCTTGCTATGAACATCCCCAAGGGTTATGGCAAATTTCCTACGTGCATTATCTGCACAACCAATCCCACAAAGACTGAAAGCCTGCATGACTCTTAGTTAAATTTTGGCAGTTTGCAATAAACCATGCAACACCATTAAATACGATTTAGAAACAGAGAGGAAAAAAGAATTATAAGAACTACCTCTGAAACTCACATCTATTTTTACTATCTGTAATTTCTCTCTGTTCACATTTTTTCCCCAAAAACAAACATACTGCTCATCTGCACTCATGTTATCTCAGAAGATCTTAATTTCCTGTAACTGTGAAGGAAGGTGAGGATTAAGTTGGCTGATGGCAAAACTGAGGAGGAACTAAGAGCTGAGGCATTAGTTATTCCCAAGTGATTCAAGGCACTAGATGGGAGTCATGAGGTCAAGAAGAGAATATATCAGCTCCAGTAAACAGTTGTCCAAGCAGCACTGTCCCAGACATCACATCTGCAGAGGTTATCAGAAAATAAATCCAGGAAAATCCAAACTTTTGCAGAACCCAGACACAAATCACTCATTAAGGTATGGAGGCCTGGGACAACTTCAGTCCCCTCCTGCAACCTCTTGTAAGCCCATGTAATATTTTGCTGTACTCATTCTTCAGGGGAGTTATGAGGCCAGTTTTTCCCTAAGATTTTCCACCTGTTCACAGTATCACAGAATGGCCTGGGTTGGAAGGGACCTTAAAGACCTTTTAGTCCAAATCCCCCCGCCAGGGGCAGGGACAACTCCCACTAGACCAGGTTGCTCACACCTCCATTGTTGTACCTAACAATGCAGATTTGCTTCCTGACAAAAATCTATGTCTCAAAAATCAATGCATGTGACCATTTGAATTTTTCAAGCACTTAAAGGCAGTTCTACGAAGCTGCTCGTATTGCAAAATAATTGGAATCATCTCACATTTTCTAGAAGAGTAGTGTTAAGAGAATTCAGGAGAGTGCAGGCAGAGATGGAGGTGCCTACATCCCTTATTCATGCGCCACCAAGACCGATCTCCAGTGGACTTCACCCGGTGTGGAGTGAGTAATAAAAAGCACTGATGAAACCCAGGTTTCCAGGATGTAAATCCCCCTACCAACTCTCTTCCTGGAGCACAGAGACACCATGGACTCCACACACATAACACCTCTGCACTAGTACTTTGCTTGGGAGGATGGACAGCCATCATCAGGCAGGAGGATGGAGAAGTAATTGCCTTTTTTCCAGGGTAAAATAACCTCAATCCAGCACTGCCACTGTGAAAAGACTGATGTCTCTGAACTTATATAAACACACAGGTCTCAGAGAGGGTTGACTACTCAAAAAATCTCCAGAATTATCTAAGCATCAACCAAGGAGAACCATAAGCAGTTCTGAAAAAATTAGTAAACAGAGAAAAAGGGATAATAATGTAACAACTGTAAGGAGGACCCCAGCACAGAAATTACAGACTTCAAAAGGAAAATATTTAAGGATGGTGAGCAGAAACTACTCAGAAGCTGTCAGCTCCTGAGTTAATGGAAAAATAAATTATATAAGCTTTTGAAAATACGCTACATAAACTCTTATTAACCATAGAAAAAACACACCTGTAATAAGAAATAAAAGTAAAATGGACATCTGAGCCAATTTACAAGTCACTAAGGAAATGGACACATAAAAACAAAAATAAAAACATCAAACCAAAAAGTCAGCAACTCCTCTGAAATAACACTTAGTTCCTTCTAAGACTTCTACCATTACTTGAAGTATGAGACTACAAGTCCACTCATTACTGAGCACCACATTATATGAAGGAGCAAAGCAGTTACAAACTGCAAGGACACAACAGAATAGATCCTGCTCCTGGACTGACCAAACAGCTGTAGGACTCAACTGTCGTACACGATTCCTATGCTTACAAAAAAAGCAAAAAAACAACAAAAATCACCAAAGGGAAAAATCAGTTCAAAATTAATACAATTTCATCAAACACACCTGTCAGTAAATCATGACTCACCTGTGTTTACTGGAGTTTACATTATGTCCTGCTCAGGTTACTTCCATATTCATCTACATTAGTGTAGAAGTTTCATAGCACTACAACACAGAGAATAACAAATATCTCCATGCACTCCAGGATCCCAGACCAATGTCACCTAGACAAGGACCCTCAACTTTCTCAAAGCTTTTCAAGTGGATTGCAGAGTTTCCCTTAGCTTCCTTTCAGTTCTTAGTTTTCTCAAGTAACAGCAAAGATATATGGCAAAAACAGAATGTAATTCTCTAGATTTTCACCTTGTGCCACCAGCATTCTATCCACCTTACTATAGAGTAGGGATTCAAGCCTGCAACACAGCAAATGGCAATTTCTGGCACTCTCTGCCAGCCAGACTATTGATGATTTCTCTTTTAAGAGATCTCCACTCAACATTTCAGAGCAGCAACTTGGCTGGGGACCATAAAGAGCAGTCTAAATTTTAAAGATCAGATGAAGAGCAAATATAAAAGAGGATGTTTGTTACCTACATTAAAAAAACAACATCCAGTTTTGTTTGTCAGTTTTTAGAACTGTTTATGGAAAACTCTGTCACTCTAGGAATATCCTTGAGTCAGTCAGAGTGCCACAAGCCCTGCCTCCACAACGTTTGGCATTCAAATTACAAACCTAAACTTTCTAAAACATCCTTCTGAAAACTTCATTAACACAAAATGGCATGTGCATGATCAGTGAATACCTGCTTTGGAGAAGAAATGCCCCAAAATGCTGATAAAATTCTAAATATGAAGAGTCACATCGTGAGTAACTTTATGATCTTTACAAGTCTGACAAATTTGCAGACCAAAACATGGGGTTCCAAGTAAGTCCTTTGGAATAGGGGAGGAACTACATATGAAATATATAAGATAACAGTTCAATGCTAAAGTTCCCTGACTCCAACCAGGTCCTATTGGGAACAGAAAAATACCTCTATTTTTGGCTGTGACTCAGCCATGGTGGTATAAAGAAGAGTAATTCACCTCCACCTTTGAGAAATGTAGTAAAGAATCATTTGGAGATTATTCCATGCTAATAATATCAATGAAGCTAATTACACACTTTTTTCATGTTATCCACAAACTGTTACATACTTTCTGTACTATTCCCTGTCCTAATTATTTTACCCTTTGCCTGACATTGCAGTAACACAATACAGGAAGCAATGGGATGAAAATTAAAACATAAAACACTGAAAATTCAAATTCAAAGAATTATAAAAGAATTTGTTCATTATGACAAATAATTGCTAATGTTTTTGCCTGTCTGCTGATCAGCTGCCATTTTGTGAAGCAGCATTTTTTTTACAGAGAACACACACTGGGTTCCTGTTATGTGGATTTTGACTTCTACTCTTATCAAAATAAGAGTGCAGTGTTTGTTGTTTGGTGAGGTTTTTTTCTTGATGGTTTCTCTGTCTGTTGTTGAAAAAAACCAAAACAAAAACCTACCACTGCTACAGATAGCACAAGGAGCTGCCAACAGCACAACTGACTTCTCTGACATCTGGAATGAAATCAGGAAAAACAAAGAAGTCTGCCTGCAGAAGACTCCCAGGGCACAGAGTTTTCGCCTTCTTTACAGATAAAAAGCCCAGAAATAATGTCAGAGCTCTTGGATCACAAAATATATTTAACTATCCTTCTGAAAGTAAAAATCCTACTTAGCATTAAGCCTATAAATAAATACTGGGTTTTATTTGAAAAAAAGAATTTTTAAGAGTTACTTATTTTCCCCCTTAGAATTCTTTTAATGATGTTTCTACCTTAAATCTACACTCTCATAAACAAAACTAAGGTGGAATGCGAAAAACATATGTATTTTTAATAAGGTAATTTCCTGCACATTTTCATTTTAGGAAAACCACTTAAAGTGAAGTGCCCAACCTATCATAAAGCCTGCTGAATAAAGCTAGCTAGCTGTTTTGTACATTAAAATTGAATAAAATTTGATTTTACACAGTGTCAAAGACAAAATCCTATAAAGGAACCCACAATAAGGAAATGTTCATATTTTTATACAACCTTTTTGTGTCTATGATAATAGCCTCATCTTCACAAATTTAGGAAGACAAATATGAAAAACTTGTAGTTTCTGTGTTCTCTCTTTACATTCTTAGTGTAACTATAGGCATCTGGATGGTGGAAAATATTTTGGTCTTTTCACAATATTCCAAATGATCCTAGAGAGAACATGAAGGTCTGTGCTTGGGAAGAAAACTGCTCCCTCTCATAGCTGAGTAGCCTGTCGTGGCTAATTCAGCTCGCAGGCATCAAGGTAGCACTTAGCACAGCAGTTTTGCACACTATAATTAATGCACATCAGAATCCAAGTCCCAGAAGAACACCAAGCCCGTTTTTTTGAAGCACTTTTGTTTGATTTTGCCACAAGGAGGAAAAACAAAAAATCAATAGAGAAGACTCCAGCAGCAATAGCAGCTGTGGCAAACACTGTGTTCTTACCCTTCTCTTCCCATTAACCTGTGCCAGCAGCAGTGGAAGTAGCTGCTCAGGCTGGCTTCTGCTACTGAACAAAAGACTCTTCTTCTCTCTCCAGTGATTCACCAGCTGAGGCACCACCTGTTTCTCCCATCTTGCCTGCAGGACTGGATGAATCACAACCAGCAGCAAGAGCATCAGCCAAGGTCAGATACATTCTTTCTCCCTGCTGTACCTAGAGCTACTTTCAAAGCTGGCTTCATATTCCAATGCCTGTAAGTACAGGGAGAACAGATAGACAACATCTGCAATGTTTTCCCTTCTAGTGCTAAATTCTTTTCACAACCTACCAAACAATGCACTTCTCCATTCATCTGATCCTAACCGGCATTAGTCTGCCTGAAAAAGTATCCCTGACTTCTTTCCCTAAAGTAAATATGAATTCATAAGTACACATACAGAAATTACTGCATTGAAGAAATATGTGTCTTCATAATCTTCTCACACATGATTAATATGACAAATTTTGGGATAATTTTAACCCATTCTCCACCATGTATAATTTTTTTTCTCTATAATACCAGAAAACTTCTTCTAAGAGTAGAGCAAAAAAACATTTCATAATCCTCTTCTGTATCTCAATCACCTTTTCTGCATTTCCTGGTCACTGACAGTATTTTTCAACTTTTTACAGGACATCTTGCTCTTTTTTTCATGCACTGTGGGACTTCTAAGTCAGTTCCCTCCTTTGACGAGGAAGTGCCCCTAAACTCATGTTCCCCACTTCCAAAACCACCTGAGCTTTCACTTCTGATCCCTTCCTTCCTTTCAGCTCCATTGCAGATGAAAGTAAGAGATTTATAGTTAAAGTCCAGTCCACACAGCCAGGCAGGACATCCGATGTCTCCACCCTCTTCCTTGTACTGAAGCCATTCTCAGAAAGATTTAGTGCAACCTTTTCCTGGCCCAGTTCAGAAGACACCTATTCCTTTTCTTCCCAGCTGTCAAGAATCCTGTCACTAAAATAATGATATCTAGTATCCTTATTTTGGGAACCTGTTCTTCTGAGGTCTGTGCTCTTGCTGGCCCACAGAAGTTTGGTTGTTGAGTAATGATGGAGGTACTCGCATGCTCACAGTTGAGATCATTTCAAATCTCACCAAATCAGAGGCTGGACGTCTGGCTGGCTCACACATGCTGCTGTGATCTGATGCCACATACAGAAAACTTCTAGAAGATCACCTAAATTTTTGCTTAATTAAAATATAGCTGAACCAGAGCTTTAGTAAAAGACGTAAGTGATGTACCCCCACATGCAAGATGAGCAGAAGGTAGGTTGTCAAATATTTTTTGGCAAATATTTAATGTAATATGGGTTACTAGCCTTTATCCCACTAAAAATACAAACAGGTTGCATTCCAGTCCCAGCATCACCAAGAGAGGTTCTGGAAGGCAAAAAAAGAGATTTGCCTGACCCCTGTGAATTTCTGATCAGTCTGCTGGGATTGCAACAAACAAACTGACCAAACAAGAGGCATCCATATCAATAAACAAAATGCTTCCAGCATGCCAAGATTCCTCTTGATTATACTTTGAAGATTTTTTGAAGAAAAAGATACTCTTTATTAAAAAAACATTCACATGTACATGGAATTCCCTGTGGCAATGCATCATATGGTCCTGTTGGTGCATGTTATGAAGTGAATAATGTACTGCTAATCACACAACTGATCTTGTGTCACTCATGTTGGAATGGAAAAGAAATGACGTCTACCATCACAGCTTACCTCTCATAAAAGTCAGCAGTTTCCTGAATTTATAGAACACTAGGTTCTTATTAGGAAATCTCAGTGAATTCAGCTGTGTCCACTACTCACAAACCAAAACAACAATCTAGGAAACCTCAGAACAAGTGTACATCTGGAAGTGACAGTATGTTCCCATTGTACTGCAATCATCATTAGAAAAGAATTCATAAGTTTGAAATCTTTATACTTCATACTACAGTTTCTACTACTTTTATGCAAGCACATCTTATACTATTCAATTTGGGAAAAAATCTTGAATTTTTATTCAATTTTTACTTGCAAAATCAGGATTTTCCTAAACTTCTTTTTTAAGTAGGAGAACAGCAATTAGGAATTCAACATTTCCAGAATATTTTTGAGACAACTCCTTAATTCCACACATCAAATTTTATTTCTTTAAGCAAATAGGTAATTTCAGAAAGTGTAAAATGTAAGAAATGCATAAGAGGACAAGATGAGAAACACATTTATTACAAATGACTCCTGCAAAACAATTTTTTAGATTTTCTGATTCAAGAAATAATAGTTTGAAATCTCAAAAATATTACAAGAAAGTCATCCTCTGTTCATCTCCTATACCCTTCTAAAGTCCAGTAACATGTTTGAAAACAACTGTGAGTCCTTTCTGACTCATAAGTATCCACCAGAATTAAGAGAGCTATAATCTTTATCACTTATTATGAGGAGGAAATGTGAAATAACATATCACATCTCCACTTTCAGAATTTAAATATTAATTCCTATGGCATCTGAATAAGGGAGGAAAGTTGACTCAGCACAAATGAAAACCAATTATTTGGTCCTCCATGATTAAGGCAGCTTATTAAACAAACAAACAAACAGTTTTACCTATAAACTGAGAAAACTTGAAACTACAGACAAGCAATCATATTGGAAGCCCACAGCCCCCTTTTACAAGCTCAGTTTTCAACACAACTCTTTTTTTTTCTAATATTGGAATGCACAGTCCTTAATTTTATTTAATGCTTAATATGGCTAGATGCTAATTAGGAATTAAAATGCTTGAGAGACTTACAATTTTTATTTTAGAGTTGTATAAATAAAATGTACTCTCAAACACTCTTCTGCGCCAATTCTGGTTGCCATTTGCACTTGCACACTCGTGCCAAGAAAAACACGAAGGAAGAATATGAAACAGCAGTTTTCTTACCCAATTTCAATTCTTTGCAAAGCCTGCAGGGAAGCTGCAGTGAGTATAGAACTTCTATACAGTGCTCTCACAGAAAAAGAGCTGAAACATCCAATTTAAGTTCTTTCCTAACAAGTAGTAATCAAAATGCTTCACTACGTAAGGAAACTTCTCTTATGCCTCAGATAATTCCTATTGCTTGCAATTTAAACAGGTCCACATGTAGATAGACTCGTATGCAATGATGCCTCAGTTCATGAAATCACCATTTAATAAACACTGCAGTATGTTACAAGTTTTTAATGTTTTTCAATTTGAACCATAACCTTTATTTATTATACAAATAATAAAATAAATAAAGGAGAAAACTACTGGTTTCTGAAAATTAGATGCCAACGTTAGTTGTCTTAACTCCATTCCAAAAAGAATATGATAATATAAAAATTTAAATTATTTTACACACAGATTCATACAAACAAAAGACTGTTACATGTCTCTATTGTCTGCCCTGAATTGGTCTCATGGATTTCCATCTGCTTATATGGTTTTGAGCCAATTTCCATGAAAAAGCAATAATTAACAATGTTTTTTAAACTGTATTTAATTCATAGGATGCTTCAACTGGGCAAATTCAAAGAATAATTCATATTTTTTTAATGGTTTGATAAATATTAGAAGGAATAGAGGATAAAAAAATTAGTTCTCTTTTTCCTTTATGCTATATATGAAGGACATATCTACACATCTACATCTATACATCTGCTGAACATTAATTATACGTAGGGTATTTACATGCTAATCACCATTTACATCCATCAAAGAGGTTTCGTATCTTGAAGGATACAATGATCACAAAGCATATGATTTGAGAAAACTAAACAGAGCTTCTTAGCAGCCAGAATAGAGCTGTAGGTATAAAGCCACACCATTTGAATTTATCCACTTTAGCTGGATTGCCTTACTGTCAAATACATTCCTAATTTCAAGAAATATGGACCAGGATTCTGCATGCATTCTAGGGAGAAATAGCCCCTCATTCACTCACAGGCCATCCTCCTCTCACTGGTCCTTTCTCTTTTCCTTTTGGTATTCAAGCACAGGCTCATCTTTTGTCTTATGTGGGTCTATGGCCTGTCTTTGGCTTTGATGAGTTCCCAGCATAACTGCACAACATACTGCCCTGTCTGTGAAGCATGTGTTCCTCAGGAACAAGACTGCATGGCTGTTCTTGCCCTTTTCATTCATTTTTAGGGAAACAGAAGACAAAACCTGATTACAATATTATTTTCTTTGCTTTCTTCAAGAAATTTTTTGTTTGAATGTTGGGACCCTAAGATGAGACAGTTTGTTATTATCTTTTCCTGAAGCAAGTGCCTCATTCTCATTAGGCTGTAATCAGAAGCTTTAAACCATCCTCTGGTTGAAGCAGAGAGAATTAGGGATTTTTTAGATATTAAACCTGTAAAAATATTACAAGGAGACTGTCACTCCAAGTCAGTCCATGGGGACAGTCTGAAGGACTACTATTCAAATTAAAAGAGAATATCCAGCAGTCACAGCACCATGCAAATCACTGTCCTCACCAAACCACCTGCACCATAACTGCAGACAAGCACAAACAGAGCACATGGGTGGCAGATCCATCTGTAAATACTCAACCAGAGTTTGACAGCACCGAATACTCCTCATACCAGGACACACTGCTGCTTACCAAAACACCCACGTTGATTCCACAGTCTGAAGTCTCACTGAGTCTTTCTACATAAGTTTACACAAGGATATGGAACATTTTTTTATTACTAATTTTTACTTCATTCATAAATTTGCTGTGAGGAACATACTTTCAGCTCCTACTCCCCAAAGTCAAAAAATAATTGTCTAAACCATTCAAAGCTCCAGATACCAGATTTCTAAGAACAACACAAAGGAACAATGGTGTCAGTGAGATCAGGAAAGCAAGAAACCATAAATAAATATCAAGTATTGTTTTCCAGCATCTTTAAGAGTTCTGGATCCTGCAGTCCATGCTTCCTCTGGATGAGGAAATGACGCCTCTGCAGGTTTTCCTTGTGTCCACAATAGACCACTATAATTTGCCAGCCAAAGGCATTGCACTTGCAGACAGTCAGCCATGCACAGCATGCTCATCTGTTGGCAATAACAAAAGCTACTGTGATAACACACTCATTTCTTGACTACAGGGTGCTGCTTCTCCACTAGGAAGCCTGATTTACCTCTTTTAGGGAACAGGTTACAGGTGCCCCAACTCATCTGAGCCATGGCACTACATGAATGTACTGGTAGAGATGGCTTGGAAATGAAGGCAAAATAGCTTCAGGAGCAGATCCACAGCTATGGAGTTGCTTTAGGAAGAGACCCAACCTCAAGATCAAGTTTAAAGACTTCAGTCTCTACATGATCCTGATAGAAACATCTACATCTTCCTTCTTCCCTTAGACCATGTATGCAGGAATGATCAGCAGCAGGGAGGCAAGTGAGCTGTGAGGTCAGGGCAAAATTCTCTCTACCAACAGTATTCCAGATGTTCAGTTTTCACAATTATATCAGAAATTAAGGAAGAAAAACTTGTAGGAAGATGGGTTCACTTTAAATTATGAAGCACAAGCTCAGAAGAGTAACTAATATTTCACACACACAAATGAAGCAGACACTACACTAACAGGATGAAATTCTGTCAGAAAGGAAATAAAAAGAAAAGCAAATTGCTCGGTCTTTCAGGCTTTATCTTACTTTCTCCAAACTGCCTGTTAAAAATTGCTAATTGCTAAACTTTGATTTTTTTTCCGGCAGCATGTGAAAGAAACTGGGATAAGAACAGAGGGAGGTTGCCAAATCCACAGTTAGAAACTTTCCACAGGCTTTTTTTTCAGAAGAAACAGAGTTTCATTTCAAAATATTTTTCTAGCCTCTTCTACTGTGAAGACTGTACTGCAATAATTTACAGAATGGATGCTATCTCTATAGATAAACAAAACCATCATTCACAAGAGATTTGACCTTAACCTTCTGTCCTAAAATAGTATGGCAAATTACATAGAAGCAGCAGCCCACATCCTTAAAATATCTTTGACTGAATTATGGAACTAAGTGCTAGTGTTGACTTCTCCACAGTTTGCTAGAGACTGCAACTAACTAAAAGAATAAAATATACAACAAACAGCTATGTTTGTCAGAAAATAAATTCCAGCAACTAAATGGTGAAGGCAGAAGTATGTACTGTTGAATTTGTTGCTCTTGTTAAAAAGAGGAGCTCAAAAAAATGCGCAAACTGAACTTATCATTGCATCAACTTGAGCAATAAACTAAAAGCTTCCAGGAAGTTTATCATCCTGTTTGCTGACTATAATTTAGCTTGTTTTGTTTTGATGCCATGTTCCTTTTCCTTCCACTCATGTCCTCCAAAAGAGGTAAAAGCACTGGAATCTCACTGTCTATACTCCAAACACTTACCCAGTCTATAATTTTGTGTTATGGGGCAGAAAGAGCTTCCTATCTTCACTCAAATCTGAAGGAAAGAGCAAAACTGTGGCTCATTTAGCTAGAGAGGGGTAACAAAAACATATGTCAAAAAGTATCCTAAACATACTGGGCATTTACCAACCAAAGCCAGTGCAAACATTTAGGTAACAGGATGTTAGTCTGATACATTTCATTTAAAGAGAAAATCACTGTGGGTCTAACAAACAAAAAGATTTAATGTTTACAAGAAGACCACCATTTGTCGGATGTTATGATATATTTTAATCCTATTTTTAGCATCATTTTTATGGAATTTCCTTTCCATTAATACTCTACTTCACCAGAATTGCCAGCAACAAATGTGCAGAACAGTAAAAATCCAAAATACAGTGTCAGCACTACTATTGTCACTATCAGTTCTGTGAGAAGAATAACTCATTGATGACCAACATGGGATACCGCTCTCTACATAACTGATATTTTCCTATGACTTAAGTATTGTTTATAAAAATCTGTTCTAAGTCTGGAATAGTGGGGTTATATCTATCACACAAAACTAGAGAAAAACTTAAATCTTACCCATGATTTTATAAGCCCTCTCTTGATGACTAGTTCAAAGTAGCAACCTCTGAAATGCAATAGTCATCAAAGAAAACTGTGCTCCCTTTTGTAACAGATGAATCAGCTGAACAACATGAGTTCAAACATTAGCATGAGACAAAAACTAATTTGGTATTAGGGAACATTTCCTTTTTTCCTTTGCAGCTTCTGTTATTATCTACAAAGCACAGTAAGCACACATCACATTTTACTCTCTGTGTAATGAAACTCAGCATCCAGGACTAATAGAAGTGAACAGCAGTTTGATAACATGGAAATATTGCACACTATCCTTCCGATCCCTGAGGGGACAGATATCCATATAAATCAGAAATACAGCATCCCTTACAACAGAAAAGCCTTCTAGAGATGCCTTCATTCAGAGTTTATGACAATACGACAAGGCCTTTGTGCACAGAACTGTCCCACCTGAGGGTGGAAACTTTCAGACGCAAAAAGTTCCAAGGAAGAACACAGGACACAAGATCCTTTCTGAAAGCACCATAAAGTTAGTCTCATTTTCCAAAGGGATGGCTGGCATCCAGATACTGTTTTTCAACTATCCTTTCAGACAGCAAGGACACTTCTTTTTCACTGTCATTCAAAGAAATAAACCAAAGGAAAAGAGCACAATTTCCTGTCTATTTTTAAAAATCAGAGTTCACCTAAGGAACAAAGGTGGGTGGAGGCCCCAACACTACTGAGTCCTTCTGGACAAGAGTAAGTGCACAGAAGTAGGCAAGATTTAGAGCAACCAGATCATGCTCAAATTAATAAACCTGACAGGGGGAAAAAAAAAAAGAAAAAGAAAAAAGTCTCCAAAAGGTGAGCCAAACTGAAGCCAAATCCCCAGTGAAGATAGAGCTGCTCTTGGCTGAGCTGTGCCTTAGCAGCTCAGTGTATCAACACACTTTGTGAGGCCAGGGCAAGGAGTATCTGGAGGATTTAATGGCCAAAGGGTTTTTCCTGGTCATGTTGTATTACCAAGTATTGGTGTATTTTCAAGCAGAAAGGGTTCTTAGCCACAGGCCTTTTTCAGAAGCTAAAGCATGAAAAGGACCAGATCAGCAACAAGATCAGACTGAGAAGTCAACTAGAAATACACACCCTGTCTGTCACATAGCCTGCATGTAAATGGGTAACTGTGTATGGCAGGGCTTTATACAAACACCTACCTATGCAACAAACTATGTTCAAGGAAGCAGGACTATGTCATTCTCTAAATACCCCACAATAACTTATATTTTTATTTTCTCTTCCCAAACCAGACATCAATTTGAAAAGATTTCATAACATGCTCCCTTTCAGCAAATGGATAAGTTTATTATAACTGCACAATGTCTCGTTTTGTCATATTTCTTCTGAACATGAAAAATTCCCGCAGCAAAATTCTGGATTACAGCATACTGTGAAACCAGAAGGGTTTCTGAATGTACCTTGCACAAATCTCAATGCAGTGTTGTCAGTCTGGCAGCTATCCCAAAAGCTACTTGGCATTCTTCATTTAAGCAGCATGCAAAGATCTGGAAATTTCTCAAACTAAGGAACAAGCAAATTTGTCAATAGACACAAACTTCTCGCTTATATACAATCAGAATCTTACATGGTCACCCCAGACTATCATATCAGGGAATTTTATGAGAAAAAAATAATAAAACAAATCTCTCTTCTTCCTGAAGGGTTCAGCATTTGCTGGAACTGAATGTGTGCTTCCCTAGCCCTCATAGCAAATGAGAAAAAAAGAAGACCTGATTGCTTATTGCATTTGCCCTGCTCTGTTAATTTCCTCGTTAATGTAGGAACTGAGGCAAAGCTTTGCTCTTATGTCTGAAAGAGCAAGAATTCCATGATCTAACTCTAAAAGTTCACATCTTGTGTCCCACAGCCTCCTTTTTAGGAATAAACTAGACTACTGTTTTTCCATAGGATCACACAATATAGTACAGAACAGGCAGATTTGGCCTCTTAAGGTCCAAAACCTCTTCTGTATTCAGTGGGAAGTCATTATTTAAGGTTGCTTTTGGTAATTCATAGACTGTGAGCTTGCTGAGCTATAGGCTATTTAAAACTTTTTTAGATTAGGCAGCAGAATTTTGTAATTCTGCTAAACTAATGGACTCTGAATGAGCTTGACCCACAGCACTGAACCAGTGGGTTCAATGTTCATGTGTAAGGTCCTGTGATCTCTGGAAGAAAACTTCAGCAGTTCCTTCAGGCTATTCAGTCTCAAAATTTCCAGTACTGTAAAATCTGCCCAAAGGTCTGATGTGTCTAGTTTTTGAGATTCCTGAGTACTAGAGACAAGCCAAGTAGACACAATCCTTCCAGCTCCTATGTTTAGACTATGTACGTGCTTTTCAATCCCCATGAACGCCAATGGATTAATTTCTGACCACAGGAAAACATCCGCAGCTTCCCTGTTTGTGTCTGTTTGGAGCGAGTGCTGCAACAACTTTGACAGGCAGGAGGACCTACATGTCTGCTTTTGCCTCCCTTCCATGAAGCAAGCCTTGCTCTCAGAAAGGAACTGAATGCCTAGTCACTGATTTTGGCAAAAATTTGACTTCCCAAACTGATGACAGTCTTTTCAATGTTTATCCTGCAACAAATTTTGTTTATTGACCACTTTATGAATAAATAAAATCAGATTCCGCCAAAGCTGACTTTTCACTGTGTGTATGCATACAAGATTACCACTGCAAAGTGCTTTGTTAGCAGTCTTCACATTCACAGGAGCTGATAAAGAGTCAAATACATTGATTCTCATCAGATCCATTACCATGGTAAATGAAATCAACACTCTTTAAGTACAAAATAACAATGGGATTTCTAGCAATTTAAAAGGGACCTGGAATGTCTCAGAAAGACAAATACCTGGGTAACAACAACAAATACTTCTGAAGCCCAGAGCAGACTTCTTACCTAGTCAGATACTTAAGTCTAAGAAATAATAATCATTAAGCACTTTCTTTAGGATTCCTTCATATAACATATAAAGATTGCTTCATCAATCAGTTTGAATAAGCCTTCCAAAGAAGTAAATAGTACAAGGGGGCAGGAAAAAAGGCTGATGGATGGGACATTAGTATAATACCCTCTGTTACAAAGCCCAAAATATCAAAATTTGCAAAGTGGAATATTTTCTCACTGGCTAAATCTAACCTACATGGAGGCTAGACTGTCAGATTATACAGACTAGAAATGCAGTTTCAAATGAGGAGGCCCTATAGGTAAAACTAATCAGGCTATGATTTAACTGATGCATAATTAGGAGAGTATTTTGTTCCAGGTTTTTATTTTCTAGTACTGTCACCATTCTGTATAACAGATTGGTTCCCTTGTTTGGCCTTCCTAACAAATTACATATTCCATCTGCATGGTCTAGTCCTACTCCTGTAGATCTCGTGCTACCAGATGAACCTCAGGTGAAAATAACTGAATTCAGCCACATATTTTCAAAAAATGCCATGTTAGCCATTTAAAGTATGTTATCTGTATGATGTTACACCAGACTATTGTAAACAAAAAGTAAAGTAAAATGTCAGCGCTAGATTTTGTTAGAATATTGACACTCAGTCATAACTGAACTGAACAGTAATGCTCTCTTGGAATTTCATTTAGATGGTAACAGTAATTTTATAACATATTTTGAAGTTCCCTTACGTGATTCTAAGGACCTGACTGGATTCTTACCGAGTTTGAACTTCATGATCAAGCTACTTTGCTAATTTGGTATACTGGTCATTCACTTCTAGAAAGGATAGAATCTCTTACTGAAATACATTCTTCAAACATGCCATCCAACTTTGCAAGGCAAAATCCAGCATCAAGACTTCACCCTTTTTCCTTTTCCATTGGACTGTATGCTAAAGAGATCAGATTTGAGTCTCAAAAGCTCATAAAAGTGCTGGTTAATTAGATATCTGGAATGCATAAATATCCATATCATTTAATATAATTATATTATATTAAATTATATGGATTTTTTTCCATATAATTTAATGCAATATTCTGGAAATACAGTAATCCTCAGTAGAGTATCTTAATCTATCTAGCAATCTGTGTAATGTTCGTACTTTTTTTCCCCCCATCACAACTGCATGAACTTAGACTGCATGAACTTTCAAGGTCCAACACTTCCTTCTACGCTCTATAAAAACAAAACCCTGACAAACATTTCACTCAATTTCACTCACAGGGTTAAAAAAAAAAAAAAA